>CM023621.1:195000-290000 GCA_013358685.1 Antennarius maculatus | reverse complement strand
CACACACACACAGACACACAGACACACACACACACAGACACACAGACACGCGCACACACACACACACACACTCACACACACACACACAGACACACACACAGACACACACACACAGACACACACACACAGACACACACACAGACATTGACACAGACAGACACACACACACACACACACACACACACACACACACACACACACACTGATTTGAGTGTAGGACAACAGAACTGGTCTGGTCCCAGCAGACACTGGTTTCCTTGTTTCTCCACACAAACCAGTTGCTGTGGCCCAGTAACACGTGGAGACGGCGGCTGATGACACACTGAAGGGACAAACTAACTTTATCCACCTGCAAAGCAAACTGTCCAGAACGTCCCCAGACCCCCAGACCCCTGGAACCCCGCAGCTGTGACGGGTTTAACCCTTCATTCTCCTCAGTGTTTCTAATGACACATGAAGGTGTGGGACAAACTGGGACAATAATTACCCTTAAATGTTCAAGTGTGTCTCTCCTGGACAACCAGTGGTTACTGGACTAAAACCAGTGGTTTATTGGACTAAAACTAGTGGTTTACTGGACTAAAACCAGTGGTTTACTGGACCAAAACCAGTGGTTACTGGACTAAAACCAGTGGTTTATTGGACTAAAACTAGTGGTTTACTGGACTAAAACCAGTGGTTTACTGGACAAAAACCAGTGGTTACTGGACTAAAACCAGTGGTTTACTGGACTAAAACCAGTGGTTACTGGACTAAAACCAGTGGTTTACTGGACCAAAACCAGTGGTTTACTGGACTAAAACCAGTGGTTTATTGGACTAAAACCAGTGGTTTACTGGACTAAAACCAGTGGTTTACTGGACCAAAACCAGTGGTTTACTGGACTAAAACCAGTGGTTTATTGGACTAAAACCAGTGGTTTACTGGACTAAAACCAGTGGTTACTGGACTAAAACCAGTGGTTTACTGGACCAAAACCAGTGGTTTACTGGACTAAAACCAGTGGTTTACTGGACTAAAACCAGTGGTTTATTGGACTAAAACCAGTGGTTTACTGGACTAAAACCAGTGGTTTATTGGACTAAAACCAGTGGTTTACTGGACTAAAACCAGTGGTTACTGGACTAAAACCAGTGGTTTACTGGACCAAAACCAGTGGTTTACTGGACTAAAACCAGTGGTTTACTGGACTAAAACCAGTGGTTACTGGACTAAAACCAGTGGTTTATTGGACTAAAACCAGTGGTTTACTGGACTAAAACCAGTGGTTACTGGACTAAAACCAGTGGTTACTGGACTAAAACCAGTGGTTTACTGGACCAAAACCAGTGGTTTACTGGACTAAAACCAGTGGTTTACTGGACTAAAACCAGTGGTTTACTGGACTAAAACCAGTGGTTATTGGACTAAAACCAGTGGTTTACTGGACTAAAACCAGTGGTTTACTGGACTAAAACCAGTGGTTACTGGACTAAAACCAGTGGTTTACTGGACTAAAACCAGTGGTTCACTGGACTAAAACCAGTGGTTCACTGGACTCGTGTCTTAGTGTCTTCATCAGGCAGCAGTCAGGAATGAATGTAGACAAGGTGTGTGTGTGTGTGTGTGTTCTTGTGACCTGCAGCCCCCGGTGAGAACAACATGTCCCATCTAACAGGTTCTGGTCCTGGTTCAGTTCTTGGTGCAGTTCTGATCCTAAACCTCTTTAGTTTACGATCATTAATATCCACAGAAATAGAGGATTTTCTTATCATTTATGTATAAAAGTCATGCAATGACAAACTCCTGATGCTCTGAGCAGAATACTACTAATGTGTGCCCCCACATGACCCCACCAGGCTTATTACCCCACAGATGGACAATAATCTGTCTATCACTGATTCTAAAGTGACCCTAGCCAAACATTTCTGCTCCAGCAGCTACTAAATAAACTTAGATGTTGTTTATCTACGGCAGACATCAAGTGTTACATCATTTACAGAATTCAGTCTCCTGTCCGTCCCCCCCCCGTCTGAGTGAGACTCCATCGCCCGGATCAGTACATTAATATTTCCTTGTGATTGGCTGTGTGGAATGTCAGACAGTGGCCTCGTTCCACAGATGGGTAAATATTACAATGACAAGCAGGGGATGTCTGTTGTGTAATGTAATCTATGTAATGTAATGTAATCCTAAATCTTCTAGTAACAGTATGTTATCTATGGTTTTCACTTGCACTTTTTATTTTTATTTATGTTATTTAATTTAATTTGATACTGTTTCTATTTTAGTTTAGTATATGTCCTGTCAGTGCTGCATGTGTCTGTTAGTGTGGTGTATGTCTGGACAGCCCTCTGGACTGTAAGGAAGTTCCATGAAGAACTCAGAACTGAAGAATCCAGTGGATTGATTTAACAACTTTAGACTATTTCTCTTAAATGTAGCCGCAAGAGGGCACAAACCAGTGTCTTATTGTGCCGGTCCCAAGCCCGGATAAATACAGAGGGTTGCGTCAGGAAGGGCATCCGGCGTAAAACTTTTGCCAAATCAAAGATGCGAATCAAACCTATGACTTCCATACCGGATCGGTCGAGGCCCGGGTTAACAACGACCGCCATCGGCGCTGTTGACCTACAGGGCGCCGGTGGAAATTGGATTACTGTTGGTCGAAGAAGGAGAGGAGGAAAGTGCGTTCGCACGAAGAGAGAGAAGAGGAGCGCCAAGAGTATAGGACTAAGAGTAGGGACGTTGAATGTTGGAACTATGACAGGAAAAGGTAGAGAGTTGGTCGACATGATGCAGAGGAGGAAGGCAGACATACTGTAGGTCCAGGAGACCAGGTGGAAAGGTAGCAAGGCTAGAAGTTTAGGAGCAGGGTTCAAGTTGTTCTATCATGGTGTAGATGGGAAGAGAAATGGAGTAGGAGTTATCTTGAAGGAGGAGTTTGTTATGAATGTCCTGGAGGTAAAAAGAGTGTCAGATAGAGTGATGAGTCTGAAGCTAGAAATAGAAGGTGTGATGGTCAATGTTGTTAGTGGGTATGCCCCACAGGTAGGATGTGAGCTGGAGGAGAAGGAGAAATTCTGGTTGGACTTTGATGAAGTGATGCAGAGCATACCTAGAAGTGAGAGAGTTGTCATTGGCGCAGACTTCAATGGACATGTTGGTGCTGGTTGGTGTTGGTTCAAGGTGGTTATATCAAAACTTGATGAAGTTTTTGTATTTAATTCTAAGTTATGTCAAATCTTTAAAGCAAGATCTAATGTTAAACTGAGGCAACGTGAGGGACACAAAATGAATGTTTAGTACTCAAAATCTTACTTAGGGGGGCACAAAGATCCACGGAAATCAATCATTCAGCTCCACACCGGCATCATCCCAGTACATACCAGCGTCCGTGGCTCTGCTGTCCCACAGCCACTGGGTGAGAACGGCATCATGGGAGCAAGAAAGAAGTCGCTGCTAGCCACGAACGTAAACGAGATGAATGGTCTAGAGGTCAGGGGTCACGTCACGTCGCTGTAGCATGAACTCTGTTGTCTGACAGAACAGGACCAGCACCAGAACCAGTTTGACATAATGGTGCTGATGAACCAACCAGTAAAACCAGTGAATTGTGTTAATAGCAGTTACTCCTCATGATGAGGCGACATGCAGGGGGCGGGGGGCGTCAGGATTTACCCCACAGCGTTTGACCGTGACGACTTTGGAGTGTGAGGATGATGGAAAAAGGCAGTGACACTGGGTTCACTGGACTCAACTGGTTTGTGTGTAAACCAGTAGAGTTGTTCTGTCACATTGAAATGATTGAGGAGTGACCCCGTCTCTGTTTCCACACAGGAGCAGGAGGACCCCAACAAGCTGGCCACCAGCTGGCCCGACTACTACATCGACCGCATCAACTCCATGGCCGCCGTGAGTCCAGCACACACCTGTCACCTGGATGGAGGCGTGTCATAAGCTTTAGCTTATGATGATGTCGTTCCCATCCTGAGTCCCCCCCCCCCACGCGGTCACGGCTGTCGTTCTGATAGTCTGTTGGTTTATCGCCTCCCTGCTGACGGCTGCTTATATTCACATGACCACATTCTTTCAGCATGACCCCAGCTTTCACACACACACATACACACACACACACACTGATGACAAATGGGCAGTTTAGGCTCACAGCAGTTTAGTGAAAGTGAACGAACAAAGCACTATTACAGTATATATTTATATATTTCTGGTTTGTATATGTTCCAAGAAAAATGGAACATTTTTGCTGTTACACACGCTGTTATTCAAACTACATTTGGACAGTGACCTTTGATCTTTAGCCCTTATGTTGAAGACAAGTTGGCTCCAAATGTTTGGAAATCATTAAACGTGACATTTTTAGAAGGATGACATGTCAGCATGAAATGTAGAGACCAGAACTCACAGACATGATTGGTCCAGACCACAATGAGCACGGAGCCCAAACACTTGAATCAAACATGCTTTTTGCCATGTTGTTTGTCTTACAGATATGCCTGTAGCAAAAACTCATTAAGATTATCTATTTTTCCTGCTGTTTTTGTTCACTGGCTTCACTAAAGAGATGAAAAACTAGGTCTGAAAACTAGAATAGTAAAAAATCCTGCTGTCATGCTATAAAAGGCAGAACATTACGAGAAACTTCATTGGTCCCAGAGAGAACATGTGGTTATCAACAGAAAGAGGACACGAATGAGCACAGATGAATTAGAAAGTAATAATTTACCTCAGTGACATCATTCCTGAACCCCTGCAGCAGTTTATCACCTTAACAAATCACAGTTTATCACAGTTTATCAATTTAACACATCACAGTTTATCACATTAAACCCATTACAGTTTGTCACATTAAACACATCACAGTTTATCACATTAACACATCACAGTTTATCACATTAACAAATCAGTTTATCGCATTAACACATCACAGTTTATCACATTAACACATCAGTTTATCACATTAACACATCACACTTTATCACATTAACATATCACAGTTTATCACGTTAACACATCACAGTTTATCACATTAACACATCAGTTTATCTCATTAACACATCACAGTTTATCACATTAACACATCAGTTTATCACATTAACACATCACACTTTATCACATTAACATATCACAGTTTATCACGTTAACACATCACAGTTTATCACATTAACACATCAGTTTATCGCATTAACACATCACAGTTTATCACATTAACACATCAGTTTATCACATTAACACATCACACTTTATCACATTAACATATCACAGTTTATCGCATTAACACATCAGTTTATCACATTAAACACATTACAGTTTATCACGTTAAACACAATACAGTTTATCACGTTAAACACATTAGTTTATCAAATTAACGCATCACAGTTTATCACATTAACACATCACAGTTTATCACATTAAACACATCAGTTTATCACATTAACACTTCACAGTTGATCACATTAAACACATTACAGCTTATCACATTATACACATTAGTTTATCAGATTAAACACATAGGTTTATCACATTAAACCCATTACAGTTTATCACATTAAACACATCACAGTTTATCACATTAACACATCACAGTTTTTCAGTTTATCACATTAACAAATCAGTTTATCACAGTTTATCACATTAACACATCACAGTTTATCACATTAACACATCACAGTTTATCACATGAACACATTAGTTTATCACATTAACACATTAGTTTATCACATGAACACATCACAGTTTATCACATTAAACACATCACAGTTTATCACATTAAACACATTACAGTTTATCACATTAAATACATTACAGTTTATCACATTAAACACATTACAGTTTATCACATTAAACACATCACAGTTTATCACATTAAACACATCACAGTTTATCACATTAACACATCAGTTTATCACATTAACACATCACAGTTTATCACATTAAACACATTACAGTTGATCACGTTAAACACAATAGAGTTTATCACGTTAAACACATTAGTTTATCAAATTAACACATCACAGTTTATCACATTAACACATCACAGTTTATCACATTAAACACATCAGTTTATCACATTAAACACATTGGTTTATCACACTAACACATAACAGTTTATCACATTAACACATTACAGCTTATCACATTATACACATTACAGTTGATCACATTAAACACATTGGTTTATCACATTAACACATAACAGTTTATCACATTAACACATTACAGCTTATCACATTATACACATTACAGTTGATCACATTAAACACATTGGTTTATCACACTAACACATCACAGTTTATCACATTAAACACATTGGTTTATCACATTAAACATCAGTTTATCACATTAACACATCACAGTTTATCACATTAACACATCACAGTTCATCACATTAAACACATCACAGTTGATCACATTAACACATCACAGTTTATCACATTAACACATCACAGTTTATCACATTAAACACATCACAGTTTATCACATTAAACACATTACAGTTGATCACATTAAACACATTGGTTTATCACACTAACACAACAGTTTATCACATTAACACATCACAGTTTATCACATTAAACACATCACAGTTTATCACATTAAACACATCACAGTTTATCACATTAACACATCACAGTTTATCACATTAACACATCACAGTTTATCACATTAAACACATCACAGTTTATCACATTAAACACATTACAGTTGATCACATTAAACACATTACAGTTGATCACATTAAACACATTGGTTTATCACATTAACACATCGCAGTTTATCACATTAAACACATTACAGTAAATCACGTTAAACACAATACAGTTTATCACGTTAAACACATTAGTTTATCAAATTAACACATCAGTTTATCACATTAACACATCACAGTTTATCACATTAAACACATCACAGTAAATCACATTAACACATCACAGTTTATCACATTAACACATCACAGTTTATCACATTAAACACATTGGTTTATCACATTAAACACAATACAGTTTATCACATTAAACACATCACAGTTTATCACATTTAACACATTGGTTTATCACATTAAACATCACAGTTTATCACATTAACACATCACAGTTCATCACATTAAACACATCACAGTTGATCACATTAACACATCACAGTTTATCACATTAACACATCACAGTTCATCACATTAAACACATCACAGTTGATCACATTAACACATTACAGTTTATCACATTAAACACATTACAGTTTATCACATTAAGGTGTACAAAACTGTGGTGAGACCAGCGATGTTGTTTGGTCTAGAGACAGTGTCACTGAGGAAAAGACAGGAGGCAGAGCTGGAGGTAGCAGAGATGAAGATGCTGAGGTTCTCTCTGGGAGTGACCAGGAAGGATAGGATCAGGAATGAGTACATCAGAGGGACAGCACATGTTGGAGGTTTTGGAGATAAAGTCAGAGAGGCCAGACTGAGATGGTTTGGACATGTCCAGAGGAGAGATAGTGAATATATTGGTAGAAGGATGCTGAGTTTTGAACTGCCAGGCAGGAGGCCTAGAGGAAGACCAAAGAGGAGGTTTATGGATGTAGTGAAAGAGGACATGAAGGTAGTTGGTGTGAGAGAAGAGGATGCAAAGGACAGGGTTAGATGGAGGCGGTTGATTCGCTGTGGCGACCCCTGAAGGGAAAAGCCAAAAAGGAAAAGAAGAAAGAAGACAGTTTATCACATTAAATACATTACAGTTTATCAAATTAAACACATTACAGTTGATCACGTTAAACACATTAGTTTATCAAATTAACGCATCACAGTTTATCACATTAACACATCACAGTTTATCACATTAAACACATCACAGTTTATCACATTAAACACATTACAGCTTATCACATTATACACATTACAGTTGATCACATTAAACACATCACAGTTTATCACATTAACACATCACAGTTTATCACATTAAACACATTACAGTTGATCACATTAACACATCACAGTTTATCACATTAAACACATCAGTTTATCACATTAACACATCAGTTTATCACATTAACACATCAGTTTATCACATTAACACATCAGTTTATCACATTAACACATCAGTTTATCACATTAACACATCACAGTTTATCACATTAACACATCAGTTTATCACATTAACACATCACAGTTTATCACATTAACACATTACAGTTGATCACGTTAAACACAATACAGTTTATCACGTTAAACACATTAGTTTATCAAATAACACATCACAGTTTATCACATTAACACATCACAGTTTATCACATTAAACACATTACAGTTGATCACGTTAAACACAATACAGTTTATCACGTTAAACACATTAGTTTATCAAATTAACACATCACAGTTTATCACATTAACACATCACAGTTTATCACATTAAACACATCACAGTTTATCACATTAACACTTCACAGTTTATCACATTAAACACATTACAGCTTATCACATTATACACATTAGTTTATCAGATTAAACACATAGGTTTATCACATTAAACCCATTACAGTTTATCACATTAAACACATCACAGTTTATCACATTAACACATCAGTTTTTCAGTTTATCACATTAACACATCAGTTTATCACAGTTTATCACATTAACACATCACAGTTTATCACATTAACACATCAGTTTATCACATTAACACGTCAGTTTATCACATTAACACATCACAGTTTATCACATGAACACATCAGTTGATCACATTAAAAACAGCACAGTTTATAACATTAAACACATCACAGTTTATCACATTAAACACATCAGTTTATCACATTAACACATCAGTTTATCACATTAACACATTACAGTTTATCACATTAACACATCAGTTGATCACATTAAAAACAACACAGTTTATCACATTAAACACATCACAGTTTACCACATTAAACACATCACAGTTTATCACATTAAACACATTAGTTTATCACATTAACACATCACAGTTTATCACATTAACACATCAGTTTATCACATTAAACACATTAGTTTATCACATTAACACATCACAGTTTATCACATTAAACACATTACAGTTCATCAAATTAACACATTACACCTTATCACTTTAAACACATTACAGTTTATCACATCAAACACATTAGCTTATCAAATTAACACATCAGTTTATCACATTAACACATTACAGTTTATCACATTAACACATCAGTTGATCACATTAAAAACAACACAGTTTATCACATTAAACACATCACAGTTTATCAGATTAAACACATCACAGTTTATCACATTAAACACATCAGTTTATCACATTAACACATCAGTTTATCACATTAACACATCAGTTTATCACATTAACACATCACCGTTTATCACATTAACACATTACAGTTTATCACATTAAACACATTACAGTTTATCACATTAAACACATTAGTTTATTACATTAAACACATTGGTTTATCACATTTAACTCCTTACAGTTGATCACATTAAACACATTAGTTTATCACATTAAACACATCACAGTTTATCACATTAAACACATCACAGTTTATCACATTAAACACATGACAGTTTATCACATTAAACACATTAGTTCATCACATTAACACATTACAGTTTATCACATTAAACACATCACAGTTTATCACATTAAACACATTAGTTTATCACAGTAACACATCACAGTTATCACATTAATACATTACAGCTTATCACATTAAACACATTGGTTTATTACATTAAACACGTTACAGTTTATCAAATTAACACATGACAGTTTATCACATTAACACATGACAGTTTATCAAATTAACACATTACAGTTGATCACATTAAACACAATACAGTTCATCACGTTAAACATATTAGTTTATCACATTAACACATCACAGTTTATCACATTAACACATCACAGTTTATCACATTAACACATCAGTTTATCACATTAACACATCACAGTTTATCACATTAAACACATTACAGTTCATCAAATTAACACATTACACCTTATCACTTTAAACACATTACAGTTTATCACATCAAACACATTAGCTTATCAAATTAACACATCAGTTTATCACATTAACACATTACAGTTTATCACATTAACACATCAGTTGAGCACATTAAAAACAACACAGTTTATCACATTAACACATCACAGTGGATCACATTAAACACAATACAGTTCATCACGTTAAACATATTAGTTTATCACATTAACACATCAGTTTATCACATTAACACATCACAGTTTATCACATTAAACACATTACAGTTCATCAAATTAACACATTACACCTTATCACTTTAAACACATTACAGTTTATCACATCAAACACATTAGCTTATCAAATTAACACATCAGTTTATCACATTAACACATTACAGTTTATCACATTAACACATCAGTTGAGCACATTAAAAACAACACAGTTTATCACATTAAACACATCACAGTTTATCACATTAACACATCACAGTTGATCACATTAACACATCACAGTTGATCACATTAAACACATTACAGTTTATCACATTAACACATCACAGTTTATCACATTAACACATCACAGTTTATCACATTAACACATCACAGTTTATCACATTAAACACATTAGAGTTCATCAAATTAACACATTACACCTTATCACTTTAAACACATTACAGTTTATCACATCAAACACATTAGCTTATCAAATTAATACATCAGTTTATCACATTAACACATCAGTTGATATCATTAAAAACAACACAGTTCATCACATTAAACACATCACAGTTTATCACATTAAACACATCACAGTTTATCACATTAAACACATCAGTTTATCACATTAACCCATCAGTTTATCACATTAACACATCACAGTTTATCACATTAACACATCACCGTTTATCACATTAACACATTACAGTTTATCACATTAAACACATTGGTTTATTACATTAAACACATTGGTTTATCACATTTAACTCCTTACAGTTGATCACATTAAACACATTAGTTTATCACATTAAACACATCACAGTTTATCACATTAAACACATTACAGTTTATCACATTAAACACATTACAGTTTATCACAATAAACACATTACAGTTAATCACATTAAACACATCACAGTTTATCACATTAACACATCACAGTTTATCACATTAAACACATTAGTTCATCACATTAACACATTACAGTTTATCACATTAACACATCAGTTTATCACATTAAACACGTCACAGATTATCACATTAAACACATTAGTTTATCACAGTAACACATCAGTTATCACATTAATACATTACAACTTATCACATTAAACACATTGGTTTATTACATTAAACACGTTACAGTTTATCAAATTAACACATGACAGTTTATCACATTAACACATGACAGTTTATCAAATTAACACATGACAGTTTATCAAATTAACACATCAGTTTATCACATTAACACATCACAGTTTATCACATTAACACATCACAGTTTATCACATTAAACACATTACAGTTTATCACATAACGCATTGACAGGGTGATGACCGCTCTTACATCTAATGTCAGCTGGGCAGCACCTGTTTTTTATTTGTGAAGTTCCCATCCCAGAATCAATTCAACTTCTCTCTCACTTCTCTCAGCGGGTCGAGTTCTTCTCCGTGTGGAGTTTGCGTGTTCTGCCCGTGTCTGGGGGGTTCTGTCTGGGTTTTCTGGAGACCCTGAGTGTCAGGAACTGCTTAGTCAGCAATCGTCCCCAGGACTGTAATAGTTTGTACCAATGTACTGTACTGTGTTCATAGTATTTATACTGCAAAAATAGTGATTTTCTCAAACTTTGCATATATCTATTGAGAAATGGTGGAAGCTGAAAAAGGAAGAGTGTTGCATGACTTTTAGGAAGGAGTTAAGACAGGCTCTGGGTGGTCAGGAGGTGTTTCCAGATGACTGGACAACTACAGCTAATGTGATCAGGGAGACAGGTAGGAGAGTACTTGGTGTGTCATCTGGAAGGAAAGTAGATCAGGAAACTTGGTGGTGGAATGAGGAGGTACAGGAGTGTATACAGAGAAAGAGGTTAGCTAAGAAGAAGTGGGACACTGAGAGGACTGAGGAGAGTAGACAGGAGTACAGGGAGATGCAGCGTAAGGTGAAGGTAGAGGTAGCAAAGGCCAAACAAGGGGCTTAAGATGACTTGTATGCTAGGTTGGACAGTAAGGAGGGAGAGACTGATCTATACAGGCTGGCAAGACAGAGAGACAGAGATGGGAAGGACGTGCAGCAGGTTAGGGTGATTAAGGATAGGGATGGAAGTCTAGACTAGAAGAGGTGACTGTTGTGGACCAGGAAGTAGCAAAGATTAGTCAGAATGAAGTGAGGAGGGCATTGAAGAGGATGAAGAGTGGAAAGGCAGTCGGTCCTGATGATATACCTGTAGAGGTTTGGAAGTGTCTAGGAGAGGTGGCAGTAGAGTTTCTGACTGGGTTGTTCAACAGGATCTTAGATAGTGAGAAGATGCCTGAGGAGTGGAGGAGAAGTGTGCTGGTGCCCATTTTTAAGAACAAGGGAGATGTATGAGAAGTATGTTAGAGCGGTGCAGGACATGTATGAGGACTGTAAGACAGTGGTGAGGTGTGCTGTAGGTGTGACAGAGGAGTTCAAGGTGGAGGTGGGACTGCATGAGGGATCAGCTCTGAGCCCCTTCTTGTTGCTATGGTGATGGACAGGCTGACAGACGAGGTCAGACAGGAATCTCCATGGACTATGATGTTTGCAGATGACATTGTGATCTGCAGTGAGAGTAGGGAAGAGGTGGAGGAGAAGCTAGAGAGGTGGAGGTTTGTCCTGGAAAGGAGAGGGATGAAGGTTAGCCGCAGTAAGACAGAGTACATGTGTGTGAATGAGAGGGACCCAAGTGGAAGAGTGAGGTTACAGGGAGAAGAGATCAAGAAGGTGGAGGATTTTAAGTACTTAGGGTCAACAGTCCAAAGCAATGGAGAGTGTGGAAAAGAGGTGAAGAAGCGGAAAGTGTCAGGTGTGATGTGTGATAGAAGAGTTTCAGCTAAAATGAAAGGAAAGGTGTACCTGTGGTGAGACCAGCGATGTTGTTTGGTCTAGAGACAGTGTCACTGAGGAAAAGACAGGAGACAGAGCTGGAGGTAGCAGAGATGAAGATGCTGAGGTTCTCTCTGGGAGTGACCAGGAAGGATAGGATCAGGAATGAGTACATCAGAGGGACAGCACATGTTAGAGGTTTTGGAGATAAAGTCAGAGAGGCCAGACTGAGATGGTTTGGACATGTCCAGAGGAGAGATAGTGAATATATTGGTAGAAGGATGCTGAGTTTTGAACTGCCAGGCAGGAGGCCTAGAGGAAGACCAAAGAGGAGGTTTATGGATGTAGTGAAAGAGGACATGAAGGTAGTTGGTGTGAGAGAAGAGGATGCGGAAGACAGGGCTAGATGGAGGCAACTGATTCGCTGTGGAGACCCCTGAAGGGAAAAGCCGAAAGGAAAAAAAGAAGAGGCTGAGTGTAAGCGTTTGAACAGTCTTGTGACTTTGACAGGTGCCCACGCTTCCACATTGAGCGTCGGCCGGTCCTGGGTTCCATTTTCTGAAGACAGACAGAAAATGAGATAATCTGCAATATAATTACTTTCTTGGATCAAGTTTCGATCATCTTTAAAAAATCTAATGCGAATGAAAGGAGGAACTAAGTCGTATTTCTCACTATAAGACACAGGTTAACTGCACCGGTTGGTGTATATATATATGTTATACATGTGATTAAATGTGTTCTAATACATTGGAGTGAAGTTTGCAGTAAATTGGAGTGTGATTGGTTGATTTTGTGTGATGCCCTGTGGTGAAGTCATGTGTTCATCGTGGAGAAAAGCTCCAGAAACACAGAATAAATGGATTTGGAACATGAATGAAAGAGTGGCATGAAAAACACAGGCAAGCGGACGGACACAACCTAATAATTTCTTAAAGAGGGATCACTGAAGTGTATTTCATTTCATTTCATCTTACACAGGCAAATACAGCATTTAAGTATTGAGGTTTATCAGATTACAGTCAGTGTCTCAGGTATTGGAGAAACAATCCTGTTAGGAGATAAACTATTTAGGGTGACTAGAAGCACATCCCTGAATGAATGATTGGTGAATTGATCCTACTGGACATGATGAACCATTAATGTGTTCTATATTAGGATGTCATCTGGTGAAGGGCTTTAGGTAAAATGTCCAATGACTAGAACGCTGTGGCGTCAGTATTCTGTACAACAGAGATAATCTGGTATCTATCACAGGTTTGTGTTATTTTTAGACCTTTGTTCTAAAACATCACTTGACCATTTTTTTTCTGTCAGCCTTCAAAGTTAAACAGGACATTATTATTAACATTATTATTATTAACATTATTATTATCATTATTATTAACTCTCACTGGCCCTCAGTAAATGTTTGACTCGTGTTTTGAAAGTACCATAAGACCAAAACTCTTGTCATTCTGATTCCAGGACGGCCATTGGTTGAATGAAGTCATATTATTTGTCATTTTCATTTATATAGTTTTAAAGATAGAATTCTGATTCAATTTGCGTCTTATTATAATTCAAGTATCATCGCAATTGTTTCTTCATTGATGTAATAATGTTTTCACTTAAAACATTTTATTTTAACTTAAGTGTGTTGTTCACCTCAGAATGTACTTAAAGTAATGATTGTTTCCATGGAAACTGACCCAGTACTTTGTGTTTGGCACACGACACACACACATGGTCCAGGAGGCTTTGATGAACACACACTCAGCTATTTATGGACGCAGTGACAACGAGCTCGAAGGCACAGTTCCGGCTCTGGGGGGCTCTGGGGAGCACGTCTCATGATAGTGATTAGGACAGTACCTTCTGTTGGTTCACCTGATCACTGTAAAGTTGCCCTTCTGTGCACAAACGAGCTTCCGGGGGGGAGGGTTGGGAGGAGCGTTTGGCCAGACCTTTGACTCGCTGAAGCAGCTTCCAGCACGACCAAAACCTTCAGCCTCTCTAGAACTGGTTTTGTCCAACTCCCCGTTGACTGTGAACGTTTTCCTGTGGAGGAACAGAAGCCAGAGCTTTACTTCCTGTCTGAACCATCTGATGGTCCATAAACCCCATGGAGGGTCTCTCTGCACTCGACTGTAGAGTCGCTGTTTGGTCATTAAAAACAGAGTCTGGACTTCAAACTAATCAGTTCTAGAAGTGTCCCGTCAGGAATATTTGCTTCTGTGTGTGATTTGTTTACCTTTGTAAGTTACAGACATCTTAAAAACCTTTTGCTTGATTCACTTTGGTGACTCTGATGAACTATCACTGTTGAAACCGTTACTGAACCGTGGAGGAGCGATGCCTGGAGAGCTGACTGTGTGTTCCTGACAGTCTGGGGCAGAAGCTCCTCTTGAAGGGAAACATTTCATTTAATTCCATGTCAGGTCTGCTTCACACACTGTGAGCTCCATCACAACACATTATAAGCATAAGTTATTTTGGAATGCTTGTATTGTCTCAAATGTTCTTTGAAGGAATATTTCATTGGAGGAGGGGCCACAGGGGTCATATGACCTGCTCGTCACTGGTCTTACTTCTTACATCACCGATAATAGTTGTTGGAGAGAGGAATACACACTCCTGCTGGTTTGCTTCTACCAAATGAACATTCTTCAAATGAACATTTTCCTATTTGCCAGCAGGTATCTTGTCTAATTAGTCTAGTTAATTAATGCCATTAATGACTAATCATATTAATCATTAATCCTATTAATCACTGCCACCCTCTAAAGTCTCTTTCTGTTCTCACCGTTTCCACAGATGCAAGCCTTGTTTGTTTTTGATGAGGAGGAAATGGAGATGAGGAACAAAGTGGTGGAGGACCTGAAGACGGCGCTTCGGACTCAGCCAATGAGGTGAGAGGATGTCTCCTGTTTCACTCACCTGTGATGTCTTCTTGTGTCGGCCCGTTTTACTGCTTTTTACCTTTTGATACCTGAAGTCCAGTTTGTAACGTCAAATACTTCCGAGAAGATTTACTTTCCCAAAGTTCATACAGCCAAGTGTAGAAAAGGCTCTAATTATTAAATTGTACTATTTCTGGTTAATGTTATTCCAATTTTAAGATCAAATCTCTTTTTCATCTCACAAGGTAGAGACGAAGCACACGGTTGTTGTTCACTCCAAGTTCACCATTAGCAGATGTTTGATTGTTGGGTTTTTCTATGAATTTATTATTTTTCAGTTTCCCATGTGAACACATTTTTACACTAATGGTCTTCTTCACCGTAGCGTCACCAGAACAATAGTGCTCTGAACTCACCAAAGGAATGGAGGATAGGTCACACGTTGGTGCTTTGGGGGTGTCAGAAAGGGGGTCGTGTCGTCTCTAGTGCCTCTTGTTTCTGTCTGATATGGTCATCAGCAGCTGCTGGGCCTCACCACACATTCCAAACCCCAACCCCCCCGTCAGCAGCTCCTCTAAAGCCATCAGTTGATGTGTGTGTGATGGTCTGATCCAGGTCGTGTGTGTGATGGTCTGATCCAGGTCGTGTGTGTGATGGTCTGATCCAAGTTGTGTGTGTGATGGTCTGATCCAGGTCGTGTGTGTGATGGTCTGATCCAAGTTGTGTGTGTGATGGTCTGATCCAGGTCGTGTGTGTGATGGTCTGATCCAAGTTGTGTGTGTGATGGTCTGATCCGGGTCGTGTGTGTGATGGTCTGATCCAGGTCGTGTGTGTGATGGTCTGATCCAGGTCGTGTGTGTGATGGTCTGATCCAAGTTGTGTGTGTGATGGTCTGATCCAGGTCGTGTGTGTGATGGTCTGATCCAGGTCGTGTGTGTGATGGTCTGATCCGGGTCGTGTGTGTGATGGTCTGATCCGGGTCGTGTGTGTGATGGTCTGATCCAGGTCGTGTGTGTGATGGTCTGATCCGGGTCGTGTGTGTGATGGTCTGATCCAACGGGGTGTCGACTAGTTTCAAGGGGGTATGAAGTGACACCACTTCTGTGTAGAGTGACAAGAACCCAGAATGTCTGGGTCAAGTCTGGGTTGTGTGTGTTAATAGGGCAAGTGTGTGTGAGCGTGTGAGTGCCTGCGGTTGTGTAGCGTCTGCCCTTGTATCCAAACCATTAACTACCAGGTTAAACCATTAAATAACTGGTCTAATTAACAGTCAAGGTGACCTGACCTTGTGAAAAAAAAGCCTTTAAATGTTTTCAAAATAAACTTTATTTCAAGTGGAATCTAAATGTGAAAAGAGTTTCATTCCTGACCCTGTCTTAGATGTAAACGGTAAAACAAGTCCCTTTACACAGGAAGTGTTCCCATAGGCCAAGACATTACTTTGTTGGTAAACCTGGTGAAGTTTAGTGCCAAACATTATAATAGTAATTTTTTTTCGCCATAATTTAAATCACCATATTGGTGTGAATCTGTAATTGTTGCATTAGGAAAACATAGAGCTGATAAAGAAACACTCCTCATGAATTTGTCTGAAATACGGCAATTTAATGATTATTTCTCATGAAACTGCAAATGCATTCCCAAACAGAGGACGACTAACCACCCAGTGCAGTTAGTTTAGTTCAGTTATATAGCTCATATAAATATTAGAATGGAGTGGTCATTTGTAAACACTTTTAGTCTATACAGTATTCTACATGCCCCTATTTTCTCTCTTCTATCGTGGCTGAAATGTTTGACCCACATTAATCGTTCACCTGCAGCCCTGCTGGTCAGGGGTCACAGTTCACTAGCATAGATGTATTTTGTTTTTTTTTTTAGTGTAGCAGCAGGTTTGTCTGACACTGATTTGGTGACACTATTGATCGTATCAAGACTACATCTGTTCTGATAAAGTGTGAGTGAAGCAATGAGAGAAGAGAGGTCGTAGTGGTTCATTGGTCCTTCATCTTCACCTACGTGTCCTCTGAACATCTGGCTGCTCTTTCACCTCAATGACTGCCTTGATGGCAGTATTCTGGAGACGTTCTGGAGACATGGTAGCATTCTGGAGACATTCTGGAGACATTCTGGAGACATGGCGGTGTTCTGGAGACATTCTGGAGACATGGCGGTGTTCTGGAGACATTCTGGAGACATGGCAGTGTTCTGGAGGCATTTTGGAGACATGGCGGTGTTCTGGAGACATTTTGGAGACATGGCAGTGTTCTGGAGACATTTTGGAGACATGGCGGTGTTCTGGAGACATTTTGGAGAAATGGCGGTGTTCTGGAGACTTTCTGGAGACATGGCGGTGTTCTGGAGACTTTCTGGAGACATGGCTGTGTTCTGGAGACATTCTGGAGACATGGCGGTGTTCTGGAGACATTCTGGAGAGATGGTGGTGTTCTGGAGACATTCTGGAGACATGGCGGTGTTCTGGAGACATTCTGGAGAGATGGCGGTGTTCTGGAGACATTTTGGACACATTCTGGAGACATTTTGGAGACATGGTGGTGTTCTGGAGACATTTTGGACACATTCTGGAGACATGGAGGTGTTCTGGAGACTTTCTGGAGACATGGTGGTGTTCTGGAGACTTTCTGGAGACATGGTGGTGTTCTGGAGACATTTTGGACACATTCTGGAGACAGTCTGGAGACATTCTGGAGACTTTCTGGAGACTTGGCGGTGTTCTGGAGACATTCTGGAGAGATGGCGGTGTTCTGGAGACATTCTGGAGACATGGCGGTGTTCTGGAGACATTCTGGAGAGATGGCGGTGTTCTGGAGACATTTTGGACACATTCTGGAGACTTTTTGGAGACATGGTGGTGTTCTGGAGACATTTTGGACACATTCTGGAGACATGGCGGTGTTCTGGAGACATTCTGGAGACATGGCGGTGTTCTGGAGACATTCTGGAGACATGGCGGTGTTCTGGAGACATTCTGGAGACATAGCGGTGTTCTGGAGACATTCTGGAGACATGGCGGTGTTCTGGAGACATTCTGGAGACATGGCGGTGTTCTGTGGCGGTGAACGCCCCTCGTGTTGACTCATGCCTGACGTTGGACGGCTGCCTGGAACAGCCTTCCCCCCTCCACCCTCCTGGCCTTTGGGGGGGGCAGCTGGTCTGGTCGTGAGAGGTGCTCTTGTGCTCTCTGCCCACTCTGCTCACCACGGGACACAAACGTATGGTGGGCGTGCAAAGTGCCAGCAAAGCGCACAAAAGCAGCACATTGTGAGCAAACCACCCACTCAGGGGTTAGTATGATTCACTGACATGACGAGGTGGCGTGTTTAGGTCACATGTTCAGGTGTGGGCGGCGCATGGGTAGCGCTGTCACTGCACAGCAAGGTTGTTGAGAGTTCGAGTCCCGCTGTGTGGAGTTTGCATGTTCCCCCGTGTCTGTGTGGGGTCCCTCCAGGTTCTCCGGCTTCCTCCTCCCTCAGAAACATGAGCTTCAGGTTGATTGACCAGTCCAAACTGGCCTTAGTGTGTGTGTGTGTGTGTGTGTGTGTGTGTGTGTGTCTGTGTGTGTGTGTGTGTGTGTGTGTCTGTGTGTGTGTGTGTGAGTGTTTGTGTCTCTGTATCTCTGTGTGGCTCCGCGGTGCACTGGTGTTGCGCCCGGAGTGTCCCCCGCCTCAGGCCCCAGTCAGCTGAGATAGGCTCCAGCTCCCCGTCACCCGCCACAGCGGAGGAAGCGGTATGAAGGTGAATGAATGAATGAATGTTCAGATGTGTTCTGCTGTCAAGATAATCTGTTAATCCAAAACGTAATCTGGGTTTTCAAGTCTAGCATGACCAGATTTCACTAGAAAAAATGTTTTAATCTTAAACCCATTTAATGGAGCTCGGATATAAATCTTTTTAATCATAACCAGATCTAAAAAATAAATCGGAGGACATTGCCTGAATTTGTTCTCTTCTCATCATCTGTGCTGTTATTGGTTCTTGTTTAGTCCAATGGAAATTGACCAATCCCATGAAGCTGCTTCTGCCAACCCAGAAGCCAAATCCAACCTGTCAGGGTGAACCTGTCAGGGTGAACCTGTCAGGGTGAACCTGTCAGGGTGAACCTGTCAGGGTGAACCTGTCGGGATGAACCTGTCAGGGTGAACCTGTCGGGATGAACCTGTCAGGGTGAACCTGTCAGGGTGAACCTGTCAGGATGACCCTGTCAGGGTGAACCTGTCAGGATGGACCTGTCAGGATGAACCTGTCAGGGTGAACCTGTCAGGATGAACCTGTCAGGATGCTCTTTGACGGATAACAAATCTGTAAATGCATTCTGTACGTTCACTGTTTGTGTTTATGCTGATGACTACACTGTGTTTGTGTTTATGCTGATGACTACACTGTTTGTGTTTATGCTGATGACTACACTGTTTGTGTTTATGCTGATGACTACACTGTGTTTGTGTTTATGCTGATGACTACACTGTTTGTGTTTATGCTGACGACTACACTGTGTTTGTGTTTATGCTGATGACCTCACTGTTTGTGTTTATGCTGATGACTACACTGTGTTTGTGTTTATGCTGATGACTACACTGTTTGTGTTTATGCTGATGACTACACTGTGTTTGTGTTTATGCTGATGACTACACTGTGTTTGTGTTTATGCTGATGACTACACTGTTTGTGTTTATGCTGATGACTACACTGTGTTTGTGTTTATGCTGATGACTACACTGTTTGTGTTTATGCTGATGACTACACTGTTTATGTTTATGCTGATGACTTCACTGTTTGTGTTTATGCTGATGACTACACTGTTTGTGTTTATGCTGATGACTACACTGTTTGTGTTTATGCTGATGACTACACTGTTTATGTTTATGCTGATGACTACACTGTTTGTGTTTATGCTGATGACTACACTGTTTGTGTTTATGCTGATGACTACACTGTTTGTGTTTATGCAGATGACTACACTGTTTGTGTTTATGCTGATGACTACACTGTTTATGTTTATGCTGATGACTACACTGTTTGTGTTTATGCTGATGACTACACTGTGTTTGTGTTTATGCTTATGACTACACTGTTTGTGTTTATGCTGATGACTACACTGTTTGTGTTTATGCTGATGACTACACTGTTTATGTTTATGCTGATGACTACACTGTTTGTGTTTATGCTGATGACTACACTGTTTGTGTTTATGCTGATGACTACACTGTGTTTGTGTTTATGCTGATGACCTCACTGTTTGTGTTTATGCTGATGACCTCACTGTTTGTGTTTATGCTGATGACTACACTGTTTGTGTTTATGCTGATGACTACACTGTTTGTGTCATATCCCAGACGTGATGCTCTGCAGCGTCTAACATTTCAATGATGAACAGGATTCCAGGAGAACATGAACTGAAGTTCTCCTGGAGGTGACGGAGGTTGTTCAGGCAGAGGCTGAAGCTCCAGACTTGTGTCAGTGGAGCATCTTCAGGTTTCCTATGATGCCTCTCTGGAGGTTTCCCATGATGCCTCTCTGAAGGTTTCCCATGATGCCTCTCTGCACTTTGTGGTAATCGCTTGCTGCAAGAATTCTGACGCGAGTCAACTGCCCCTGTCAAGAGGCATTTGGACCATTCACTACCACCACATGTAATTATTATCCTTGAAAACATTTTGCTGCCAGATCTTTAAAAGATTTCCCTTAACAGAAAGTTGGCTTTATCTCTTTTTTTTAATATATTATAAATACATTGGTGGGTGAACCGGGTATCACGTTTTGAAACGGTCTTGGATGGAGCAAAGTTTGGCTTCTCTCTTCAGATTTTTGTTTTGGTCCAGAAGAAAATGGAGAGAAGTGAGATTCAGACAAAGGTATATAAAGAGATGGTGGAAGTCCACGGATGATGGATGATGATGGAGGAGGTTTGTGGAGGAACCGCCAGCAAACAGGAGAATGAAGCTCCAAAAACAGATGCTTTGTACTAATTGATTCCCCACTCGTCTGGTTTTGTGTGTAATTCTATACATTTTGCTCCAAACGATTCACCTACAGATACTTTATTGTTTGCATGTGTTTTGTATGTGTGGTTTTAGTTCTTCTTTGTGTTGCTGCCTGAGCTCATATTGCATTCTGCAATTATTGAGCTTCACTGTCTTGAATGCAGACGGCAGCTTATCAAGTATGCAGTGGTTGTTCCAAATTAAAAAAAAGAGGCGTGCATCCCACTTGGCTGACCGTGAAAATCGGTGAATTGGAACAGATATGAGGAGACTCCAAAATCAGAGGAGATGGGATTCGTTGATTGAAGTGTTCTCTAGAGAGAGAGAAAGACATTTGGAAAGGAGCGAATAGTTGGATGTCTTCATTTTGGAAAGTTGAATGAAGTGGAGCAGATTAATCTCCATTGATTGACCTTAAAGAAGTCGTGGATTTGTACATGCAAACAGCTATCCTACATCTGTACAAACACATACACGTGCATCAGTTTACGCTCCATAGAATGTGTGCAAGTGTTCTGGCAAACGGTCTCCAACCAGCAGAGCGAAGCAGGAGAAAAGCCTTGAATCTCATCCACATGTCTGAAGACTCCAAAAACAACGTTTCCCATTTTCTGCTTTCCATACATTAATCACAGGAATGTTCAGTTTAATTCTCTTCCAGTTTGAGCGTCTGGGGCAGCGCCGGCCTTCACTGGTGTGACTGTCTCTCCTGCTCTGGTCCGTGTCAGAGAAACGTCTCGTCACAGATGTAAAACCAACAACTTCATATTTTAATTGGATATAAATCATGTCTCATGAAATGGATCTATGTAGTGTCGTCTTTGTACTGTGTGGATGTGGAGCGGACAGCGTGTGTGTGTGTGTGTGCGCGTGTGCATGCATCTGCTGGAAATCGGGAACTGATTGTACGAACAGGGAATTAGTTATAGCTTCATTTTTGTATATAATGGTTTTGTGACTCAGACAGAATTGTCAGTTTTTAAGCTCTGGGTCAAAGGTCAGGACCCAGACAAGGATACATATTTACATTTTTAAAGTTTTTTTTTTTTTTTTTTTTTTTTTAATCTCTGCAAAACATGAGGATGGAACATCTAACAAAGTCTGATTCTATTCCTGTTTTTAGTGGGTTGGGGAATTATCCACCTTATATCACACTGCATCATTTTCCATGTCCTGTCTGTCACTTGTTTCATGAGGAACTTGACAAATCATGAATCTGATGCAAGTTTAGTCAAAAAGGCCTAAGAATCCATCCTAGTGTTTAGATAACTGTAAGGTGGACGTGTCTCCATTCCCACTTAGAGGGTCTCCTGTCGGTGGACGTGTCTCCATTCCCAGTTAGAGGGTCTCCTGTCGGTGGACGTGTCTCCATTCCCAGTTAGAGGGTCTCCTGTCGGTGGACGTGTCTCCATTCCCAGTTAGAGGGTCTCCTGTCGGTGGACGTGTCTCCATTCCCAGTTAGAGGGTCTCCTGTCGGTGGACGTGTCTCCATTCCCAGTTAGAGGGTCTCCTGTCGGTGGACGTGTCTCCATTCCCAGTTAGAGGGTCTCCTGTAGGTGGACGTGTCTCCATTCCCAGTTAGAGGGTCTCCTGTAGGTGGACGTGTCTCCATTCCCAGTTAGAGGGTCTCCTGTCGGTGGACGTGTCTCCATTCCCAGTTAGAGGGTCTCCTGTCGGTGGACGTGTCTCCATTCCCAGTTAGAGGGTCTCCTGTCGGTGGACGTGTCTCCATTCCCAGTAAGAGGGTCTCCTGTCGGTGGACGTGTCTCCATTCCCAGTTAGAGGGTCTCCTGTCGGTGGACGTGTCTCCATTCCCAGTTAGAGGGTCTCCTGTCGGTGGACGTGTCTCCATTCCCAGTAAGAGGGTCTCCTGTCGGTGGACGTGTCTCCATTCCCAGTTAGAGGGTCTCCTGTCGGTGGACGTGTCTCCATTCCCAGTAAGAGGGTCTCCTGTCGGTGGACGTGTCTCCATTCCCAGTTAGAGGGTCTCCTGTCGGTGGACGTGTCTCCATTCCCAGTTAGAGGGTCTCCTGTCGGTGGACGTGTCTCCATTCCCAGTAAGAGGGTCTCCTGTCGGTGGACGTGTCTCCATTCCCAGTAAGAGGGTCTCCTGTCGGTGGACGTGTCTCCATTCCCAGTTAGAGGGTCTCCTGTCGGTGGACGTGTCTCCATTCCCAGTAAGAGGGTCTCCTGTCGGTGGACGTGTCTCCATTCCCAGTTAGAGGGTCTCCTGTCGGTGGACGTGTCTATATTCCCAGTTAGAGGGTCTCCTGTCGGTGGACGTGTCTCCATTCCCAGTTAGAGGGTCTCCTGTCGGTGGACGTGTCTCCATTCCCAGTAAGAGGGTCTCCTGTCGGTGGACGTGTCTCCATTCCCAGTTAGAGGGTCTCCTGTCGGTTGACGTGTCTCGATTCCCTGTCAGAGGGTCTCCTGTCGGTGGACGTGTCTCCATTCCCAGTTAGAGGGTCTCCTGTAGGTGGACGTGTCTCCATTCCCAGTTAGAGGGTCTCCTGTCGGTGGACGTGTCTCCATTCCCAGTTAGAGGGTCTCCTGTCGGTGGACGTGTCTCCATTCCCAGTTAGAGGGTCTCCTGTCGGTGGACGTGTCTCCATTCCCAGTTAGAGGGTCTCCTGTCGGTGGACGTGTCTCCATTCCCAGTTAGAGGGTCTCCTGTAGGTGGACGTGTCTCCATTCCCAGTTAGAGGGTCTCCTGTCGGTGGACGTGTCTCCATTCCCAGTTAGAGGGTCTCCTGTCGGTGGACGTGTCTCCATTCCCAGTTAGAGGGTCTCCTGTCGGTGGACGTGTCTCCATTCCCAGTTAGAGGGTCTCCTGTCGGTGGACGTGTCTCCATTCCCAGTTAGAGGGTCTCCTGTCGGTGGACGTGTCTCCATTCCCAGTTAGAGGGTCTCCTGTCGGTGGACGTGTCTCCATTCCCAGTAAGAGGGTCTCCTGTCGGTGGACGTGTCTCCATTCCCAGTAAGAGGGTCTCCTGTCGGTGGACGTGTCTCCATTCCCAGTTAGAGGGTCTCCTGTCGGTGGACGTGTCTCCATTCCCAGTTAGAGGGTCTCCTGTCGGTGGACGTGTCTCCATTCCCAGTTAGAGGGTCTCCTGTAGGTGGACGTGTCTCCATTCCCAGTTAGAGGGTCTCCTGTCGGTGGACGTGTCTCCATTCCCAGTAAGAGGGTCTCCTGTCGGTGGACGTGTCTCCATTCCCAGTTAGAGGGTCTCCTGTCGGTGGACGTGTCTCCATTCCCAGTTAGAGGGTCTCCTGTCGGTGGACGTGTCTCCATTCCCAGTAAGAGGGTCTCCTGTCGGTGGACGTGTCTCCATTCCCAGTAAGAGGGTCTCCTGTAGGTGGACGTGTCTCCATTCCCAGTAAGAGGGTCTCCTGTAGGTGGACGTGTCTCCATTCCCAGTTAGAGGGTCTCCTGTCGGTGGACGTGTCTCCATTCCCAGTAAGAGGGTCTCCTGTAGGTGGACGTGTCTCCATTCCCAGTTAGAGGGTCTCCTGTAGGTGGACGTGTCTCCATTCCCAGTTAGAGGGTCTCCTGTAGGTGGACGTGTCTCCATTCCCAGTAAGAGGGTCTCCTGTCGGTGGACGTGTCTCCATTCCCAGTTAGAGGGTCTCCTGTAGGTGGACGTGTCTCCATTCCCAGTTAGAGGGTCTCCTGTAGGTGGACGTGTCTCCATTCCCAGTTAGAGGGTCTCCTGTAGGTGGACGTGTCTCCATTCCCAGTTAGAGGGTCTCCTGTCGGTGGACGTGTCTCCATTCCCAGTTAGAGGGTCTCCTGTAGGTGGACGTGTCTCCATTCCCAGTTAGAGGGTCTCCTGTAGGTGGACGTGTCTCCATTCCCAGTTAGAGGGTCTCCTGTCGGTGGACGTGTCTCCATTCCCAGTTAGAGGGTCTCCTGTCGGTGGACGTGTCTCCATTCCCAGTTAGAGGGTCTCCTGTAGGTGGACGTGTCTCCATTCCCAGTTAGAGGGTCTCCTGTCGGTGGACGTGTCTCCATTCCCAGTTAGAGGGTCTCCTGTCGGTGGACGTGTCTCCATTCCCAGTTAGAGGGTCTCCTGTCGGTGGACGTGTCTCCATTCCCAGTTAGAGGGTCTCCTGTCGGTGGACGTGTCTCCATTCCCAGTTAGAGGGTCTCCTGTCGGTGGACGTGTCTCCATTCCCAGTTAGAGGGTCTCCTGTCGGTGGACGTGTCTCCATTCCCAGTAAGAGGGTCTCCTGTCGGTGGACGTGTCTCCATTCCCAGTTAGAGGGTCTCCTGTCGGTGGACGTGTCTCCATTCCCAGTTAGAGGGTCTCCTGTCGGTGGACGTGTCTCCATTCCCAGTTAGAGGGTCTCCTGTAGGTGGACGTGTCTCCATTCCCAGTTAGAGGGTCTCCTGTCGGTGGACGTGTCTCCATTCCCAGTAAGAGGGTCTCCTGTCGGTGGACGTGTCTCCATTCCCAGTTAGAGGGTCTCCTGTCGGTGGACGTGTCTCCATTCCCAGTTAGAGGGTCTCCTGTCGGTGGACGTGTCTCCATTCCCAGTAAGAGGGTCTCCTGTCGGTGGACGTGTCTCCATTCCCAGTAAGAGGGTCTCCTGTAGGTGGACGTGTCTCCATTCCCAGTAAGAGGGTCTCCTGTAGGTGGACGTGTCTCCATTCCCAGTTAGAGGGTCTCCTGTCGGTGGACGTGTCTCCATTCCCAGTAAGAGGGTCTCCTGTAGGTGGACGTGTCTCCATTCCCAGTTAGAGGGTCTCCTGTAGGTGGACGTGTCTACATTACCAGTTAGAGGGTCTCCTGTAGGTGGCCGTGTCTCCAATCCCAGTAAGAGGGTCTCCTGTCGGTGGACGTGTCTCCATTCCCAGTTAGAGGGTCTCATGTAGGTGGACGTGTCTCCATTCCCAGTTAGAGGGTCTCCTGTAGGTGGACGTGTCTCCATTCCCAGTTAGAGGGTCTCCTGTAGGTGGACGTGTCTCCATTCCCAGTTAGAGGGTCTCCTGTCGGTGGACGTGTCTCCATTCCCAGTTAGAGGGTCTCCTGTAGGTGGACGTGTCTCCATTCCCAGTTAGAGGGTCTCCTGTAGGTGGACGTGTCTCCATTCCCAGTTAGAGGGTCTCCTGTAAGGTGGACGTGTCGCCATTCCCAGTTAGAGGGTCTCTTGTAGGCCCTGTTGGCTACACTGGGGGGTTCTGGAGACCTCTCCCAACTGAATGTAAAAATGTCAGAATTGGTCTTTCTCTAAGAAACACTAAAACATTTTCGTGTTAGGGCGTCCTCCTCCCTGAAGCCTCAATCTGGACTCTCTCCGTTCCTTTTCTAGATTTGTCACGCGCTTCATCGAGCTCGACGGCCTCACCTGCCTCCTGAACTTCCTGCGCAGCATGGACTACGAGACGTCGGAAAGCCGCATCCACACCTCAGTCATCGGATGCATCAAGGCCCTGATGAATAACTCCCAGGGCCGCGCCCACGTCCTGGCCCACCCCCAGAGCATCAACACCATCTCCCAGAGTTTGAGAACGGAGAACATCAAGACCAAAGTAGCAGTGCTGGAGATCCTGGGGGCCGTGTGTCTGGTGCCCGACGGACACAAGAAGGTCTTGCAGGCCATGGCGCACTACCAGAAGTACGCTGCTGAGCGGACACGCTTCCAGGTGAGCACAGGTGTGATCAGGAATATTCAGAGGCACAAACAGCCTCTACTGACCATAGAGAGCAGATGGATGGATGGATGAGTAGATGGATGGATGGATGGATGAGTAGATGGATGGATGGATGGATGATTAGATGGATGGATGGATGGATGAGTAGATGGATGGATGGATGGATGAGTAGATGGATGGATGGATGGATGAGTAGATGGATGGATGGATGGATGAGTAGATGGATGGATGGATGGATGAGTAGATGGATGGATGGATGGATGAGTAGATGGATGGATGGATGAGTAGATGGATGGATGGATGGATGAGTAGATGGATGGATGGATGGATGAGTAGATGGATGGATGGATGGATGAGTAGATGGATGGATGGATGGATGAGTAGATGGATGGATGGATGGATGAGTAGATGGATGGATGGATGAGTAGATGGATGGATGGATGGATGAATAGATGGATGAATAGATGGATGGATGGATGGATGATAGATGGATAGATGGATGATGGATGAGTAGATGGATGGATGGATGGATGGATGAGTAGATGGATGGATGGATGAGTAGATGGATGGATGGATGGATGGATGAGTAGATGGATGGATGGATGGATGAGTAGATGGATGGATGAGTAGATGGATGGATGGATGGATGAGTAGATGGATGGATGAGTAGATGGATGGATGGATGGATGAGTAGATGGATGGATGGATGGATGGATGAGTAGATGGATGGATGGATGGATGAATAGATGGATGGATGGATGGATGAGTAGATGGATGGATGGATGAGTAGATGGATGGATGGATGGATGAGTAGATGGATGGATGGATGGATGGATGAGTAGATGGATGGATGGATGGATGAGTAGATGGATGGATGGATGAGTAGATGGATGGATGGATGAGTAGATGGATGGATGGATGAGTAGATGGATGGATGGATGGATGAATAGATGGATGGATGGATGGATGAGTAGATGGATGGATGGATGGATGAGTAGATGGATGGATGGATGAGTAGATGGATGGATGGATGGATGGATGGGTAGATGGATGGATGGATGAGTAGATGGATGGATGGATGGATGAGTAGATGGATGAGTAGATGGATGGATGGATGAGTAGATGGATGGATGGATGGATGAGTAGATGGATGGATGGATGGATGAGTAGATGGATGGATAGATGGATGAATAGATGGATGGATGGATGGATGAATAGATGGATGGATGATAGATGGATAGATGGATCGATGGATGAGTAGATGGATGGATGGATCGATGGATGAGTAGATGGATGGATGGATGGATGAGTAGATGGATGGATGGATGGATGAGTGGATGGATGGATGGATGGATGGATGAGTAGATGGATGGATGGATGAGTAGATGGATGGATGGATGAGTAGATGGATGGATGGATGAGTAGATGGATGGATGGATGGATGGATGGATGAGTGGATGGATGGATGGATGAGTGGATGGATGGATGGATGAGTGGATGGATGGATGGATGAGTGGATGGATGGATGGATGAGTAGATGGATGGATGGATGAGTAGATGGATGGATGGATGAGTAGATGGATGGATGGATGAGTAGATGGATGGATGGATGGATGGATGAGTAGATGGATGGATGGATGAGTAGATGGATGGATGGATGGATGAGTAGATGGATGGATGGATGGATGGATGAGTAGATGGATGGATGGATGAGTAGATGGATGGATGGATGGATGATTAGATGGATGGATGGATGGATGAGTAGATGGATGGATGGATGGATGGATGAGTAGATGGATGGATGGATGGATGAGTAGATGGATGGATGGATGGATGAGTAGATGGATGGATGGATGGATGAGTAGATGGATGGATGGATGGATGAGTAGATGGATGGATGGATACTTTAATAATCCCAAGGGAAATTCAGAGAAGACAGAACATGAGAAAGGACAGACAGTCACGGAGACACTGGAGTCAGACTGGAGCCAAGGTGATGTCACGTGTGTGTGTGTGTGTGTGTGTGTGTGTGTGTGTGTGTGTGCTCCAGGCTCAGCTAACATCTCAGGATCTGAATGATTCCTTTTTATTGTTAGTTTGGTTCTAGTTGAACTCTGTAGTCGGTGTGAAAAGAACCTAAAGGTGTGAGAAGTGAGACCAGAGACCCGTGTGTCCTGGTTCACCTCACTGGTGTGTAATAACTCCGTTTTGATAAATATTTGTCAGTTCAGACGTGCTCCTGTTTGTGATCTGATGCTCCGGCAGCGAATCAGAGACTCTGAACAAACGGATTGGTTCTCCTGTCCTCCTGTAGACTCTGCTGAACGAGTTGGACAAAAGCACCGGTCGCTATAGAGACGAGGTCAACCTGAAGACGGCCATCATGTCCTTCATCAACGCTGTGCTTAATGCTGGAGCTGGGGAGGTCAGCATGGGCCCCCCTTTATGATCACATTCTAACTTCCTCAGTGTTAGCTCCCAATGGCTATTGGCAATACTGCATGAATACATTAATGATCGGTTTTAACTCTATTAAGGATCGGTTTTAACTCTATTAAGGATCGGTTTTAACTCTATTAACGATCGGTTTTAACTCTATTAACGATCGGTTTTAACTATTAACGATCGGTTTTAACTCTTAAGGATCGGTTTTAACTCTATTAACGATCGGTTTTAACTCTATTAACGATCGGTTTTAACTCTATTAACGATCGGTTTTAACTCTATTAACGATCGGTTTTAACTCTATTAATGATCGGTTTTAACTCTATTAACGATCGGTTTTAACTCTATTAACGATCGGTTTTAACTCTATTAACGATCGGTTTTAACTCTATTAACGATCGGTTTTAACTCTATTAACGATCGGTTTTAACTCTATTAACGATTGGTTTTAACTCTATTAACGATCGGTTTTAACTCTATTAACGATCGGTTTTAACTATTAACGATTGGTTTTAACTCTATTAATGATCGGTTTTAACTCCATTAAGGATCGGTTTTAACTATTAAGGATCGGTTTTAACTCTATTAAGGATCGGTTTTAACTCTATTAATGATCGGTTTTAACTCTATTAACGATCGGTTTTAACTCTATTAACGATCGGTTTTAACTCTATTAACGATCGGTTTTAACTCTATTAACGATCGGTTTTAACTCTATTAACGATCGGTTTTAACTCTATTAATGATTAATGATCGGTTTTAATTGTAATTCTTTTGCCTGTTTAAATTGAAGCCATAAATACTTTTCCCTGCTCCCATAGAGGACCGTCCTGCACTAATGCTGCAGACAGACACCTTCAGTGAACCCGTATTTTCTAAGAAAAGATCTCTTATATTTTCCCTGTAATATCTCTCACACATCTGCCAATAATCTTCCTCTAATGTTTGTCTTTTATTTTTAGGACAACCTGGAGTTCCGCCTCCACCTAAGGTACGAGTTCCTGATGCTGGGCATCCAGCCCGTCATCGACAAGCTGAGAGGACATGAGAATGCCACTTTGGATCGGTGAGCTTTGGATGTCCTGAGCAGTGAACAGTGAATCAGCTGGAGTGATTATTCATGACAGTTAAAAAGAAAAATAAAAGCGTCCCCTTTGTGTTTTGTTGAGTCTACTTCATTTGATGGTTTGTGTTCACAAGTATCTCACTGCTCGATGTTTGAAAATAAAAACTATATCGACATTCATCACACATGTTTTCTAGTTTCTTCTGATGGAATTGAAACTCTTTGTCTTTCCAGGCATTTGGACTTCTTTGAGATGGTGCGGAATGAAGATGATTCTGAGTTGGCCAAAAGATTCGATACGGTGCTTATCCCCTCCACTCCATCCGTGATCAAACTGAGGTTTGATCAGGACACAGTTGTTCTGAAGCTTCTCTGTGCTTCCTCTGACATGAAGCTTCAGTGACGGTTTAGTATGGATGTGTGTTATTTTTCTGACAGACCCACGTAGACACCAAGAGCGCCGGCTCCATGTTTGAGTTGATCAAGAAGAAGCTGAGCCACACAGACGCCTACCCCAACCTGGTGTCCATCCTCCAACACTGTCTGCAGATGCCCTGTGAGTGTGATACGTTCACTCATTCACACTCACTGAGACCCCCTCTCCCTTACACACACACGCTATTGTCAATATATGTTCTAGTTCATTTAAGTGAATAGCAACAAACAACAGTTCCAACCAAAATCCATTGTACGAGTTACATTTGAACCAAATGAATTTAAAATGTTTTACTGTCGTCCTATTGGTCACATTGATTCCACATGTTACCGCGTCTGATTTCAAATGACGACATGACGAGAACTTCTCTGAACTTTAGAACTAATTTCACAACTGTTTCCCATTTTCATCATATAAAAGTGAAAAGTCAAATTTACATAGAGAGGTTTTCACCTGACGGCTGGAAACGAGCTGAGATCCTGCAAACACGATGAATCACACCTGCAGTGAACGTAACGTACGTCCTGGGGCAGGTTTTAATAGTGTAATGATCTTGCTGCCGGACCATTCAGTCTGTGATTCTCCCCCCAGACAAACGTGGAGGCGGGGGCCCGCAGCACTGGCAGCTCTTAGACAGGATCCTCCAGCAGATTGTCCTACAAGACGACAAGGGAGAAGACCCTGACGTCGCCCCCCTGGACAACTTCAGTGTTAAGAACATCGTTCGTATGTAAGTGGAATCAAGATTTCCTCAAAGCAGTCAAAAAACGTGTCCACACTTCTGTCACACAGAACACTTCCTGTTTAGCCATAAAATCATCAGAGTTGTTTTTTCTGCCCTCACGTCTGGACCATCCTGCCCCAGTGCGTCACGACAGCATCATTGGGACTCAGAGACTGGCCTCTGAGAAACGCATCAGTCAATTTCTGATTCTAATTTTTATTGCATTTCATATTCATTTATTTTTATTGTTAGAGAATTACAACATTACAGATTAAGAAAAGACATTTTTTGAGAACATTTATGAGACAAAGAGCCAAATAAGGGATTGTCAGTGTTTCAGCCCACGTGCTTCTAACTGGGTTGTTTAAAGATGGAACTGTAGTGTGTCGTCGTGTAAAAAGTCGTGTTAAAAGCTTTTCACGTACGGTTGATTCGGTTACACGTCTCCCTGCAGTTAACTTTGGCATTCCCTTCTGGCATGCTGTCGTTCTTTTTCTTCACCTCCATTCTTTTGAACTCCAGGCCTTTGTGTCCTTCCAGAGCTGGCTCCAGACCAGCAGTGAAAACACTATAAATATGTGGCGTAGTAAACCTTGACCTTTGTTCAATAATTCATCCATTAGTGTTCATGCAGCCAGCTCACTGGTGAATTGCTGAAAGTGATGCCGGATGCTGAGCCTGAGCTCGACTGTCTGTCGTTGTTGGGGGTAGATCCATCACAGCAGTAAAAGCTGATATTCCCAAAGCTGGAGGTGTTCAGGCTGGACGGATAAAAATGTAGTTTGATTCATGAACGGCTCTTCAGACGGGACGACGACAGCGTTTAAAAGAATTAGTGTAAACACCAGAAGACAGGAATTCACCTTCACTGTCATCATGTTGTGTTCTGACCAACGTCTGCCTGCCACAAGTCCAACTCTGTTTCCTCATCTAGTCAACGATCATGTGACTACATGAGATCAGTCAGTCAGTATCTTAACTCGCTTAATCCGCCTACGCAGGTCGAGGAAGCCGGAGAACCCGGGGAGAACCCCCCCGACATGGGGAGAACATGTGAACTCCACACAGAGAGGGACTGACAAGAAGCAGATATCAGATCCACATAAAATCACAGACCAGTTTCCCAAATGATGTTAACAGATTAGAAGAATTGAAATGTGAAAGCGAATGCCCTCATTGGCAGTCATGGTCTGTGTTTCATCGTGTGAGTTGTGATGTGTTCAATGACTCTGAAATGTGTGTGTTTCTCACTCCAGCCGTGGCCTCCACCAGTGTTCAAGGTCTTTCTTTGCAATCTTTCTTCATCTCAATGAATCCCTCAAATCTTTCCGTTTATCTTTCATATGGATTCCAGAACTTACCGTTCCTCACATTATTTAATTCCATATTTATGCTGAAACTTCTGTGTAACTCTGTTTAATCTGAATTTGAGCTAAGTAACAAAATAAACGCTTTACTAAAATGTTCTTTGTGTTCGGGCACTAATGTTGTGTTGTTCATCTTAAAGGAGCAAACTGCGTCCACCCAGTCCTGGTCATGGATCTGGTCTCAGCAGTAATTCCTCTATTCGGAGTTACTGATGGAGATCAGCTGTTGACTTCACCAGTTATTGAATTTCCTCCAAATGTTGTGGGCTGACCAGTTGACCCCTGATGACCTCTGCTCTAGCGTTTTGTTTTCTGTGCTTGTCTCTCTGGGTCTGTGTTGGTGCTGATGTCTGTCTGCTGCTTCACAGGTTGGTCAATGAGAACGAGGTGAAACAATGGAGAGAGCAGGCCGAGAAGTTCAGGAAAGGTACAGACACACTGCCCCCTGCAGGGTGGAAGTTAAAAATGCATCGATAATGAAACCTGAATATTTCTGTCTGTGCTGTCTTGTGATGTGTTCTCGAAGGGAATAACTGTTCTGTGTGCTTCTGGTTTTCTTCTCTGAACCTGTGGTCCATCAGATCACGTGGAGCTGCTGGCTAAACTAGAGAGGAAGGAGCGGGAGTGTGAAACCAAGACCCAAGAAAAGGAGGACATGATGAAGACCTTGAACAAGATGAAGGACAAACTCCAGCGCGAGGGGTTGGAGCTGCGCTCAGCCCGGGATCAGGTCCTGGACCTGTCCTCACGGATCAGTGACATCGCTGTGAGCCGCTCTGCTTCACTACCGACACAAATTACATTCATTCAAAAGGAGTTTTTATTTTTTACCCTCCACCAGCACAGATTAAAATAATCCAGCTGATACACGACCTGTTTTCTTAGTGCCATTAGATGTGTGTGTGGTGGGTCTCACTGCATGTTCTACATGTTAATGTCAGAATGTGTGTAGCTCAGCTGAGCTCAGACATGAGTGGAGGTCAATCAGCATCATGTGTAGCTGATGTGTGACCCGGGGGTGAGGGGGCAGCAGGTCTCTGTCTCTAACACGTCAGACAGTAAATAGTCTGGATTATTCTGCCAGACGTCTTGGAGGTTTTCTGACGTTTGAAGACGTCAGGTTTCTGATGGAAAAGCATTTATTGACAAAACAACAATGTGATTATTTGAATGTCATCTTTTCTTCTCCATCTCTCCTCTGATAGGGTGGAAATGTGGCTTTTCCACCCCCTGCCTCCCCTCCTGGCGGCCCTGTGGCTCCGCCCCTGCCACCTATGATTGGTGGCTTTCCTCCCCTTCCTCCTCCCCCACCGTTCAGCTGCCCACCTCCTCCGCCACCACCTCCTCCACCTGGAGCACCGCCCCCCCCGCCAGGGGCACCTCCCATTTTCGGCATCCCGCCCCCTCCCATTTCGTTTTCATTCAGCTCAGTGAGCAGCATCCGCCCCAAGGCCGTCCCTCAGCCCTCACACCCCCTCAAGTCCTTCAACTGGGCCAAGTTAGGAGAGGTGAGACACAGACACACACACACACACACACACACACACACACCTCTGATTCTCCAGCCTGTGTTCTGTAACTGGATCAGTTGTCATGACGATAAATTCCATGATTAGAAGCCTGATTTTGCCCACTGAAAACAGAATGAACGTCTGTAGACGTCACTGGCAGACGATGAGTTAATCATGACACACGTTTGACTTGTTCAACAATCACTGAAAACATCGTGACCCTTGACTGAAATCAGCGTGGAGGACAGAGCGGAACGTTCTTCTGTCCTTTGACCTGTTTCAGAACGTGATCAACGGAACCATCTGGAACGACATCGATGACCAGCGAGCGTTCCAGATCCTGGACCTCAAAGACATCGAGAAGATGTTCTCAGCCTACCAGAGACAGCAGGTGTGTGTGGGATGATAATCCCAGGTGTGTCTGGGATGATAATCCCAGCAGACACCCAGGAGTGCCTTCTCTGTAATGTTTTGCTGATGAAGTTTCAGTTTAGTGTAGATTCATCAACTTATGCATCAAAGTGTGTTTGTTTATGAGAAGGACTGTTGGGGGTGTGTGGCACGAGGGCCCCCGGGGCCCCAACTCCCGACTAACAGGAGCATGTTGTTCACTGCTGAGGGCTTCTGGCAGACGCGTCTCAGAGCTCCAGCTTTGCTGCAGCATCTGGAAAGGTTTTCTGTGAGGGCCTTCCAGTCACGACGCGTCATCATGGAGGAAACGCTGCACTGAAGCGGGGACCAGCTGAAGCATGGGCTGGTGGCTGCAGCATGCATGTGTTTGGGTCACAACTGCAGCAGAAGTCCCTCTGACTAATTACACACAACGTGCAGTGTGATTATTTAGTGTGCAGCTGCGTGTATTGATTACCTGCCTACAGTAGTTTTTAGTGGGATCTTAATGGGCTCTAATGAGTTTCTTGGAATAACAGTTTTGCCGTGAAGGGCACCACCCCTTCCCCTGCAGAGGCATTGCTGCTCTTCATTTTCTTTATAACACATTTTGCTGCCAGGGTTAAAAGGGTTCTGACAGCTGAAGCTCTGCTGAGTGGGGGGTCAGCTGAGGTTATTGACCGTGATCGATTTTAGGTATTTATGTCTACAGAGCAGCTTTTTATTGGCTCAGGCCGTGGTTAAATACAGGCCTCTGAGGAATTATCCACATGAAGTCAGGATCTTCATGACATTGACAGGTTGAGTCCATTTTTTACCTTTGAATGGAGAAAATGGACTTTGTTTGCCTAGAATCATTTTTCATCTTCTTGTTTTCCGTCTCCTATCAGATGAACATGCAGACTAGGAAAATATAACTGTGACCTCTATGAAACAAAAGTTGAAGAGAGCTTTTCCCATGTGTGTCAGGAATATATTGGACCCGATGTGAGCGTCAGATGATGGCAGGACTTCCAGAGACTTCCTTGCTTCAGCCTGTTTGTCCAGCAGGGATTCTGTGCTAGAGCCTTTTTTTCTGCTTGTATTTCTAACCTCTGCATGTGTTTTCAATGTGTTTGTCTCTCTGCTCTCCGACTGGCTGCAGGAGCTGCTCACTAACCAATCCTTCAAGCAGGTGAGTTCACGCTCCTCCGCAAGCCGTTTCTGTGTCGCTGACCTTCTGAACTCTTCACACCTTCTCACCTGTGGCGCTGCAGAAACACCAGTTATTTGATGGTCTGTAGATAACGTTTGCTGCACCGAGCTCCAGACTGTCTTTACTATTACTATTACTATTTCTTATAGAAATAACAGTGCAGATAAGTAAATGTAATGATTCTGATAAACGGCGTCACATCTGGTGTATTTACTGAGGGGGGGGTCTTCATAGCAGCCAGTTAGCAGAGGAGCAGCTTCAGTCCTCTGTGTGTGTTCACACAATGTGTTCAGCTCTATGTCACACATACACACACACACACACACACACACACATGCTGCTGTCACTCAGGCTCGTTCTGGATGTACATCATTTCCACTACATTTTTGTAAAATGTGTAAAGTTTACTAAAACATCCAACTAAATCCAGGTTTTCCTGTTTCCTTTTCCTCTGAGCGGTTTCTAGGCCTACTTTGTTTCTGTTGCGGTAACTCACCAAATAAAACCTCTTTTCACAATACCACATTTTTTAAATTACTGTATTCTGGGTTATCACGTGTTTCAATCACGTATAATTTTTAATTTCTTCTGGCATTCAGTCTGTGAACGCAAATGCAGGTCAGGAAAGTGGAGGTCACTATTTTCCTGTGAATGTGAATAAGGTCTGTGATCAAACTAATATGTTTTGTTCCACATTAACATGTTAATGTTAGTATTAATCCTCCCTCCAACAGATCTGAGGAGAGACACCCTACACTCTGTTTTAACACTCTTGTCACTGACCGTTCTGTCCATCTGTCTGCAGAAAGAGACAGGTTCTATGGATGACATCTACGTCAGCACGCGGAAGGTCAAAGAGCTGTCGGTCATCGACGGTAGACGAGCACAGAACTGCATCATCTTACTCTCAAAGTACGGGTTGCTACAGATATTGATTGTCCCATTGTGCACCATATAGACATTAGTGATCATTGTCTGTTAATTACATAGTAACTAACTCCAGAGGGACGCTGTGAAACAGGTTATAGGATGAAGTGTTCAGTCGGTGAGGATCTGCCTGATGTCCTCATGTCCAGTGAAGGACACATGAGGACATCAGTCAGACAATCTGTTCCATCGTGTGTGTGATGGTAGGGTGTCAACACAACCAGTCTCTTCTGGGGGTGTTCGTACTGAGTTATATTGCATTCATTGTGCTTCATGACTGCACACATAATCCCCTCTGAGCCACTGGGTCATCAAATGTTATTTCTGTGACTAAACTGAACTCATCGTTTCTGTTCCACAGCACCTTAGTGCTCCACTAAATGTGTTTTCTCTTTCTCTTACTTTAAATGTTCTTTCTGGGTTTTATAACTGAGGCTCTTCTGATGACGTGAACACTTTTCTGTGTTGTAGCACACAAAATGAGATGTACAGCCGCAAATAACAAAATTCTGCTATATAGCAGCAAATTATTTATCTTATTATTTACGGTAATTTAAACGTTTCTGAACCCCCCCATACTGATATTAAACCACCCTCTATCTGTATTACCTTTGAAACACTCTGACAGACTGTTTAAAGCACTTTTAAGTGTTTCTTTAATACATGGAAGCGCGTGAGTCTCTGAACGTAGCGCACTTCCGGACGCCGTCAGCCAATAGAATGTGTGTACGGTATCACATGACTGCCTACCAAAAGTCCGCGATGAGGTGAAGCCAGGCATCTTGAAGCGCGATATACTTCACTTTACTTGACACACACAATAGTTCAAATGATGCTGCGTACACTATGACCACACTGAATGAATCCTTACCACAGTTACTTGCTAAGGTACGTAATAATGTAATAATAATGTAATAAGGTGTGTAACACACTTAAAATTCAAACCGAGAAATCATTCAGTCGTTTCTATCAATTTGACATCAGAATGCATTATTTATGTTAATGAGTCATTGTTCTAAGATGTTCTAGATGCAGTAATTCAGTATGAATGCCCCTGGACACACGAGTTCTGTTCTTCATAGAACCAGTTAGAAAGAATCTCAGCTGAAGGGTTTCTGGAACAGCGTTTGTATTTTGAGTTTTTACTGTATTTTGACAGTTCTCTAAAGATCCTGTTTCTAAGATATGGTCATCATTTTAATTGGAAACATTAAAATATAACATTATCAATGTGGAAACACAAGTACATGTTTCTGACCTGATACTGGATTGAACTGGTCATTGTACTGGAGTGTTATGAGTCATCCATGTCGAGGTATTTTCAATTGAGCCATCGTACTGGCTTAAATTAAAGAATAAAAATACAATAAAGCAACTAATGGATATATTTCCTGGCAAACAAGAGTGTCCAAAGAGCACACACCCCTGCCGAGGCCCTTGACAATGTCATGTCAATAAATAATCTGACTAAGACACATTAACCAAAGCAATCACATAAATGACAAGTAACAAAAAAGAATGATGGATAAATGTCTCCAACATTACTAGACAGGTAACGAGATAGCGTTGGTTACTATGGTGATTTGTTGCTACCTGTACTTTGGGAGCAGCCCAAAAATTTGTCATTTTTCAAACGATTACTTTAGATGCTATAGAATAAATGGAGATGTGACACCAAACAATACGGTTACTATTCCTATGTCTCCTAAAATCAACGATCAAATGGACTGAAGGACATTTGAAAAATATTGCAAACGACAACATTTTCATCAGTACATCCATCCATCCATCTTCCTCCGCTTATCCGGGGTCGGGTCGCGGGGGCAGCAGCTTAAGCAGGGAAGCCCAGACTTCCCTCTCCCTAGCCACTTAGTCCAGCTCCTCCGGGAGAATCCCAAGGCGTTCCCAGGTCAGCCGGGAGACATAGTCTCTCCAGCGTGTCCTGGGTCATCCCCGGGGCCTCCTCCCGGTAGGACGTGCCCATCAGTCAATAAACTGAATTCTCCAAACTTTTCTGTCCAACAGAACAAAACCTGGTCCCTGAACCTCCTTGCATCAATAATAAATAACCTTTAGGTACAAACCAGACCCAGATGTTCTGTAAGGGTTTCATTTCTGTTATTGATCAGAACTCTGAACAGTGATCATGTCACTGAAAACAGCTTCCAGGACTCTTGAGGCAGGTCCAGAGCAGTGTTCCAGTGTAACGACTCACTATTTTCTGTCTCTATATGGATATTTATATAGATGTGTGTTATAAATACATGTTATTGAATAATGTTCAGTAAAGTATTTTCTTCTTTGCAGGTTGAAAATGAGCAATGAGGAGATCAAGAGGGCAATCCTGGAGATGGATGAGAGGGAGGAACTGGCCAAAGACATGCTGGAGCAGGTAGAGTGGAATAACCACATGGAATAACCATGTGTATAATACTGACATTAACGTGTTAAACCTGTGTGTTACTGACACTGGTTTAACACGTTACTGACACTGGTTTAACACGTTACTGACACTGGTTTAACACGTTACTGACATTGGTTTAACACGTTACTGACACTGGTTTAACACGTTACTGACACTGGTTTAACACGTTACTGACATTGGTTTAACACGTTACTGACACTGGTTTAACACGTTACTGACACTGATTTAACACGTTACTGACATTGGTTTAACACGTTACTGACACTGGTTTAACACGTAACTGACACTGGTTTAACACGTTACTGACATTGGTTTAACACGTTACTGACACTGGTTTAACACGTTACTGACATTGGTTTAACTCGTTACTGACACTTGTTTAACACGTTACTGACACTGGTTTAACACGTTACTGACACTGGTTTAACACGTTACTGACACTGGTTTAACACGTTACTGACATTGGTTTAACACGTTACTGACACTGCTTTAACACGTTACTGACACTGGTTTAACTCGTTACTGACACTGGTTTAACACGTTACTGACACTGGTTTAACACGTTACTGACATTGGTTTAACACGTTACTGACACTGGTTTAACACGTTACTGACATTGGTTTAACACGTTACTGACACTGGTTTAACACGTTACTGACACTGGTTTAACACGTTACTGACACTGGTTTAACACGTTACTGACACTGGTTTAACACGTTACTGACACTGGTTTAACACGTTACTGACACTGGTTTAACACGTTACTGACACTGGTTTAACACGTTACTGACACTGGTTTAACACGTTACTGACATTGGTTTAACACGTTACTGACACTGGTTTAACACGTTACTGACACTGGTTTAACACGTTACTGACATTGGTTTAACACGTTACTGACACTGGTTTAACACGTTACTGACACTGATTTAACACGTTACTGACATTGGTTTAACACGTTACTGACACTGGTTTAACACGTTACTGACACTGGTTTAACACGTTACTGACATTGGTTTAACACGTTACTGACAATGGTTTAACACGTTACTGACATTGGTTTAACACGTTACTGACACTGGTTTAACACGTTACTGACACTGGTTTAACACGTTACTGACACTGGTTTAACACGTTACTGACACTGGTTTAACACGTTACTGACATTGGTTTAACAGGTTACTGACACTGGTTTAACACGTTACTGACACTGGTTTAACACGTTACTGACACTGGTTTAACACGTTACTGACACTGGTTTAACACGTTACTGACACTGGTTTAACACGTTACTGACACTGGTTTAACACGTTACTGACACTGGTTTAACACGTTACTGACACTGGTTTAACACGTTACTGACACTGGTTTAACACGTTACTGACACTGGTTTAACACGTTACTGACACTGGTTTAACACGTTACTGACACTGGTTTAACACGTTACTGACACTGGTTTAACACGTTACTGACACTGGTTTAACACGTTACTGACACTGGTTTAACACGTTACTGACACTGGTTTAACACGTTACTGACATTGGTTTAACACGTTACTGTCACTGGTTTTACACGTTACTGACACTGGTTTAACACGTTACTGACATTGGTTTAACACGTTACTGACATTGGTTTAACACGTTACTGACATTGGTTTAACACGTTACTGACACTGGTTTAACACGTTACTGACATTGGTTTAACACGTTACTGACACTGGTTTAACACGTTACTGACACTGGTTTAACACGTTACTGACACTGGTTTAACACGTTACTGACACTGGTTTAACACGTTACTGACACTGGTTTAACACGTTACTGACATTGGTTTAACACGTTACTGACACTGGTTTAACACGTTACTGACACTGGTTTAACACGTTACTGACACTGGTTTAACACGTTACTGACACTGGTTTAACACGTTACTGACACTGGTTAACACGTTACTGACACTGGTTTAACACGTTACTGACATTGGTTTAACACGTTACTGACACTGGTTTAACACGTTACTGACACTGGTTTAACACGTTACTGACACTGGTTTAACACGTTACTGACACTGGTTTAACACGTTACTGACACTGGTTTAACACGTTACTGACACTGGTTTAACACGTTACTGACACTGGTTTAACACGTTACTGACACTGGTTTAACACGTTACTGACACTGGTTTAACACGTTACTGACATTGGTTTAACACGTTACTGACACTGGTTTAACACGTTACTGACACTGGTTTAACACGTTACTGACATTGGTTTAACACGTTACTGACATTGGTTTAACACGTTACTGCCATTGGTTTAACACGTTACTGACACTGGTTTAACACGTTACTGACATTGGTTTAACACGTTACTGACACTGGTTTAACACGTTACTGACACTGGTTTAACACGTTACTGACACTGGTTTAACACGTTACTGACACTGGTTTAACACGTTACTGACATTGGTTTAACACGTTACTGACACTGGTTTAACACGTTACTGACACTGGTTTAACACGTTACTGACACTGGTTTAACACGTTACTGACACTGGTTTAACACGTTACTGACACTGGTTTAACACGTTACTGACACTGGTTTAACACGTTACTGACACTGGTTTAACACGTTACTGACACTGGTTTAACACGTTACTGACACTGGTTTAACACGTTACTGACACTGGTTTAACACGTTACTGACACTGGTTTAACACGTTACTGACACTGGTTTAACACGTTACTGACACTGGTTTAACACGTTACTGACACTGGTTTAACACGTTACTGACACTGGTTTAACACGTTACTGACACAGGTTTAACACGTTACTGACACTGGTTTAACACGTTACTGACACTGGTTTAACACGTTACTGACACTGGTTTAACACGTTACTGACACTGGTTTAACACGTTACTGACACTGGTTTAACACGTTACTGACACTGGTTTAACACGTTACTGACATTGTTTTAACACGTTACTGACACTGGTTTAACACGTTACTGACATTGGTTTAACACGTTACTGACACTGGTTTAACACGTTACTGACACTGGTTTAACACGTTACTGACACTGGTTTAACACGTTACTGACACTGGTTTAACACGTTACTGACACTGGTTTAACACGTTACTGACATTGGTTTAACACGTTACTGACACTGGTTTAACACGTTACTGACATTGGTTTAACACGTTACTGACACTTGTTTAACACGTTACTGACACTGGTTTAACACGTTACTGACACTGGTTTAACACGTTACTGACATTGGTTTAACACGTTACTGACACTGGTTTAACACGTTACTGACATTGGTTTAACACGTTACTGACACTGGTTTAACACGTTACTGACACTGGTTTAACACGTTACTGACACTGGTTTAACACGTTACTGACACTGGTTTAACACGTTACTGACACTGGTTTAACACGTTACTGACATTGGTTTAACACGTTACTGACACTGGTTTAACACGTTACTGACACTGGTTTAACACGTTACTGACACTGGTTTAACACGTTACTGACACTGGTTTAACACGTTACTGACACTGGTTTAACACGTTACTGACATTGGTTTAACACGTTACTGACACTGGTTTAACACGTTACTGACACTGGTTTAACACGTTACTGACACTGGTTTAACACGTTACTGACACTGGTTTAACACGTTACTGACACTGGTTTAACACGTTACTGACACTGGTTTAACACGTTACTGACACTGGTTTAACACGTTACTGACACTGGTTTAACACGTTACTGACATTGGTTTAACACGTTACTGACACTGGTTTAACACGTTACTGACACTGGTTTAACACGTTACTGACATTGGTTTAACACGTTACTGACATTGGTTTAACACGTTACTGACATTGGTTTAACACGTTACTGACACTGGTTTAACACGTTACTGACATTGGTTTAACACGTTACTGACACTGGTTTAACACGTTACTGACACTGGTTTAACACGTTACTGACACTGGTTTAACACGTTACTGACACTGGTTTAACACGTTACTGACATTGGTTTAACACGTTACTGACACTGGTTTAACACGTTACTGACACTGGTTTAACACGTTACTGACACTGGTTTAACACGTTACTGACACTGGTTTAACACGTTACTGACACTGGTTTAACACGTTACTGACACTGGTTTAACACGTTACTGACACTGGTTTAACACGTTACTGACACTGGTTTAACACGTTACTGACACTGGTTTAACACGTTACTGACACTGGTTTAACACGTTACTGACACTGGTTTAACACGTTACTGACACTGGTTTAACACGTTACTGACACTGGTTTAACACGTTACTGACACTGGTTTAACACGTTACTGACAAAGGTTTAACACGTTACTGACACTGGTTTAACACGTTACTGACACTGGTTTAACACGTTACTGACATTGGTTTAACACGTTACTGACACTGGTTTAACACGTTACTGACACTGGTTTAACACGTTACTGACACTGGTTTAACACGTTACTGACACTGGTTTAACACGTTACTGACACTGGTTTAACACGTTACTGACACTGGTTTAACACGTTACTGACACTGGTTTAACACGTTACTGACACTGACACACGCTCAGACTGTTGCTAGGAGACGGCTAGGAGATCTGAATGAACTGCTCTCCATCCGGGTTACAGTTACAATAGCTTGATGACTCCACAGAGAAAATGGATTTGAGCGTGGATCGATCGATCATCTCACGTGATGTTTGATGTACTTTGCATTGTCAGCACATTCCCTCTTAAAAATTATAAAACTGAGCAGCGAAGTAGAAAGTGAAGATGTTCAAATGTTTAAAGGGGTTGTTTCCACTTTAAATGGATAAATTGACTTACTGATGAATATTATAGGAAACTTTGATGAAGTAAAACCAAAGAAAGTGTGTAAGTGTAAAACGTGCCTGCTGTTGTAGCACGTTTTGATTGTTTCCTGTGTCTCTGCAGCTTCTGAAGTTTGTCCCTGAGAAAAGTGACGTTGATCTCTTGGAGGAACACAAGCATGAGTTGGAGAGGATGGCCAGGGCGGACCGCTTCCTGTTTGAAATGAGCAGGTGCACAAGAGTTCATTGTCACCCCCACCACGACACCACCGAAGAAGTCAATAAAGAAATGGTTTCTGTCTCTTTCCCAGTTTGCTTCCACACTATATTAACAACAAAACAGACTTTTAAACAAAGAAACTGTTTTCATAAATCGTTCTACTCAACCAGACAGTAAACTGGAGCCATTTGCCTTCAGTTTCTAATTCTTATGTTTCCAGACAGTTTAATTGGACACTTGGATGTCTATGTTCCCTCCTGAGGTCCTCACCTGTGTAACAATCACAGCTGGACATCGGTGTCATTTCATTATGTTTGCCTTTGTACAAGAACAACTACTATTGAAAACTACAAGGAATAAATACAAAACAGTTAACTTTCATTTCCTGATCAGATCTCAAATGAAGCTCAGTACTTTGAACTAAATGTATGTTTGTATACATCGTACTCAAGATTTACCTTTAGAAATGTTGAAAATACTTCATTTATTATCAGTCATCATACATTTCGAATTTTAAACCAACCTTTTATATGATATATATTGAAAAGGTTAAGCATACATTTCCTTTCTTATATACTGAATGAATTGCACCTGCGGTGGAAATTAACTTAAATGCTTTAAAAGATTTTACTTTGCTAAAGTTCAACAAAACAATAATTAATAACTTTTTAACAATGACTGTTTTCAAAATGCAGTGTACTCATCTCCAAAGCATGGAATTACTAATTTTAAAAAAATGAGCTGATTCGGTTCAGGCTGATTTTATACGACAGTAAGACTTGTTGATGACTAATGGAGTACACAGTTTGTGTGTGATAACCAGATGTACATGCATCATATAATGTCTAACAGTCTATGGCAAACATTTTAAATGCAGGCTTTAGAAAGTGAACACGGTTACAGATTTATGCAGAATCAACCCATTAGCCACAAATATATTGAAAAATAGTGAATAACAATTGCATTTGAAGCAAACTGTGAAGGGGCACAAAGACAAGTCTCAAAAGTCAGGGAACACCCTCCTCATCAGAGTAAGGAAAGTTTCAAACGTTACATCTTTAGCTGGATTCATGAACTTTTCTTCCTTTGAACACATCTTCTGTGGTCTTGGGATTAAATTCTACCTTTCCTGTTTCTTTGGTCATTTCACATCACACGTCCCTCTTTAAATACACTGCTCCCTCCCCCCCGAATATTTTGGCAAAAACAATGAACCATTTGTCAATTGTAATAGGAGTCAAATACAGTTTAATAGTAGAGTGTAGTACACGATACAGCACTTGTGAAACCTGGGAGGGAGTGTTTTTTTTAACAATTGGATGACTTCGGGCTTAAAATATACACTCCCCTGGAGACAAATACACCTTACCTCAATTCCTGATTTTTGCCTTGTCTTTCCCATCAGAATTGACCACTACCAACAAAAACTGCAGGCTCTGTTCTTTAAGAAGAAGTTTGCAGAGCGGCTAGCTGAAGCCAAGCCAAAAGTTGAAGGTAAGGGCCATCCGAACCGGATAGTTCTCATTCTCTCTGTAGATGTGTCCCCCAACATTATATATTTTATATATATACAGTATGTATATATATATATATATATATATATATGTATATATATGTATACAGTCAACCCTCGGTTTTCGAAGATAATACGTTCCAGAAGGCTGTTTGAAAAGCGAGTTGTTCGAAATCCGAAACTATTTTTCCCATTATAATTAATGTAAATAATTTTAATCTGTTCCTAGTCTAAAAAACAACTTTTTCTAAGTTTTTTTTTACTGTTTTACATCATAAACTGCACTGTGTACTGTTTACTGTATACTGTGTTTTATTTTAATAAAAGAAATGCTATCGAACTTTGAACACGAATGCGCTACGGCGGAGGCATCCTGGGCAGTTCGCTCCGCTCCCAAGTGAGTCGCGTTCAGGTTCGCTCGGATTCTTTCGGTTTGGTCGGGAGCCCAATTTTGGTCGAGTTCAGAGACGTAAAATTCTTGGATTTTCTGGTCGAAAACCGATTTGGTCGAGAACAGAAGCGTTCGAAAACCGAGGGTTGACTGTATATGTATATATATATATGTATGTATATATGTATATATACTGTATATGTATATATATATGTATGTGTGTGTATATATGTATATACAGTACATATACTGTATATATACGCAGATATGTATATATACATATATACATATATGTATGTGTGTGTGTATATATATATATATATACACACATATGTATGTATATGTATATATACAGTATGTGTCTGTATATATGTATATATACAGTATGTGTATATAGATGTATATATGTATATACTGTATATGTATACACACATAATACATACTGTGTTTGTATATCTGTGTGTGTATAAATGTGAATGTAGTGTGTTTCCATATTACCAATGAGACTGTTGGATAGATAGATGGATAGATGGATACTGTACATACATGCTTTATTAATCCCGGAGGAAATTGCACAATGTGTCATGAGCTGTCATAGCGTGTTTGAAACAGTGCTACTCAAAGGACACGACTTCACTGGCTCTAAATACCCCTCTCTGCTTTGATGACCACATTACATTTCCAGTTTTATTTGCTACGAATGTTGACTGACACGGTTCCCTGTCTCTACTGTAGTTTGTTCTCACGTTCTAGTGAAATCTAATAAAACACATCTTCTGGCATCAATTGCTGGCTGCAAGCAAAGGAAAGAAAGTAAAACCAGATGAATGCTGATTCAAGCTTCCAGAACCTTTGGTAGTGGATCCAAAGCTTTCCCGACCACACTCTTTCTCAATGCCAATAATAAGGTTGTCATCTACTTTTATTTTTCATGTTGCTTTGTCATAAAGTCTGGATGAGACTATATTTCCATAGACCACCCAATATGTTGGGCCCAAACAGTGGGCCACTGGGCATTTATGTGTCCGACACAACCCTGCAGAGCGAGAAGAATGTTCCCCCGCTGCACCGCAGCACAAAGAACTGTAACAATAACAGACACTGGTTTTCACATTCACATTGAGCTTTCCTCTGGGTAGAGGTGGGCTCTGGGGGGGGAAATGGACAGCTTGGAATTGTGTTAGGAATACCCTGAGCCTTTTTTTTTGGATGGAGGGAAGGGTTAGATGTTTTTCCCCACTGAGGGAGTTGATGAGGGGAATGTTGTTCAAACTTCATGATGGATAGAAAAACCAGGGGACAGGATGAGAATCTGATCACGTGTAGTCGACATAGAGTGGAGGGGTGTGGGCAAAACGTCCAGCTCACTGGATAATATCAAATGTATGGTGTTTAGCAATCACCAACTGTGTCTCTCTGTCTCTGCCCCCCCCATGCACACACACACACACACACACACACACACACACACACACACACACAGCCATTCTGAATGCTTCCAAGGAGGTGGTGCGGAGCAAGAGGATGATTCAGATTCTGGAAGTGGTGCTGGCTTTCGGTAACTTCATGAACAAGGGCCAGAGAGGAAACGCCTACGGCTTCAAAGTCTCCAGTCTCAACAAGATTGCTGACACCAAGTCCAGCATAGACAGGTGGGGGAACCCCGACGTCAAACTAAACCAGCACTTTACAAAGAAAATAAATTTACCGTATTGGCCTGAATATAAGACGGTGTTTTTTGCATTGAAATAACACTGAAAAAGTGGGGGTCGTCTTACATTCGGGGTCTAGACGTTGTACCCATTCACAACACTAGATGGCGCCAGATATCTTTAAAGAGAATGCTGAACTAACTCCCCAGGCCAAAGCCAACCCCTGTCACGGAGAAGAAAAATAAAAATAGAGGTAAGAAAGAAAAGAGAAGAAAATAAGAGAAAATGGAGAAACGTAGAGACAATCTGGAGAAAAGTGGGTTGAAGATCGTCCAGGTTCACCAGCAGCTGAGGAGAAGTTATGATGCAAACTTCAGGATGATGGTGATAAATGAGGCAGAGTCTTCAAACTATTTCAAAGCGGCTGTGAAATATGGTGTGACAGAGTGTAATGTACGGAGATGGAGAGCTCAAAAAGATCATCTACAACATGCTCAGTCAGAGAAAAGCTCTCCGTGGTCCTCAGAGCGGCCGCTTCCAAGAGCTCCACAGGAGGTGTGTGTGGACGTGGACGAGAAACCAAAGGACGGGATGTCCGTCAGATATTAAGATGTGATAGACAGTTTTTACATGATTTGAATGAAGCAAAATAACATGATTTTTCTCTCCAATACATTGTTATAATCATTTGTTTCAGATTTACTGTAATTATTTTCTGTATAAAAATTAAATTTGGTGTTCAGAAAGTCTTTTTTCAAACATGAGTCTTGAAAAAGGGGGTCGTCTTATAATCAGGGTCGTCTTATATTCGGACCAATACGGTACTAAATGTGTTTTTCTCACTTGATCTACATGTTCACTCTTTAAACTCTTTATCCTTGTTGCCCTGCTCAGATAATTATTAATATTCACCCATGATACTAAAATCTAAGACGCAGATTATTGTCTCTGTTGGTCACATGAATAATTAAAAAATATGGTTTTAGATGAATTAAAAGTAGTTTCCAGACCACTTTTTAATTCATACATAAAACATGTCAGAAAGGTTTCAACACATAAAGTAGTAGTACAATTTGTATGATGAGGTTTATGATAAAAATAATAAATTTTGATGCAAAACTTTTACTTGAATAAAATGAAGTTGATTAAAAATGAAGTTTTAGTTGAGCATTTTCAGAAGTGATGGAAAATAAATTAAAAATGCATTTGGCATTTAACAAAAAGGAAACCAATTTTATAATATTTATATTTAGATTTAATGTAGATTATGTTTTTATGGTCTAACATTTATGTTTTAGCGTAGTGACAACATAGTGAGCATGCCTGAATTCACGTGAGCACACCTTTTATTAAAGGTAATGAGTTGAACCTGAGTAAAAATGTAGATACTTGGAGGGAAGTTGTCCCAGCAGTGTTAACTGGACTTCCTTGTGATTGAACAGAAACATCACCATGTTGCACTACTTGATCATGATCTTTGAGAAGAACTACCCTGACACACTCCACATCCAACAAGACATCAGCAGTGTACCAGAGGCTGCCAAAGTCAAGTGAGTCCACAAAACTTCAGTCTTGGGGCGTTGCTTGATTGATAAGATGATTTTGATTGATTGAATTATTCTGCATAAAACCTTTGACTCACTACATTTAAATGAGCATTATACCACAGACATTAACAGGAAGTTGAAAATGGCACGACAGACAAAAAGTGGTCTTACATTCCAAACAACTTTGTCTTTCTTTCACAGTTTGGTCGAGTTGGAAAAGGAGGTGCACAATATCAAAAGTGGGCTGAAGGCTCTTGAGACGGTGAGTTCATCTAATTCCCTCCTATCGACTCTCCCGCCTGTCATTGTGTTCTGAAGGAGGTCAGAAACGTACAGACGGGGGGAAAAGCAGGAATCCTGACATGGAATACCAAATGTCACTTTTGCAGCAACAAACAAACACGTCACACAGATTTTACACCTTTCTTTTAGTTGATTGTTGCTCATGAGTTGGAAGCTTAAAATAACTTTCTCATAATCAGGGCCTTCAATCTATAGTGCATATTTTTCTTCTTGCATGCCCTTCTGAAGGGAGGTTTGTGAATAAAAACTCCACATATTCTCTCCCTAAACGAAAGGAAGAAAGTGACACATCGTCCCCTTTGCCATCCTACTTTTTCTTTAAGTATGTAGAGCACACCAGCATCTCATAACGGATTGTCTTTGTGCCTGTTGCTAGGAGCTGCACTACCAGCAGAGCAGGACGAGGGAACACGGGGACAGGTTTGTGGCTGTGATCGGTGACTTCATCACCGTGGCCGGCTTCAGCTTCTCTGAACTGGAGGAGCAGCTGAGTGAAGCCAAGGACAAGGTAAACAGCATTTCCACTCGTTTGTGAACATTATTCCTGCACATGAGAGATCATACTGTAAGTCTCTATGCCTACGTGAATGGCTTTAACCCACTGCCCCGGTGTCAGGCAGGAGATGAGGAAAGAAAAGACTCAAACTGAAAGGAGAAAGCAGGACATGTCTGCATCCCTCTTAGTCCAGTCTGATGACTTGAGCTGTGCTGAAGGATCTCCCCTTTGTTTGTCTCCTTGAGTGTAAATCTGTTCCTCTTCCTACAACTTGGACAATGGGTCTTTTAAAGGCTGCTGGCTGACGTACAGCTGAAGGATCAGTGGGACTGTGGGAGTCCCAAAGTGAAACCACGTTGGAAGGATTTCTATGTGACCATGTAGAATTTGCAACATGACATGCACACATTTCATTACTCGAATATTTGTTCAAAGAGGCGGTCAGGGTTAAGGTTGGGTAAAAAAAATGTGTACAGTCGTCTGTAGCCACGTCACTGGAAAGGAAAACGACGAGCGGTCACTGCTGTACAACAAAAGAGCCTGTGTTCATCAGCCCCAACCCTAAGTGTGTGTGTGTGTGTGTGTGCGTGCATGTTTACATGCGTGCGTGTGTGTGCACACACAGTTACAGTTAGACTGAGAGGAATCTGACACATCCACTCTTCTCAAAGCTCTGATGTGCCATTTTAATGTATAGTTCAGTAACGGAATGGTTAGTGTGGGTTTGCTCTTGGGACCAGCGGTCCCCAACCTTTTTTGCTCCACGGACCGGTTTCATCTAAGACAATATTTTCACGGACCGGCCTTCATTTGCTCGATCATTGTTTTTTTTGTTTTGTCTGCATGTATTCTCATAGTTTAACCCCATAAAAGGGGGTTAACCTTTTATGAGATCAATGCTTATTTTAGTCTTGCAGCAAAATCTTTTATATATTTTAATGCGTGCATGTGACCGTCACCAATCCTCTCTGGTAACTAAATTGTCAGTCTTTATTAGAATTTCCTATTGTGAGCCAGAGAGGGGGGTGCTGCACCTCTGTGAGTTAAGGGGGAAGGAAAAAGGGGACAGGGAGAGAGAACATAAACAAGGTAGTAGATAGACAGGCAGTGCTGTTGGGGTGAAAAAGGTTTAGGGTGTTTTATTCTATCTTAGAACTGATATCTCAACACCAATGTTACAAAACATCAGATTAGTGGAGGTCCTGATAGTATAGAATAGACCACCAGAGGAAACCAGTGTAGGAGGAAAATAGAGGGCATAAGATTGTGATGACTGAAGTGAGACTCATTACGTTCTGACGGGACCCAATGGTTCTCAATTATTGGACTCGACAGGAGCTGGTAAGCCCTGACCCAACATGCATGTGTGATGAAACCAACACCCAGATACGCTACCAGAACTCAACAGGGCGATGCCAACCGAGCACTCCCAACCCCGGCAGCCAGGAGCATCAAGAAGCCACCACCCAAAGAGCCACCAGGGATATCGAGAACCACATAGACCCGGGGACCCACCGCCAGGGTGCACCGGCCAGGCCCAAGTGGCCTGGTGGCAAGTTGCCAAGTGGCAATGAGGAGATTCATCCAATGGATGATGTTTAGGGTTTTTTTATCTTTCCAATTGACCAAAATGGTTTTCTTGGCTATGGCGACAGCTTCAAGTGTGGGCTGTAACTGAGCGTGAGGTGAGGCCGTTTCTGTTAGATCGCCAATTAGGCAGATGTTTGGAGATTGTGGAATCCTGCAGTCTAACATAGAGGACAGTTTCTGAGTAACTGATACCCAAAATTGATTGACGGGTGAACATAGCCAAAGGGCATGAAAGTAAGTGTTGATTGTGTTTTGTGTGTATTGGGTGCATATAGCTGTTTTACAGAAACCCATTTTAAATAATCTATGTTGTGTTATATGGGCTCTATGACGTACTTTAAATTGAATTAGTTGTAAGTTAGAGATCTTGGTCATCTTAAATGTATTTCCGCAAATCTCAGTCCAAGAGTCATTGTCTAATGATATGTTTAAATCCGTTTCCCATTTTGCGGTTGGTAGCGAGCCAGTTTTTGAGAGTGAACTATATATCTTTGAAAGATTTTTCTTAAGTTTTGGGGACAACTTTGTAATATATTTGGTGAATTCAGGTAGCTGTAAATCAGGTGGTGATGAGGGTGGTTGAAGCTTTGGAATTCTTCTTCTTTTCCTTTGGGCTTTTCCCTTCAGGGGTCGCCACAGCGAATCAATTGCCTCCATCTAACCCTGTCCTTTGCATCCTCTTCTCTCACACCAACTACCTTCATGTCCTCTTTCACTACATCCATAAACCTCCTCTTTGGTCTTCCTCTAGGCCTCCTGCCTGGCAGTTCAAAACTCAGCATCCTTCTACCAATATATTCACTATCTCTCCTCTGGACATGTCCAAACCATCTCAGTCTGGCCTCTCTGACTATATCTCCAAAACCTCTAACATGTGCTGTCCCTCTGATGTACTCATTCCTGATCCTATCCTTCCTGGTCACTCCCAGAGAGAACCTCAGCATCTTCATCTCTGCTACCTCCAGCTCTGCCTCCTGTCTTTTCCTCAGTGACACTGTCTCTAGACCAAACAACATCGCTGGTCTCACCGCAGTTTTGTACACCTTTCCTTTCATTTTAGCTGAAACTCTTCTATCACACATCACACCTGACACTTTTCTCCACCCGTTCCATCCTGCCTGTACACGTTTCTTCACCTCTTTTCCCCACTCTCCATTGCTCTGGACTGTTGACCCTCAGTACTTCAAATCCTCCACCTTCTTGATCTCTTCTCCCTGTAACCTCACTCTTCCACTTTGGTCCCTCTCATTCACACACATGTACTCTGTCTTACTGCGGCTAACCTTCATCCCTCTCCTTTCCAGGACAAACCTCCACCTCTCTAGCTTCTCCTCCACCTGTTCCCTACTCTCACTGCAGATCACAATGTCATCTGCAAACATCATAGTCCATGGAGATTCCTGTCTGACCTCGTCTGTCAGCCTGTCCATCACCATAGCGAACAAGAAGGGGCTCAGAGCTGATCCCTGATGCAGTCCCACCTCCACCTTGAATTCCTCTGTCACACCTACAGCACACCTCACCACTGTCTTACAGTCCTCATACATGTCCTGCACCACTCTAACATACTTCTCTGCCACTCCAGACTTCCTCATACAATACCACAGTTCCTCTCTGGGCACCCTGTCATAAGCTTTCTCCAGATCTACAAAAACACAATGCAGCTCCGTCTGGCCTTCTCTGTACTTCTCTATCAACATCCTCAAAGCAAATACTGCATCTGTAGTACTCTTTTTTGGCATGAAACCATACTGCTGCTCACAAATGCTCACTTCTGCCCTTAGTCTAGCTTCCACTACTCTTTCCCATAACTTCATTGTATGGCTCATCAGCTTTATTCCTCTGTAGTTGCCACAACTCTGCACATCTCCCTTGTTCTTAAAAATGGGCACCAGCACACTTCTCTTCCATTCCTCAGGCATCTTCTCACTATCTAAGATCCTGTTGAACAACCCAGTCAGAAACTCTACTGCCACCTCTCCTAGACACTTCCAAACCTCTACAGGTATATCATCAGGACCGACTGCCTTTCCAGTCTTCATCCTCTTCAGTGCTCTCCTCACTTCATCCTGGCTAATCTTTGCTACATCCTGGTCCACAACAGTCACCTCTTCTAGTCTTTGTTCTCTCTCATTTTCCACGTTCATCAACTCTTCAAAGTACTCTTTCCATCTTCCCATCACACTATTGGCACCTGTCAATAGACTTCCATCCCTATCCTTAATCACCCTAACCTGCTGCACGTCCTTCCCATCTCTATCTCTCTGTCTTGCCAGCCTGTATAGATCAGTCTCTCCCTCCTTACTGTCCAACCGAGCATACAAGTCATCATAAGCTTCTTGTTTGGCCTTTGCTACCTCTACCTTCACCTTACGCTGCATCTCCCTGTACTCCTGTCTACTCTCCTCAGTCCTCTCAGTGTCCCACTTCTTCTTAGCTAACCTCTTTCTTTGTATACACTCCTGTACCTCCTCATTCCACCACCAAGTCTCCTTATCTACTTTCCTTCCAGATGACACACCAAATACTCTCCTACCTGTCTCCCTGATCACATTAGCTGTAGTTGTCCAGTCATCTGGAAGCACCTCCTGACCACCCAGAGCCTGTCTTAACTCCTTCCTAAAGGTCATGCAATACCCTTCCTTTTTTATCTTCCACCATTTTGTCCTCTGCTCTGCCTTTGCCCTCTTCATCTTCCTCACCACCAGAGTCATCCTACACACCACCATCCTATGCTGTTTGGCTACACTCTCGCCTACCACTACTTTACAGTCACTGATCTCCTTCGGGTTACATCGTCTACACAAGATGTAGTCTACCTGTGTGCTCCTACCACCACTCTTATAGGTCACCCTATGTTCCTGCCTCTTCTGGAAGAAAGTATTCACTACAGCCATTTCCATCCTTTTTGTAAAGTCAACTACCATCTGTCCTTCTGCGTTCCTCTCCTGGATACCAAACCTGCCCATTACTTCCTCATCACCTCTGTTACCTGCACCAACATGTCCATTGAAGTCTGCACCAATGACAACTCTCTCACTTTTAGGTATGCTCTGCATCACTTCATCAAAGTCCAACCAGAATTTCTCCTTCTCCTCCAGCTCACATCCTACCTGTGGGGCATACCCACTAACAACATTGACCATCACACCTTCTATTTCTAGCTTCAGACTCATCACTCTATCTGATACTCTTTTTACCTCCAGGACATTCCTAACAAACTCCTCCTTCAAGATAACTCCTACTACATTTCTCTTCCCATTTACACCATGATAGAACAACTTGAACCCTGCTCCTAAACTTCTAGCCTTGCTACCTTTCCACCTGGTCTCCTGGACACACAGTATGTCTACCTTCCTCCTCTGCATCATGTCGACCAACTCTCTACCTTTTCCTGTCATAGTTCCAACATTCAACGTCCCTACTCTTAGTCCTATACTCTTGGCGCTCCTCTTCTCTTTCTTCGTGCGAACGCACTTTCCTCCTCTCATTCTTCGACCAACAGTAATCCAATTTCCACCGGCGCCCTGTAGGTCAACAGCGCCGATGGCGGTCGTTGTTAACCCGGGCCTCGACCAATCCGGTATGGAAGTCATAGGTTTGATTCGCATCTTTGATTTGGCAAAAGTTTTACGCCGGATGCCTTTCCTGACGCAACCCTCTGTATTTATCCGGGCTTGGGACCGGCACAATAAGACATTGGCTTGTGCCCTCTTGCGGCTACATTGTGGTTGAAGCTTTGGAATACTTTTCATGATTGTCTGCTTTATTTGCAGATATTGGAGAAAGTTTCCATTTTTTATTTCAAATGTTTCGAATAGTTTTGTACATATCATTAGTCTATTATCTTGAATTTGGTGATGGAGGTGGGTGATCCCTTTCTTTGCCCATGTGCTAAAATAAAGAGATTCTTATTGTTAATAAAGTCTGGGTTGTGCCAACTTGGGGAGAGTATGCCAGGGTGTAACTGAGATCCTGTAAAATCTAGAGCTTTCCACCAAGCAGACAAGGTGGAGGCAATCAAAGGATTCTTGAAGCAAGGATGTTGTTTAAGGGTTGTGGTTATAAAAGGAAGATCGGAGAGATTGATGTGATTACAGTCTCTCTGCTCTAGCTGCAGCCAGGAGTTGTAGTCCTCATGTGGATGGATCCACTTGATCAGATACTGTAGTTGGTTTGCTAAGCAGTAATGCAGAAAGTTGGGTGCATCCAAACCACCTTCAGATTTCTTTTTCTGGAGTGTTGTCAGGCTAATTTTAGCTGCTATGTTTTTTGAATAGAATTTACCAATGGCAGAATCTAATGATTGGAACCACTTTGATGTTGGTTTAAATGGGATCATCGAAAAAAGGTAGTTAATTTGAGGTAATATTTTCATTTTAACAGTAGCTATTCTTCCCATAAGAGATATGGGGAGGTTGTTCCAACGTCTTAAATCACCAGAAACTTTTTCTAAAAGTGGGGTGAAGTTCAAGTGGACTAGATCAGAGAGTTTATTAGAAATATTTAAACCCAGATATCTAATATTACCCACGGGAAAAGAATAAAGTGATTGTTGGACTGCAGGATTTCACGAGTTCTCTGTTAATGGAAGTATGGTTGACTTTGACCAGTTAATGGAATCATCTGAAAGACCAGAGAAGGTTGTAATTAGTGTACATACTTCCTTCACTGATGTATTTGGATTTTCTAGATAAAGTAAAATGTCATCCCTATATAAGTTAATTTTGTGTTCCGACACCTGAGAGCAGAGACCTTTAATATTCAGGTTTTGACGTATTGCTACTGCCAGTGGTTCAATGAATATTGCAAACAATAGGGGAGACAGAGCATCCCTGTCTGGTTCCTCTTTCTAAAGTGAAATTTGGTGAAATGACCCCATTAGTGGTGACTGTGGCCTTAGGTGAGTTATATAAGGTTGATACCCACCGGATAAACGATTCACCAAAGCCAAATTTATGAAGTAATGTGAAAAGAAAAGTCCAATTAACTTTGTCAAAGGCTTTTTCTGCGTCAAGCGATATAACAATTGCTTTCCTGTTGTTGCGCTGTGTCAAGCTAATCAGATTGAGTAGTCTTCTAACATTGTTGGTAGCGTGTCGACCCTTAATAAATCCTGTTTGATCACTGTGAATTATTGATGGAATAGTTTTCTCCAAACTGGAGACAAGTGCTTTAGATATTATTTTAATGTCGGTGTTGATTAATGAAAGGGGTCGATAGCTAGAAGGATAAGTGGGATCTTTATCAGGTTTTAATAACAATTTTATTGCGGCTGTATTCATGTGACCACTTATATAACCATTATTTTTTATTTCTGTTACTATTCTGAAGAAGAGAGGGGCTAACACTGACCAGAAATGTTTGAGGAATTCAGCAGGGAAACCATCTGGACCAGGTGCCTTACCTGCTGGCAGACCGTCTAGCGCACTCTGTAATTCATTGATAGTCAGTGGAGCGTCTACGATGTCTCTGTCTTCAGATTTAGTTTGGTTAGGTTTAGGTTGGCGAGGAAATTGTGAATATCTTCTTTGTTCTGTTTTACAGAAGTTGAATATAAGTTACGGTAATATCTATAGAAGACGTCATTAATTTCTAAAGGTGATTGTGAATATTCACCAGAGGGATCCTGGATTGTTGTTATTAAAGATTTTTCTCTGTTGCGTTGGAGTTGGTTCGCAAGAAATTTGCTTGATTTATTGTTATGCTCAAAATTGTTATATCTCAGTTGTTGTAAGAATTCTGTTTTCTTTGACAGGATGTTATAAAGATTTAGTTTTGCATTTTGTAGTTCAGTCCATAATTTTTTATTTGGATTTACAGCATAATCCCCAAGTCAGACGTTTGAGTTTTTCTTCCATTTCTGTTTGCATTTGTTGTTCCTGTTGCTCGATCATTGTTAATGACGCCAGGACAGCTGTAGTCTAATAATAAATCATCCGCAGTGGTTTTATGTAAAATGCAGATATCAACAGACAATAAACCTTTTTTTCATAAATTGATAATCAACATCTCTGTAAACTAAATAATTGTAAGATACTGTATAATTATATTAAAAACTCGACTGAAGTGACGGCTCTGAGGTTCATTTTGAAATATAGCGACTTACAATCAGAGCACCTGAAGTGTTCCGGACGTCCGGTCTACTCCAGTTTGGTTTTCTTTACGGTCACTGCAGAAAATCCTGCTTCACAAAGACAGAAGGTTGGAAATGGAAACTTTTTGGGCGATCTCAGGATTAGCTGCCTTGACTTTAATCCAGAACACTGGTGCGGTTGTGGGCGCTTCATTTAGGGGTAATGGTTGATGACCTGTCATGTGACCGAGACCTGTCAAGCGAGACAGACGCACGCATTCGCCTGAGTGTCATTCAGCACAGACGTCACTTTTCATCTTTCAGACTCCGAAATAAATAAAACGGAAGTAATGCAAATGATTTTTTTTTTTTTTGTGGCCCGGTACCAAATGACCCACAGACCGGTACCGGTCCACGGACCGGGGATTGGGGACTACTGCTCTAGACCACTGAGGGAATAGAGGAGGATGCTTAGATAGAGTGGGCCATCCAGTAAGGCTCAACAGTTTCTATGGCACCATGTACAATTGTCAAAACCCAAAACCAGTGAAGTTGGGATGTTTTCTAAATGGTAAATAAGAACAGAATACAGCGGTACCTCTACTAACGAAATTAATTGGTTCTGGAAGAAATTACGTAAGTAGAAAATCTGGTAAGTAGAGACATTCGTAAGCAGAGGTACCACTGTACAATGATTTGTAAATCCATTCCCACACATAATCAATTGAATACACAGCAAAGAGAAGATACTTCGTTTGAACTGTTATTTTTTGCAAATATTATCTCATTTGGAATGTGTGCCTGCAACATGTTTCAAAAAAGCTGCACAAATGTCAAAAAAGACTGAGAAAGTTGAGGAATGCTCCTCCAACACTTGTTTGGAGGTGAACAGGTTACCTGGGAACAGGTGACATGATTGGGTGTCAAAGCAGCTTCCCTGAAATGCTCCATCATCCACAGAAAAAGATGGGGCGAGGGTCACCACTTTGTGAGCAAATTGTCCAACAGTTTAAGAACAACATCTCTCAGGAAGTAACGCAAGGAATTTAGGGATTTCACCATCTACGGTCCATAAGGCCATCAAAAGGTTCAGAGAATCTGGGGAAAGTACTGCACCCAAGTAGCAAAGATCAGTCGGGATGAAGTGAGGAGAGCACTGAAGAGGATGAAGAGTGGAAAGGCAGTCGGTCCTGATGATATACCTGTAGAGGTTTGGAAGTGTCTAGGAGAGGTGGCAGTAGAGTTTCTGACTGGGTTGTTCAACAGGATCTTAGATAGTGAGAAGATGCCTGAGGAGTGGAGGAGAATGCAAGACTTATTTTCTACCCAAGAATAACAGCTCAGACACAGAAAAAGACAGACCAGGGGATATTTAATATATCCCAATGTCACGTGTACTGTTGGAGGGGAACTATTAAGATGGGTAGAATGACTTGGGCAGTAAGACGTCTTTGTCTTCTGAAAGCCTTTAGTAGGAGAGTTGGAGGAAAACAGTTCTTCCAAGGTCTTTTTGTCTGGTACTTTCCCCTTTCATGCGAACCCCCCCCACCCCCCCAAAGAAACATTGCTTTAGCTGGCAAAGACTTTTCAAATAAGACAGAATGAACTTTCTCTCTAGTTATTTTCATTTTCCACTTTACAGGGAGTTATGCAAGTCAAATTGTGTAACATTGTGAGGAACAAATTGTGAGGAACACAATTTTGTTGTGAGACCACAATAAAAAAATTGTGATCTTTGCTGTTATTGTGTGTGTGTGTGTGTGTGTGTGTGTGTGTGTGTGTGTGTGTGTGTGTGTATGTGTGTGTGCTTGTAAACAGGATAACTCAAAAAGATCCCATTTCCTGTAAATGTTCTTTTAGATGAGCCCTGAAATGAGGCCACAGCAGCTCTAATGTTGTGATGCTAGCTTGATCTAATTGTGAAGCTCAGTGACCGTTGACCTGCCAGATGACACGGACGAGTTTACACGCCGTGGTGAACGCTCTGTCTACACTGTGTGTTTCTTATTTTACCAGCCCTTCCTACTTTTCTAATCTCTCTAACTTCGGTGCTAGTAACCTCTGACCACAACACACTAGTGAACATCGCTACCAGGTCCACTTACCTTTTGTTTCTTGGATTGTATAAGAGAGTGCCGCTTGGCCAAAGGATGTCCTGTTGGAAACGGTGCATAACTGGGATGACTGGCCTTCAGGGAGAACCACAAAGAATCACAGAAGGAAGTCTGGAGGTTCAGAAACAGTGTGTGATCACAAACACACCATCCACCTCTACTATCCTGGTGGCTGACATTCAAACTCTGGACTACGAGTTGGACGACAACGGGGCCTGAGAGACCAAACCGTTCACCCAGAGAAACGTCCTCCGTGTTCTGCCTGGACAGAACAAAGGAAGCCAGTAAATCTAAGGGTGGTGGAGTGTATTTCCTGAGCAACAACAACTGGTGTGATCCAGGGAATGTTTCAATTCTGTTGCGCTCAGCATCCCTGGACTTCCAACATTTGGCTTATCCTCTGTCATACTTTTATCTCCCACGCCGGACACGGATCGTGTTCTGACCACTTTGCATGAGACCATCAGCAAACATGAAACCAAACACCCGGGCACAGCCCCTGTCAAGCAGAAATGGCACTGAATATTTCTACTTTAGGTCTGCATGGAGACAAATTCACCTTTCCATGCATGGAAAAGAAAGTGCACCTTGTTTGATTTGCCTTGTGTATTGTTTGAATGAGAGAAGACTACTGTTTTGACTAAAATGATAATTACTGCTTTTTGCTTTATTTGACATCACAGCTGAGGGCAAAATAAATGCAATTATTTGATTTTGGCGTGCACTTCAGTCGTGTCTGTTTATCTAGCAAACAGCCTCCCTCTCAAAATATAAAACATATCAATGCTATTTTTGTGCAGTTTACCAAAGCTCTGAAGCACTTTGGGGAGGAAGAGGGACGAATGCAGCCAGATGAGTTCTTTGGGATCTTTGACACCTTCCTGCAGTCATTCAGTGAAGCACGACAGGATCTTGAGAACATGCAGAGGCGCAAAGACGAGGAGGAGCGGAGGGCACGAATGGAGTTAATGGTAAGACATTTAGATGATATCATTATAAATAGTGGAAAATCTTTGGTTTCAGTGTTTTGTTGAAGAAAATATTGTGTTTGAAACCCTGGCTATCCTGTGTCCTTCCTACGCTCCTCTGTTTTTGTCTCAAATCCTGTCTCATTTTGCAGCTGAAGGAGCAGAGGGAGCGGGAACGGCGGGCCAAGAAGAGCGGTGCTTCAGATGAGGTCGGTGGGGAGTTTGATGACCTGGTGTCGGCACTGCGTTCCGGTGAGGTCTTTGATAAAGACCTTAACAAATTCAAACGTAACCGCAAGCGCTCTGTCAACCAGTTGGTGGAAGGTGGCAGCCGTGAACGAGCGATCACCAAAGTCAGCAACTAGGTCAGGAAGAGGGAGCATAAGGATGACCAAATGCCTCAATTCTGCCATGGTGTAGAATGTCTGGACACCTTGAGTTCAGGGCCTCAAACATTTACCTTGGATCGGATGTAAATAATGGCTGTACTGGAAATGTGTCAGTGTGTATGGATAAGTAATGTCATTGAAGGACACAGCCCTCGTTCTCTAAAGCTATTTCCAACCAGTTTGTCATTGACATTGGATGATGTCCTCATCTGGACTAAGAACGGTGGGATGGACGGCTGCACAGACAGACCACTGTGATGCATTAACCATATCGTTACCACGTCCCTGGAACACTGTGCTCAAGTTCCCAGCTGTTCGCTAACCCTTGGTTTCCACTGCTCGCTTACAGCACTAAACATTTGCTGTTCTTCAGTAAGTTCATTGTTGCTAGAGCAACCCCGTCTTTTCTATATATATAAATATATGTATATATATGTATATATATATACATATATATATATATATATATATTATATAATATAAACACTCACATAAGTCAGGAAGATGGACTGTGATGGAGATGATGACAATAAGGGAAAACCGAGGGTATGGTTGCTCCAAGCTTTGCCCATAACTTGACTGAAGTGGGGACCTGCGGTCAGCAAACCCTGGAATGCTTTGTAGGTTTCTTAAACAGCGCAGGAACATGCATGACAGAAGACGTAACGCTTCTAAACAGAGGATTCAACCCAGCTTCCTCATCCAACACACAGCAGGGAGTATGCACATGCATCCTGAGCAGCAGACACACCTCTGACCTCTGACCTCTGATCCACCTGACAAAAAGTTGACTGGGCCTCAAGAGACAAACCTTGATTTGTGAATAACAGTAACGTTGTTCTGGCATTAGTCAGTGCCAAAGTAAAGAGAAAATAAATGTTAATGTATTAGTACAAAACATACTGCGATTAGGTGTTGAGATATGTGTGTGTTTGTGTATATATATATATATATATACATATATACATATACATATATATATATGCAGACCAGCTAATTGCAAAGATGTAGAGGTTTTTGTATATTTTCATGGAATGTGGAGATTTTGTACACACAATGCTTTTGTTGATGTTGCACGTTCACATTGCTGTTGAAGTAAATTTCTATACATTTTGCGTAATGTAAAATTCACAACTGCTTATCTGTTTCTCCTGTATATCTTGTTTGCGCTGTAGCTTTTCAGACAGATCTTACTCTTGAGTTTCCTCTGACTCTTTCTACCTTTGTCTGTAATCAAGAAAATGAAGGACCGTCACATATGAAGTCAGTTTACAGTGCTCTTCCTGCTCACCTGCCATTGTGCAATCTGTACAACAGTATGTGTTGTTTACTCAGTCAGCTACAACTGTAATGCAGAGCCCACAGAAGGATCCAAAGGGGTTCTGATGACCTTTGGCCTCTGGACCGGGCTAACACTGGGTTTAAGTACTCTTACACCAAGTAACCTTCTGTTCAGTTGACAATGAAACTGAGCTGTGTGCAGAGAAGGATTCGTACAACGGTGTGCACTGACATGATACCAATGGGAAGATAGCAGAGCATCATATAAACCCACACAACCTTCTGTATTAGCTTCTAGCTTCGAGCATATCCTCCTGACTACCAGGGAAAAAAATGTTGTCCAATCACATTGATTTTAAAATCCCCCAATCTTTGTAAGGTAATTAGAAGACTGAAAAGGTTTTTTTGGGAAATTGTTTTTTAATTTTTCAGATATCATCTGTCCACTGCAGTGGACATCGGAACGCCATACACGTGAAATTGAACCTGGATGCCAAACAGTTAGTCCCAAAGAAAATACTGAAATGTCAATATCAGAACGAGTTTAACATCCACAGAACTGTCCATCAGCACATTGTTTTGTTTTGCTTTGTTGTGCTTATTTGGAATGATACTTCAAGAAGCAATTGCCCTTCTTGGAAACACAGAGGAACACCTTGGACTTTGTGCACATCACATGCTTGGGCCGAGTAATCGGTTGACAGTTGTAAAGTACCTGTCAAAAAACAGGTGGGTTCCTTGGGGAACAGATTCTGCCAAATGAAGAACAGCTTGTTCTCCAATTCCCTTTCCTCCTGTGTCTGCGAAGGTAGTCTTGCCTTGGTAGACCACAAAGTCTGAGACCAAACCAGTTGCTGCAGCCAAGACAAACACCTTCAATCCAGTTGGGAGTAGCTTGCCTGGTAGATACTGGCGCACTGGGCCCCGACCAGTAAATGGGACCATTTGCTCGTCAATGCACAATTTTCCTGTTCTAGGCAGACTCAGACATCCTTGCCTTACTTTGGTCATGAGGGGCCTGATTCTCCACAAGAGATCACTTCCTTTTTCGTCATCTGAACCATCAAGGTCATTGATGATCTTGATGGAATTTCTTAGTTTGTAAAACCGATTTCTGGTCATGGATTCTGCCACAACTTGAACTCTAGTGTTTGAGGCCCAGTACATTTGAATGTTTGGATAACCTAGACAGCCCATGTTAATAGAAATCCCAAAAAATGTCTTCAGCTCTTCAGGAGTGGTATTTAGTGTTTCACCAATAACTGCAAATGTCCACTACGAGGACACTACTTAGAAACTTAAATACTATGCTAAAAATACGTTAAAATACGTCATACTATGTTTTATTGTGTTTTTAAGAGACTTATCTAAAAAATACCAACAGCATTCCAAGTCAAAATAACCCTCGACCCCTGAAGGGAAAAGCCAAAAGGAAAAGAAGAAGATTCCAAGTCAAAATTTGCTTAATAAAGAGTTTTATGCACTTATTTTTCTTCTTCCCATAAAACGTGCTGGCACTGATGGCTGCCATATTCCTCGTTGAAAAAAAGAAAGTTCTGAAAACCCCACCCCTTCACATTTGGTATCATTGAAAAGCCCTAAATGTCCTCTGTAGATGCCAAAAGGAGTCAATTCAGTAGTATGCAGTGGGTGGGAGATATTCAGGTTTAGAAAGGTCCTCTACAGAGGACAGATTTGCATTGCTGGTAGTCAGGAATATTTCACTTGTATTTACATGAGTCTGCAGCATTTTGCTAGAATCATTCTGTTGCCAAATAAGAGCCAGACTAAAATACTGATGCCAACCTTGTTTTTTTTATTTACTGCAATTTCAAAAATGATAGGTTTTTCTGAAATCTTTGTACTATCCATGACAAAAGCTGCTATGTACAGGTACATCTCAGTTAATGAGAATATCATGGGAAAATGAATGTATTTCATTAATTCCCTTCTAAAAGTGGAACACACAGATTCATTACATGTCGAGTAAAATATTTAAAGATTACATTCCCTTTTTATGACTGTGGCTAACAGCTAATAAAAACCCAGACAGACTTTGTCATCTAAATTTGCATCAAAATTTCATTTTTGTGCAATAGCTCAGATGACAGCAGGAATACTGCCAAACAATATATACAAAGTAAATATACACACAAAAAACATGCAAAATATACAAAACAGTATGTGAAAGATAAAACGATAAATGTATATAAATGTATTGTACAGTGAAATTCCTTTTCTAGGGAAATAATGCACAGAGACACTTGGTAGAGGCCCGTGTTGGTGTGTGTAATGTCATGAGTTAATCAGATGGAGGGCATGTGAGAACTGTTGGGGAGCCTGGCTGCTCTGCTTTAGGCCATGGAACCTTCCAGAACCCTAACCCTAACCCTAAGGGAGAACACTCCATAGTGGGAGGGGTCTGTGCTGATTCAGTATCACAGAAAATTAGAATATAACTTTAAACAGTTAGACTATTAAAAACAATAAATGCAGAAGGTTTCTTGATGCACTCAGTACTTGGTTGAGCTTATCCAAAAGCTGTCAATTCAATCAAGTCAAGTCAATCCACTGGACGTTAAGAAAGTTCTTGAAGATGTTTGAGACTTCTTCAGTTGTCTGAAGAAGTCTCTTGGATGAGAGACGAAACATCTTCAAGAACTTTCTTAATGTCCAGTGGATTGACTTGAGCAGCTTTTGGATAACCGTGACCTGGATGACTGAGAACCTACACAGACATCTTGGTTGAGCTTCTTTTTGCATGAATTGCTACATCAGTGCAGGAGGTGATGATCCTCTGGAAGCTTGATCTGATAGCAGCCTTCATCTCGTCTGTATTGTTTGGTCTGGTCTCTCATCTTCCTCTTAGATTCTGTGTGGTTCAGGTCAGGGCTTTGGTCACCAATCAGGTCCATTAAATCCAGCGTCACCAAACCGGTTCCCAGTAGTTCTGACACCGTGAGTAGATACCAAGTCCTGCTGGAAAAGGAAAACAGCATCTCCTTGAAGCTGGTCATCAAACAGATGCATGAAGAGCTCTAAAATCTCGTGGTAGATGCAGTGTGGACTTTGGACCAACACCAGCAGATGTCTTGGACCCAATTCTTCCTTCTGACTCAGGACCCTTGGTTCCCAAATGAAATGCAAAAGTAATTTTCATGTAAAAAGAGGACTTTGGACCACGGAGAAATGTTCCAGTTCTGCTCCTTAGACCAGCTGAGAGGCTCCTGACGTCGACTCTGGATCAGGAGTGGAATGAGACGCTTGTAGTCCATCTCCTGGACACGTTTGTGTGTGGAGGCTCCTGATGTTCTGACTGCAGCCTCTGAACTCTGAACTTCAGGCACCTTGGATTCTCTGTCTCTCAACTCTTGGACCTTGAAATGAAATATAAAATTTAGTTTCATCTAACGAGGATTTTGGTCACTGAGGAATGGTCCAGTTCTTCTCCCTGGCCCACATAAAACTCTGACATTCGCTCTGGTTCAGGAGCATCTTGACATCAGGAGTGAGACACTTGTAGTCCGTTTCCTGGACACGTGTGTGTGTGGAGGCTCCGGATGGTCCAGTCCTGGTGGAACCCCCACAGGCTCTTCAATCAGCTTTGCTTGACAATCTGGCCAAGGCTGCTTGTGCACCGTTTCCTACCAACATTCTATTAATATGCCGGATACCAAACTCAGCTTTTTGTGTTACCCTCCTATGGGGGTATCTTCAGGACAGCTGACATGACACTCAAACCATGATTCTAACCCGACTGAAACAGACTGAGAGACAAATTGGAAGCTTGAGAAACTTGTTGAGGTGCTTTGAGTCAATTGAGAGTGACATCATGTGTTTATTAAACTTCGTCACAATATCCACATTTTCTGATACTGAAATTTGGGTGTTCATTTGCTTGCAAGCCAAATTGAAAATTAAATGAAATAAAAACTTAAAGTATTTCACTCTGTAATGAATCTACATAATATACAGCTTTCACCTTTAGAATGGAATTTAATTTTTCCATGATATTCTAAATATAGAGGCACCTGGACAGGCTAACAGTACAACACCTATTAGCATATTTAGCTTTGTTAAGACATTGTACCCAGCTGGAGAAGATCTGCTCCTGTTGAATTCCTTTGGATGTAGAGGTTGATTGGTTGCCAGATTTTTTTGATACAAGATTCAGAAGCTATATTTGAACACTGGTCTGTTTAATTGCCATATAATGTCATCATTTCATCCCTTGATTGTTATGTAAAGGACAGGAATGAAGAGAGTCGTCTCATAGTAAAGTTAGGGTAAATACTAATACTGCAGTTACCATCTCCGTTCCTCACTTTGAAAAATTTCCTCTCTACTTATTATGCACTTGAATTTAGTCCAAGAATGACCAAAACAGATATCAAAGTTCCGATTGTTCAAACGTTTAGACTTTATTTCATTTACTTCTGAACAAAACAATAGGCCTAGACTATTTTCCTCTTCATTGTGGAGATCATTCTTGCAGTAAAATTTTCCAAGTGTATTTTCATTCTTTCATGCATTTCTCAAACATTTCCAAGTGCCTTTGACCCCGTTTCCACAGACCAACCATTTCTGTAATTATGTGTTGGTGCTTGTGGTTTTTCAGCGTGGCGCTTGATTATGAAGTCCAGCTGATATTCGGTGCCACCTAGTGGTGACAAAGCAGTTTGTCGCGATGATGTGGCATTTGGCTCCAGCTCAAGGTCCCTTATGTTCCCTGACCCTTCCACACGTACATCTGCTGTGTGTATGCTTGCTTGTCATGGTGTCACAAAGGTTTGGCCTTTTACCTCTACAGATAAAACCCAACCCCTTTACACATAATCCCACGTTATTCTTTCAACTGAAGCAGAGACAAGTGATGTGAAGCTGACAAGAGTGCATGAAGAGGACTGGTTGAGTTTCCACATTTTAAAGGTCAGTCTGTGAAAGAAGTTCCTCAGTTCCAACTGGATCCTTCTGATTCTGTTCACTCATCTATTGAGTTCTATTTCAGACTGCTGCATACAATGGAAACTCTTAAACCACTGCTTCAACTTCTCTAGTGCACACTATTAACTGTACTACAACATTGTCAGTATTATTACATGTTTATGTTATTACATTACAGCCATTGACTGGCTGACGTTAGACTGTACAGATGGAAATCAAAGGATTGACCTAAGCAGTTAGTTGAATGCACTTTTAACATGGGACATTTCCATAGCAGTGTCATTTTGAGCGGTTCAATCCTTCTACAAATAAGAAGGGTTCGGAGAGAGACGTGCAGAAAAATGGAATGACAAACAGTGAAAGGGCAAGTGAGTTTGGGGACTGTAAAAATATTTGATAGTCTGCTGGATGGAGGAGAAGTGTGGAGAAAAAATTTATGTTTAATTGAAAAAGTGGAATGTTTGCACCTGATTTTTGTCAAACTGCACTTGGCATCAACATGCATGTCTTAAGTTGGGTGCACAAAGTGTGATGTGTTGACCTTCCAGAGAAAACAGCTTGTTGTGTGAAACACACTCCTGTTACATAAGGTATTGCACTGCTTGAGAAAGTTATACATCCCCTTTTAAAGGTTGTGTAATTGTGAGGACTCCGACTTTCAGCGTTGGAAAAAGGGTCCTGCACCAATGTACAGGAGAAAAGCATTTTGTACACCACTCTTGATGTTTGCGATAGGATTAAACATAAGATCAAAACATTGACAGATGTTCAATTTTTCTGTAAATTTAAACATAAGATCAAAACATTGACAGATGTTCAATTTTTCTGTAAATTGTACCTCTATTTATTTGCCTTATTTAGTTTGGTATATTTTATATGTACACACAGCATTACAACAAAATGTTATATTAACAATATAAATATGATAATTAAACTATGATCCCAATATAATGAATAACATTGAGAAAAGTAGAAGAATGAGATTTTTTTTGTTGCATTTCTATAATTTTATTTTCATTTTGTCTTTTGTAGGGTTACAATAAATGTTTTTCCCTTCTAAATTATTGTTCATTCTTTTCTTCCAAATATGAATTCAGTGCTCTGTAATGTATACAAAACTTATTTATATTGTTATTTAATTAGATGTGCATTCACAAGAGATGAATGCAAAATATACCATTTTTGCTGGTTTCATATCTTTTAAAAGACTAAGATTTTTAAATATTTAACAGTAGCAATGTAATATTCTTGCCACTACTTAAATCAAGGTGGATGAAATGCTTTGCCAACTGATGTTTGCAAAGTGCCTACATCATAGTAGAATTCATGCAATGGTGCAGTAATGTACACTTTGTTGAAACAAAATCTGAATACAATCAACAGAATTGAATCATTGTCGGTAAACAATAGTGCTGATTAGTGAGCAAAAGAAAGCCTGTACTTTTGGCTGTAAATGATGCAGTGATTGTCTCTTCCTCACCGTTGCCACAGTTACCACAGCGAGGACAAGACGATCACGACCTCTGATTTAAAATAATCCACTGTCTCATTGTGTATTCAGAACTTGTTAATAACATGTACAACATGTACATCAAGCTATTAAAACTAAAGCTTAAACATAAAAATGAAACATTCGATCATTCATTTTCTTAATGGCTTATCCTTTTTAAGGCTGCAGGCTATCCCAGCTGACATTGGGTGGGAAGCAGGATTCACTCTGAACAATTCATCAGGGCCACATGAACTAAGAACAACCAATTACATTCACACTCGTGCCTATTGGCAATTTAGAATCACTAAAACATGTTTGGTCAGAGGAGGAAACCTGAAAACCCAGGCAGACAAGGGAAGGAGAATGCAAACCCTGCAGAGAAAAGTACCAGAGAGCATGAAACATATTATAGAATTGAATATCTGATCTTTGTGAAAAAAAACAAATTTTATTAAGACCTAAATATTATGGAAAAGTGTCAAAGAAACTTTATATAACTTCATATAACTTTAATTTGAGATACTTGGTAACATTAAGATTTTTATATCCCACACACAGAGACACAATGTATATGTATATACATATATATATTTACAATTATATATGAATGTGTCTGTACATATACATGTATATACTATATATATGTATATGTATTCATGTATATATGTATTTTATATATATATATATATATATATATATATATATATATAATTACAGTGTGTGTGTATATGAATATATACAGTATGTGTATATATGTATACACACACACATACAGTGGTACCTACTTACGAAATTAATTGGTTCTGGAAGAAATTTCGTAAGTAGAAAATTTTGTAAGTAGAGAAGCGTTTTCCACGCAAATGCCCTAATCCGTTCCAAACCCCCCAAAATTCAGACATAAATGTTTTATAAGCATAAAAATGCATCAAAACATGTAACAAATACAGGTTACGATTAGATTATTACACAATAAATGAGAGTTGTGCATAACGTAAAAAACAGAATAGAATAAAGAATAATAATGATGGTCATTAACCTTTGAACTGCTGTCCTCATTGTTTTTTGCCCTCTTTGGTTCATGCGCTCCTGCCTCACCATGAACAACAGAGTGAATTCCAGTCCTCCTTCTGAACTTCTCCAACCACCCACACAATGCCTTAAAGGGGCCCTATTATGAAAATCACACTTTTTCAGGTCTCTACATATACATAGTGGTCCTCCCTAACCCGACCAACTCCTAGAATCTGGTAAACAAACACTTCCTGCATCAATACAAATTTGTTTTAGGAAGTCATAGCTCTGAACGACTCAATTCGACCATAAAGCGCTAGAATGGGTATTCTTGACGTCAGACTTTGCACTCTGTGCTATTGGACAGACTATTGGACGATAGGGATTGGTTGACATGCTCAAGGGCATGTCCATCCCCAAGACGGAGTTCTTTGTGTCGGACGTGAGGCAGCAGTCTGTTAAAATGGCGTCCCTGAGAAGGAGACAGGGTAGTTGCTCAGTTGTTAATTGTACAAATCAACACCAGTGTTTATTTTTAATCCCATCCAAAGAAGAACAGAAGAAACCGTGGTTACATTTCATTTTTAATGGCTATGTGCGGCTACATCGCCTGGTTTGTTTGTGAGGAACCACTTCACTCCAGCCTGTTTTAGCAATGAGGGTCAGTCCAGACGGGGCTTTGCCTGAGACTGATCCTCATTCAAGGATCACTCCCAACCATACGGGACCAAGGAACTCCACCCTGGTTACAGGTAAGTCTCACCACATTCATCTTTTTAGCAGTTGTCTGTTAGCATGAGTGATCAAGTGCTATTTGGCTAATTAGGTAGTACTGCTTTGTTTCGCGTGTGCGTATGTGTGCGCTCCAACACGTGTGTGTGCTGGACCTACAGTATCTAGGTACAATGCACAGAAGTTGGGCTCACATTTTATCTTTTTTCCTGTTGTCTGTTAGCATGAATGAAGTCATGCTATGCTAGGCTATGTAAGTTGGTCTCCTTTGTTTCGCGTTTGTGTATTGTGTGTGTGCGCGCACGCTCCCACACGTGTGTGCGTGCTGGACCTACAGTAGGTACAACACATAGAAGTTGGTCTCATATTTTCTTTCCTATTATTTGTCAGCATAAATAAAGTCAACTTATGCTAGGCTAAGCAGGGGGTTGTGCTTTGTTTCATATTGTGTGTGCGCGCACGTGTTGGAGTCGATTGTTTGTTGGTCGTCATAGCGACAACGCACACAGGTCTGTCCTCCTTATCCAAAATCAGAACATTGGTGTTCTGAAATTAGTGTCTCTCTTTCTTGTGCATCCTTTCAGTCTACAGCTTCAAAGGACGTGGGGGGCCAAACTGACCCAGTAAACACTCATACTGTTGGTACACAGCTGTCCTTCAGGACTCATTCCCACTATAGAAGTAAGGATATGTACAAGTCATATTCCATACAATGTTTTAATAAAATTGGTTAAATAGACTAATTTTCTAAGTATTGTTGTCTACAGGTGTTCACAGATTCATGTATGCCATATAATATTGCTTTGGCTCCTTATTTCGTTACGTTTGGTGTACCCCTCTACAAGATCCACTTTCCAAAGGCTTTTGAAGGGACAATGCAGACTCAAACCTCACGAGACAGAGCCAACATTCTGTTAGTGTTGCAATATTTTAATATTTCAAACAAACATGTTTTGAAATTCAGTTGGTAATTGCTCACAACGAAACACAGTAAAAAGTAACCATACAGATAAATTAGTAGCAAGTACCAGGATGTATTTTGAACAAAATTTTTCTAAACAAAGAAGTGAATCAAACAATATCAATAACAGTAAAGATATATCTTTGTGTTTTATTGAACAGGTTTTGTAGCTCACATGTTGGACCTCATATTTGACAAAGTCTTGGTGGACCCCATGCCATACACAAATGAGATGTTGTCCATTCCTCTCCCCGAGAATCTGTCTGCCCAGTATGAGCGTCAGGACAAGGAGGAGGTCATTGTCAGCTAATGACCAGGTTCAACCAAGACTCTGTCTAAATCCAGGGTAGTGGCCTTCATCTTCAGGAAACTCCTGAGGCCTGTACCTTAAAGCTGGATTACATCTCAGCGAGATAACTTCAGGCTTAACCCTGGCTTTTCGGTACCATAAAGGTGGCTGACTTTCTATCGGGCTACGTTGTCGCGGTAACCTATGCTGAACACCTAACCTGCTCCGGAGCAGGATGAGTTCAGGGTAAGAGCTCAGCAAGTATAACAGCCCCACCTACTGACCAATCAGAGCTAAGCAGGTATAACGGCCCCACCTACTGACCAATCAGAGCTCGGCAGGTATAACGGCCCCACCTACTGACCAATCAGAGCTCGGCAGGTATAACGGCCCCACCTACTGACCAATCAGAGCTCGGCAGGTATAACGGCCCCACCTACTGACCAATCAGAGCTCGGCAGGTATAACGGCCCCACCTACTGACCAATCAGAGCTCAGCAGGTATAACGGCCCCACCTACTGACCAATCAGAGCTCAGCAGGTATAACGGCCCCACCTATTGACCAATCAGCTCAGCAGGTATAACAGCCCCACCTACTGACCAATCAGAGCTCAGCAGGTACAACGGCCCCACCTACTGACCAATCAGAGCTCGGCAGGTATAACGGCCCCACCTACTGACCAATCAGAGCTTGGCAGTTATAACGGCCCCAGCTACTGACCAATCAGAGCTCAGCAGGTATAACAGCCCCACCTACTGACCAATCAGAGCTCAGCAGGTATAACAGCCCCACCTACTGACCAATCAGAGCTCAGCAGGTACAACGGCCCCACCTACTGACCAATCAGTTCTCTTAGAAAATGTTCTGTCCGTTTCATGAGAACCTGGTGGATCTTGGTCCACAGCTTGTGTGAAGAGCGCTCAGGCAGAGAGAATATTTAGAGATGGCTGTAATCCGTTGGATTACCTGAACAATCAGTGTAGAAAGGTCCAGGTTTTGGGGAGGGGGTTCCATTACATCTGTCAGCTGCTGGAGCCTTACGTCAGGAATGGAACCCAACCACGCGCTGACAGTCCCACACACAGTGTGCATTGCACTGAGGGGTTTTACCACCGTTAATATATTTCTTAGTGATGTTTAATTATTATGATGTCCTTAAATCCCTCGTTGGATGGGTTACAAGCAAGACACAGATAAAATGCCATTAATCAATTATTTAAGTAAATCATGGATTGATTGATTGATTGATTGGTACTTTTATGTATTCTGTTGCCGATGCTGAAAACCTGGGGGAGAACACAGTATGTAGAGCTATTCATAAAGTGGGGGGGCTACAATCACATGCCATAACGAAAAATGTGGTACACACACACATTTATGGAACACACACATGTTACTGTAGTCAGATATACAAGTGCAGTCTTAGTGGGGAAGTACTATTAGAATGACACTAACTTCCATCGACACAGTCGGACATGTTTTCCCAGCAATCCTTGCACCGTTTGGCAGCTGCAACTGTGTTGCTTTTTGACTGGATTATTGATTTGTATTGATCGTATTTATTAATTATTGTTCGCTCCTCCGTTGTGAAATATGCGGCTCGGGCCGGTTTGTTGCATGTTTACGATTGGTCGCATGCAGCAAACTCCGCCCTTTTTACGTGAGCGCATACAGATCTAGAGTGGACACGCCTGAATTGAGTTAGTGAGTTGATAGCCGGCTTTATGGTACCGAACATCCGGAGGGCGGATGTCTCGGTAAGTGAAGCCAGATAAGTCAGAGGAAGCCCGGCTAAGTTAATCCAGCTTTATTGTACAGCCCCAGCACCAGCCAACAAAGGTGCGATAGACCAGATGTCTGCACCGTCTACAGAAAAAGGACACAAAATTATTTATTTCACAATGTTTTCAATCCTGAGTATTACAACTGTTGTTGATCTCCTGATAGGATGGCCCTGTGTTCTCATTATTGTTATTGGATGTATTGTTTTATGTAAATAAATGCTTGTATATGTCAACAGAAATGGATTGTGAGTACCAAAAAATGTTCAACATGTCTATTAATCAGACAAAAATCAAGGTGTCGCAAATACAATATATTAAACTTTATTGTACCTATATTTGTCATGTGTTACTGCCTGATGAAGCAAAATAAGACATAACTGTAGTTTTTATTCTGACGTTTTTCAAAGAACAACTTACCGATGTATTGGTCTCAGACTTGAAGGGCCATACTTAGCCCTCAGTACGTGACCGGCCGTTTGTAGGGTGTACACGTTTAGGGTCACAGGCTGGAACCCAGGATGTTGAGTCATGCACGGAACCTCATCAACCTCCTGCAGACAGCTCCTAACCTACAGAGAAAAACATGGTAAAGGTTATTTGAATTTATAATTGTAAAAGTAGCCAAATAGAGACATAACTTTGTGGCGGCGCACAGGGTTGCAGCGGCTTCTGGAGCTCCCGCTGTAAAGCCCACTTTTAGCGCTGTAAGAGACAACCTGAACAGCAGCTTGGTAACAAACGTGAAGTACAGCCCAGCCGAACTGTACTTCATCAGAAACAACCACACGGCATCAATTTCACCAGCAGTGAAAGCTACTCTCTGCAGACTGGGGATACTCAGGACGCAGGAGGAGCGGTGTGGGGGGGCCGAGGACGGACCGGCAAGAGGAAGCGATGTGCCCGGAGGCAGAAAAGAGGAAAGAGGGCTGGCTGGCTAACCCAGCTAAAATCCTGCAGACCACCAATCCCCTCACTCTTTCTGGCCAATGTCCGTTCCTTGGACAATAAAATGGACATGCTCCGCCTCCGGCTGCGGGTCTGGGGGGAGATGAGGAGCTGCTGTGTGGTCGGCCTGACGGAGACCTGGCTAAACAACAGCATGCCGGACTCTGCTTTCCAGATTGACGGATTACAGCTGTTTCGAGCGGACCGGGACCATCGATCCGGGAAAACACGCGGGGGGGGGACTGTGTGTATATGTGAACAGGGGTTGGTGCACAAATAGTGAACTGGTTAAGAGCTACTGCTCCGAGGCGATAGAACACGTGACTGTTAAATGCCGGCTGCACTATCTGCCTCATGAGTTCACGGCGGTGTTCGTCTCCATTGTTTACATCCCGCCGGGTGCTAATGCTAACACTAACGGTAACGAAGCGTTACGTGAGCTGCACGACACCATTAGCTCACTGCAGACCAGGCACCTGGAGGCGTTTTACGTGGTAGCAGGAGACTTCAACCACGTTAAACTAACGGACACACTGCCCAGTTTTTACCAGCAAGTCACCATCCCCACACGTGGGGACAACACGCTGGACTGTGTATACACCAACCTACGCGGCGCATACAGGTCCCTCCCCCGGCCACACCTCGGCCTATCAGACCACATCTCCATCCTGATGGCCCCAGCATATCGTCCCCGGGTGAAATCACTCAAACCCACAAGGAGAACCGTCACTGTGTGGCCCCAGAACGCGGCCCCGGTGCTCCAGGACTGTGTCCAGCACACAGACTGGCAGATGTTCAGGGAGGCGGCCACACAGGGGGGAGAAGTGAACCTGGAGGAATACACTTCCTCTGTCCTCGGGTTCATCTCCAAGTGTGCGGACGATGTGACCGACACCAAGACGATCACCGTCTACCCGAACCAGAAGCCCTGAATGCAGAGGTGAGAGCTCTGCTGAAGGCCAGGGATGCTGCGTTCAGGGCGGGGGAGGCAGAGGCACTAAGAGCAGCGAGAAGGGCTCTGGATAGGAGCATAAAGGAGGCCAAATCCACCTATGCTAAGAAGATCCAGGGTCACCTGACCTCAGGGGACCCACAGAGCATGTGGAAAGGCATCAAGTGCTTAACCAACCTCAACACCAGGAATGCACAGCGCCTGACAGACCCCTCCCTAGCAGATGTCCTCAATAAGTTTTATGCCCGTTTTGAGGATCCCAACACCCCCCCAGCACCAAACTAACACCCCCCCCCCGATGACACGCCCCTCAGTGTGACCACAGAGGATGTGAGGAGGACCCTACAAAAGATCAACCCTCGCAAGGCTGCAGGCCCCGACGGCGTCCCAGGGAGAGTGTTGAAGGACTGTTCCCACCAGCTAGCAGAGGTGCTAACAGACATCTTTAACACCTCACTGCAGATAGCAACGGTCCCCAGCTGCCTGAAGTCTGCCACCATCGTCCCGGTCCCCAAAGGCCACTCAGTGAAGGAGCTTAATGACTATCGGCCGGTGGCCCCCACCCCGATCGTCATGAAGTGCTTCGAGAAGCTGGTCATGGCGCACATTAAAGACTCTGTAGACATAGCGGTGGACCCCCACCAATATGCCTACAGGAGGAACCGCTCCACCGATGAAGCCATCTCCTCTGTGGTCCACACATCCCTCACACATCTGGAGAGCAAGGACTCTTACATCCGCCTGCTTTTCCTGGACTTCACCTCAGCGTTTAACACCATCATCCCCCAGACCCTGGTTCAGAAACTGACAGAGCTGGGACTGTCTGCCACCACAGGGAACTGGGTCCTGGACTTCCTGGCAGACAGATCACAGACTGTCAGGATAAACAACACGGTCTCCTCCCCCATCACCCTCAGCACCGGCTCCCCACAGGGCTGTGTGCTCAGCCCCCTCCTGTTCACCCTACTGACGTTTGATTGCTCAGCGAAACACCTGAGCTGTCATATAGTAAAGTTCACAGATGACACAGTAGTGAGGGGACGCATCCGGAACAACGACGAGTCCAAATACAGAGAGGAGGTGGAGCACCTGGTGCACTGGTGCAGACGTAACAACCTCTGCATCAACGTGGGGAAGACCAAGGAGATGGTGGTGGACTTCAGGAGGAAAAGACACTCCCCTCACCCCTGCACATCGGAGGAGCAGCTGTGGAGGTGGTCTCCAGCTACAGGTACTTGGGGGTTCATCTCACTGAGGACCTCACCTGGAGCTGTAACACCTCCTACCTGCTCAGGAAGGCCCAGCGGATCTACTTCCTCAGGAAGCTGAGGCGTGCTGGACTGGGGGGTCCTGTCCTGAAGGCCTTCTACAGGGGTGCGGTGGAGAGCATCCTCACCACCAGCATCACCAGAGGCTGTTAGACAGCTGAACTCCTGTGGTGCTCTGTAGTCACCCTCATGACGCCCCGTGTGTCACCACAGATACATGGGGATTCAGTGCAATATGGGGCTTCTTCAAGTGCAATATATGGAGCACCTACACACTTGAGCTGCTGCGTTGTCGTTGTTGTTGCTGTGTGAACTACATTCTGCTGTCCAGACACCTTGGACACTTCTACTATATATCTTACATCTTAACTTTTCTTTGTTCTCTTTTCCTATTTATCTTATATTTTTAACTTTTTGTTTTTCTCTAGGTTTTCTTAACTTATTTATCTTGCATTTTTTAAAACTTTTTTAACTAGTTTCTCTTAACTTATTTATCTTATTTATTGACCAGGCTTACTGGGACCTCCAGAGACATATTTCATGCTGTCAACTGTGGAAACGTGTGTCAGTATGACAAATAAAGACTCTGATTCTCTGATTCTCTGGTTCTGGTTTAGCTGTGAGCTTGCTACCTGTGGTATCTCCAAACAGCAGATGTTTTCTGCTTCCGTTGGTATACGTTCCGTGTCCACAGGAACACCTGTACAATAACCAGAAGGTGAAGACATCTCAAAATAAAGTAGATAAAGGCATCACTGCAATATGGTTACATTATTTCACCTTTAACCTGGTGTGACGGTGGTAAGTGTTAGCTCCGTGTGTCTTGTCACAGGACTGCCTCAAATATTTAGCAGCTTAGTAACGGATTAAATCAATGTGATAGAAAAATAAAGTAACTTAGCTGTGAGCAGAAGCTAGCATTAGCCACATGGTAATAACTATCAGAACCACCATCACCGTATACATACAACATACAAAATACGTAATAAGACATATGACATTACTACTGTGCGATGAGAGGCGAGAGTAGAAAAAAAAGTAGCTACCGGACGATGCTAAAGTCCTGTGATGACGTAGGTTACAAAACAACACAGAACAACTAAGTACAGTTCACACATACTAACCAATCAGAAACGTCCTGCTGCAGCCGCACTGTCGGTGTTTCTTTACGAGCCCCCGCTTTTGGGTCCGACTCAGGGTCATAAATGTACGGTGACACAAACATTTATGAATGCCGAACGCCATGATAATAAACGTAAAGCCGGTCAGTGTCCCGTTAGCATAACGCTCTCCTTCAGAGGGGCGTGACCCAGGTGAAGGAGGCGTGGACCAGCGGAGCTCATCAACATACTACAGCCGGAGGCCTGAAACGAAGCGTTTTGTGAGAAGCTCACTCAGATGAGCGATTTTGAAAAGCTGATATTTAGGACCACAGACCACTTTAGGTCAAAATATTTGGAATACAGTCTAGTTGGACATCTGGCAGCTGAATGACATTAAGTTAAAAATATATAATATGGGAGCTTTAAATTCTTTAAACTTCCTTTAGTTTTAATAACGTGGTGATTGTAGATGCATTACAGCCATATTCTTTGGAGAGATCAACCAAATGCATCCCTTTTTCATGCTTTTCTATCATCTCTTGCTTTGTTTGTACGGACAAAAAAATTATTTTCTTCGTCTTTTCTTTTCCTCTTTTCTCCGTCACTTTCTTGGGGTCCATAGTGAATACTCTAAAAGTTAATATATTTACGTAAAACAACCAGAATACGTCACGGGTCGAGAGCCAAATGACGAGGACCCTGCGTAAACACGGCTCTAGGTCCACAGAGAGGTCCCTCTTAGCCAATGGGATACTAGGATGCTTGTTAATAGCCAATGGCAGAGCAGCTATGAGAATGTTGCGTTCAGGAACCTGTGGGAGCTGTGATTCTCAGCCCATACTGTATTTTTACCTTTCGTAAGTGGAAATTTCTTTCGTAACTAGAAGTAATATTTTCCTGCTGAGAAATTTCATAAGTAGAGACATTCGTAAGTACAGGTACCACTGTTATATATATATATATATATATATATATATATATATATATATATATATATATATATATATATATATATATATATATATATAAAATGTATGTATGTATATATATGTATATATATAATGAATGAATATCTATATACAGTATATATATGTATATATGTATATACATATATGTGTGTATATATATATGTGTATGTGCACATGTATATGTGTCTATGTATATATGTGTATATGTATGTGTGTATATATATATATACATATATATACTGTATATACAGTATATGTATGTATAAGAAAAAGAGGAGGAAAGTGTGTTCGTAGGAAGAGAGAGTAGAGGAGCACCAAGAGTATAGGACTAAGAGTAGGGACGTTGAATGTTGGAACTATGACAGGAAAAGGTAGAGAGTTGGTTGACATGATGCAGAGGAGGAAGGTAGACATACTGTGTGTCCAGGAGACCAGGTGGAAAGGTAGCAAGGCTAGAAGTTTAGGAGCAGGGTTCAAGTTGTTCTATCATGGTGTAGATGGGAAGAGAAGTGGAGTAGGAGTTATCTTGAAGGAGTTTGTTAGGAATGTCCTGGAGGTAAAAAGAGTGTCAGATAGAGTGATGAGTCTGAAGCTAGAAATAGAAGGTGTGATGTTAAATGTTGTTAGTGGGTATGCCCCACAGGTAGGATGTGAGCTGGAGGAGAAGGAGAAATTCTGGCTGGACTTTGATGAAGTGATGCAGAGCATACCTAGAAGTGAGAGAGTTGTCATTGGTGGAGACTTCAATGGACATGTTGGTGCAGGAAACAGAGGTGATGAGGAGGTGATGGGCAGGTTTGGTATCCAGGAGAGGAACGCAGAAGGACAGATGGTAGTTGACTTTGCAAAAAGGATGGAAATGACTATAGTGAATACTTTTCCCTTCAGGGGTCTCCACAGCGAATCAATTGCCTCCATCTAACCCTGTCTTCTGCATCCTCTTCTCTCACACCAACTACCTTCATGTCCTCTTTAACTACATCCATAAACCTCCTCTTTGGTCTTCCTCTAGGCCTCCTGCCTGGCAGTTCAAAATTCAGCATCCTTCTACCAATATATTCACTATCTCTCCTCTGGACATGTCCAAACCATCTCAGTCTGGCCTCTCTGACTTTATCTCCAAAACCTCTAACATGTGCTGTCCCTCTGATGTACTCATTCCTGATCCTATCCTTCCTGGTCACTCCCAGAGAGAACCTCAGCATCTTCATCTCTGCTACCTCCAGCTCTGTCTCCTGTCTTTTCCTCAGTCACACTGTTTCTAGACCAAACAACATCGCTGGTCTCACCACAGGTTTGTACACCTTTCCTTTCATTTTAGCTGAAACTCTTCTATCACACATCACACCTGACACTTTCCTCCACCCGTTCCATCCTGCCTGGATACGCTTCTTCACCTCTTTTCCACACTCTCCATTGCTCTGGACTGTTGACCCTAAGTACTTAAAATCCTCCACCTTCTTGATCTCTTCTCCCTGTAACCTCACTCTTCCACTTGGGTCCCTCTCATTCACACACATGTACTCTGTCTTACTGCGGCTAACCTTCATTCCTCTCCTTTCCAGGACAAACCTCCACCTCTCTAGCTTCTCCTCCACCTCTTCCCTACTCTCACTGCAGATCACAATGTCATCTGCAAACATAATCCATGGAGATTCCTGTCTAACCTCGTCTGTCAGCCTGTCCATCACCATAGCGAACAAGAAGGGGCTCAGAGCTGATCCCTGATGCAGTCCCACCTCCACCTTGAACTCCTCTGTCACACCTACAGCACACCTCACCACTGTCTTACAGTCCTCATACATGTCCTGCACCGCTCTAACATACTTCTCTGCCACTCCAGACTTCCTCATACAATACCACAGTTCTTCTCTGGGCACCCTGTCATAAGCTTTCTCCAGATCTACAAAAACACAATGCAGCTCCGTCTGGCCTTCTCTGTACTTCTCTATCAACATCAGAGCAAATACTGCATCTGTCGTACTCTTTTTTGGCATGAAACCATACTGCTGCTAACAAATGTTCACTTCCGCCCTTAGTCTAGCTTCAACTACTCTTTCCCATAACTTCATTGTATGGCTCATCAGCTTTATTACTCTGTAGTTGCCACAACTCTACACGTCTCCCTTGTTCTTACAAATGGGCACCAGCACACTTCTCCTCCATTCCTCAGGCATCTTCTCACTATCTAAGATCCTGTTGAACAACCCAGTCAGAAACTCCACTGCCACCTCTCCTAGACACTTCCAAACCTTTACAGGTATATCATCAGGACCGACTGCCTTTCCACTCTTCATCCTCTTCAATGCCCTCTAGTGTCCCACGTCTTCTTAGCTAACCTTTTTCTCTGTATACACTCCTGTGCCTCCTCATTCCACCACCAAGTCTGAAAAAATATGTTGCACAGTGAATATGTTGCACAGTGTAATCACTGATGTTTTCTTAATAGACAGATCAGATGACAGACAGACAGGCAGGCAGGTACGTAGGTAGATAGGATGGTAGGTAGGTATGTAGGTAGGTAGGATGGTAGGTAAGATTAAAGATTAAATCCACTTTATTCGTCCACACAATGGGGAAATTATGTTTTCCACTCCAGTTTTTTTGTACATGCATATATATATGTTAGTCAGAGTACACACACAAACATCGTATACAGGCCCATGAACACAACACACACTAGGGGCCTGTAGGCATGCAGTTAATGACAATCAGTACAAGAGAGGTGGAGGGACGGGTCGCGACTTCAGGGTGCGCCCCAATGAGCAGCTTGTGGGGGGGACGGCGCCTTGCTCAGCACATGTTAGAGGTTTTGGAGATAAAGTCAGAGAGGCCAGACTGAGATGGTTTGGACATGTCCAGAGGAGAGATAGTGAATAAATTGGTAGAAGGATGCTGAGTTTTGGCTGGGAGGTGAGCTGACACCTCCCACTGTCAGCTCACACTCCAAGGATGTCTGGCTGGAGTGGGAATCGAGCCACCGATGGCTGGGCGCTGTCTGGTCCCAAGGCATCTGCTCTGCCGCTGAGGTAAGATGGTAGGATGGTAGGTAGAGTTTTAGATAATCCTTTCAGGAATAATCTTGGTTCATAGGTTTGTTGTTTGTTTTTCTTTGTAAATTCTTCTGCAGTCTCTGGGCGTGAGGCGGGGGACACTCCGGGAGCCACAAAACCACTCACACACACACACACATTCACTCCTACGATCAATTTGGGACCGGCCAATCAACCTAAAGCACATGCTTTTGGAGGTGGGAGGAAGCCGGAGAGAACCCACGCAGACACGGGGAGAGCATGTGAACTCCGCACAGAGCGGGACTCGAACCCGGGTCCGCTGTGTTATTAGGCAACAGCACTACCCACTGCGCCACCGTGCCGCCCCTGAATCACAGTGCTTCATGTAAATCAACAGGTTTCTAGAAAGTCAGCTGATACCAGCAACCAATGAGGTGTCTTCTCACAGAGAGAATAGATCATTGGTCATTTTGTAAAGGGGTGGACTTTGATAACTTTTAACTGTAACTATAAAGAGACTCTCGACAGCTGAACAGCACACAGCAACCTACAAGGTCTTCTGTTCTTATCTGGTTCAATCTTAAGACTTCAGGGTGAGTAGCTTCCTGCAACTTTTTATTTCAGTGAACCATGAGGCAAGTTTTTTATCACTGTCCACAAATATGAACAATAAATTAAACTTGTGATTTCAGTGTGTGTGAACTGGAGTCACAATCCACTCTGGAATACTGGCTCAGATTATGCTGCAATGATGAATCCATGCTCAACATAAATTTGTTGTATTTGAAAACTTTCTGCATCTTTATGTTCCCTGGTCTTTAAAGGACCAGGGGACAAACGTTTCACGACTTTTAAAGATATAGTGCACATGTCAAAGTTTTTTTTATTTTGGTTGTTTATGAAACTTTTTGATCAATAGAATGTAAAGAGATGGTTTAGATGGTAGCTGGGGTTTGACCTTAAATAAACCCTCGTTCTGCAAGGTTTAACATTCACCCATTAATACTTTACATACAAGTGGTGGACATTGATTGGGGGTCACATTGATAAACGGCCATGGTTTAACTTAGAATCACATGAATGATTTTGTTTATTATAGTATCCTGATATTTATATAAGAATGTGTTTCATAAAATGTTGCAGGATAAAGTTTGTTAATATTTCCTAAAACTCATTAACTTTAAACTTGTTTGCTCCAGTTTTCAGAATCAACATGAGTAACCCAGTGGATATAAAATCAGCTGAAGAAATTAAAAAAGCTCTGCAAAATAATAATAATAATAATAATAATATTGCTAAGGTCAAGGAGTGTCTGGAAAAGGCCAAAAACACTCCACTAAATATCGCCATCACTGGAGAGTCTGGCTCTGGGAAATCCTCCTTTGTTAATGGATTCAGAGGCATTGATGACTCGGATGACAACGCTGCCCCCACTGGTTGTGTAGAAACAACCACACAGGTCACTGAATACCCCCACCCAAGCTACCCCAACGTCACTCTGTGGGACCTTCCTGGTGTTGGTACCATGACGTTTCAAGCTAGTCAGTATCTTCAGTATGTTGGATTTCAAAAGTATGACTTCTTCATCATCATCTCAGAAACACGCTTTAGAGAAAATGATGTCATGCTCGCTAAGGAGATTCAGAGGCTGGGAAAGAAGTTCTACTTCATCCGCTCAAAGATTGACAATGATCTACAGGCTATGAAAAGGAGTAAGAAGAATGTCAATGAAGAAGGTATTCTGGCACAGATCAGGGAAAACTGCATTGGAGGTTTGTGATCGTTTACAGTAATTATGAAATTAAATAATTAATGCCATGATTTTTAATAAATCAGCGTTTACGTCAGAGTCAGGTGTGATATTCTCATCTATAAGAGGAGAGTAGAGAGACGGAATCAAAGTGCTGCACTAATAGACTCAGAGACCTCATAGTTATCAATACAGGAACACTCTGGCTGTCAGCAGATACCAGCACACACTTCTAGTGACTAAAGCTGTCAACACAACCTTATTTAACATAACTGAGTGTATCTACAGATATAATGGTGGTAGTAGTGTGTTTCATAGAACAGTTGTGTAGGGGATGATATCCCCTTAACATAAATGAACAACAGCAGAGGCTATCTATCAACTATCATTATATTTGTCTTTTTCTAAACACATTGAATGCTTTTAATTTTAATGTTTTAATACAGATTTAATGTTTTAAAGCTGTAATAATTTAATATATTTTTACAATCGTGTTATTTTCTACCACAGGTCTTCAAAATGCAGGAGTGTCATCTCCAAAAGTCTTCCTGGCGTCCAGGTTTGATCTCCACCTGTACGACTTCCCCCTCTTACAGCAGACCTTAGAGAAAGAGCTTCCTGATCACAAAAGAGATGTTCTGCTGTTTGCCATGCCCAATATCAGCCTGGAGGTCATCAACAAAAAGAAAAAGGTCTTCCAGGACCAAATTTCAACTTATGCTTTTATATCTGCAGGTGGTGCAGTTATACCATTACCTGGTGCATCTGTAGCTCTGGATGTCACCATGTTGGTTATGGTCACCGTTCAATACATTACTGGGTTTGGTCTGGATGAAGGGTCACTAAAGAGACTCTCTACAAGCTGTGGTGTGCCACTGTCTGATCTGAAGTCTGTCCTCACTTCACCACTGGCTTTAAAAAAGATCACCCCCGATCTCATTACAAAGATGTTACTTGGATGTACGAGCACAGCAGCAATGTTGGCTGCAGAGGAAGGCTTAAGATTTATTCCATTTATTGGTACAGCAGTGGCTGCTACTCTCTCCTATAAAGTCACTGAAAAGGCTCTGCACACATTCCTTGACATGACCGCTGACGATGCACAGAGGGTGTTCAGAAAGGCTCTGGGTTTGACTACCTCAGTGTGATTTTCCAAGTCAATATCAGTGGCTTTATGACACGTTTAAAGGTTAATTTGATTATTACAGAATTATGGTTCTCATTCTTGTTTTTGTATTGGAAAGTAATTCTTAAAACTTACAATTTACACAAAATTTCAATCACACTTTCATGTCGCAAGTATTGTTAATGTCGTGTAATAGTACAATATGCATAGTATCTGTGTCACGGGGTGTGAACAGGACCCAAGTGCAGCACAAAGAGGCAATACAGGAGTTAAGTTCAACAGTGTTTATTTTCGGGCCGAGTGGAGTGGGAATCGAACCTGGGTCTCCCAGGCGGCAGGCAGGCAGGTAACCGCTAGGCCAGCGGAGAACGCTGGAGACACAATGGATATCTCCAAAGAAAGGGAGCAGGCAGGAGACGAGGTCAAGGGACGGAAGGCTAGTCAATTTACCGGGGCTGGAACAGGAGGCAGAGTCGTTGGACAGGCGAGGGTCAGGTTTACCAGCACAGAGACACGAGGCAGAATCCGTGGACGAAGGGCGGGTAGGTTGGCTGGGAAACAGACGAGACGCAGAGTCCAGGGACGAAACAGGTCGTGATCGGGCAGGCAATCCGGAGTAGAACGCTGGAGAGTAGGACATGGGTCAATTACAATCTGGCAGAGACTGAGTGTGAGATGTGGGTTTAAATACCGGACTGATTGCAGATGGGCTGTAGGTGTGGGTGATCAGCGGAAGGTGTGGTCAGGCTGGGAGGTGGGACAGTGGAAACTGGAGCAGATTGCAGGAACGGAGTGATCATGACAGGACCCCCCTCAAGGGACGGCTCTTGACGTCCCAAAAACCGACCTGGGGCGGGAGGTGGGGGAAAACAGGAAGGCGGGCTAGAATTCTTGGGACCCCGAGGACTCCATGCCCCCGGGGTCAAGCGCCTCCCCCTTGGATGCAGGCCTGTCCCCCTTTGACTCCTCTCGACGAGGCCGCCCACGGGTCCGAGATGCTGGTTGCTCCGGGTGTTGGTGGTGGAAATTGCGCACCATCAGAGGGTCCACAATGTGGCGACCGGGGACCCAAGACCTCTCCTCTGGACCGTACCCCTCCCAGTCCACCAGGTACTGCAGTCCGCGACCCCGGTGGCGGGAACGAATGATGCGACGGACCGCGTAGACTGGTCCTCCCTCAACTTGGATGGCAGGAGGCGGAGGGGGATGAGCTGGGGACAGAGGGCTCTCATGCACAGGTTTGAGTCTCGAGACATGGAAAGTGGGGTGAACCCGCATAGTGCGAGGTAATTGTAACCTTACTGCCGTCGGGCTGATTATCTTAGAGATTGGAAATGGGCCCACAAACCTGGGAGCCAGCTTTTTGGACTCTACACGCAGGGGAAGGTCTCGGGTGGAGAGCCACACCTTCTGGCCCACCTGATATTCGGATGCAGGAGTCCGGCGGCGGTTAGCAGCGGTGGCATAGCACTCCCCGGTGCGGAGTAGGGTGTCACGGGCCCTGGACCACACCTGACGGCAGCGGCGGACATGAGCAGAGGCAGAGGGGCAGGAGACCTCGGCATCCAGGGCAGGAAACAGAGGCGGTTGGTCACCATAAACACATTGAAAGGGTGAGAAATCGGTGGCGGAGCTGGTCAGCGAATTGTGGGCATACTCAACCCACACCAAATGGGAAGCCCAAGAGGTGGGCTCCCGGGAGACCATGCAGCGCAGAGCGACCTCCAGGTCCTGGTTCATTCGCTCCGTCTGACCGTTGGTTTGTGGGTGAAAACCCGAAGACAGGCTGGCGGTGGCACCAATTAAGCGACAGAACTCCCTCCAGAATGCAGAGGCAAACTGGGGACCACGGTCTGACCACATCCAGGGGCAGTCCATGAATACGGAAGATGTGCTGTGTTATGAGTTGAGCAGTCTCCTTGGCAGAGGGAAGCTTCGGCAAAGGAACAAAATGAGCCATTTTTCTGAATCTGTCTACAATGGTGCAGATGACAGTGTTACCTTCAGAGGCTGACAGGCCGGTGACAAAATCAAGTGAGATGTGAGACCAGGGGCGCTGAGGTACGGGTAGAGGCTGCAGGAGACCAGCGGGAGCCTGGTGGGACGCTTTGTGTCGGTTGCAGACCTGGCAGGCCTTAAAGTCCCTGACATCCTTCTCCAGAGACGGCCACCAGAATCGCTGGAGATGAAGGTCCCGGGTCCTGAGAGCCCCTGGATGGCACGCTAGTTTTGATGAATGACCCCACTCCAAAACCTCAGTGCCGAGGTCAGCTGGGACAAACAGGCGGTTATCGGGACAGGCCCTGGGTCCCGGCTGGCCCTCAGTGGCGGCACGGACTCTTTCCTCAATGCCCCAGGTGAGGGTGGCAACCACGCAGGAAGAAGGAAGAATGGTCCCTGGTTCCGCCGTGGCCTCCTCACCTTTCTGGAATTGCCGGGACAGGGCATCAGGTTTGACATTTCTAGAGCCAGGGCGATAAGAAAGGGAAAAGTTAAAACGGGTAAAGAACAAGGCCCACCGGGCCTGGCGAGAGTTCAGGCGTTTTGCAGTGCTGATATATTCCAGGTTCTTGTGGTCGGTCCAAACCAGAAACCGCTGTTTGGCCCCCTCCAACCAGTGCCGCCACTCCTCCAACGCCAGCTTAACAGCTAACAGTTCGCGATTACCAATGTCATAGTTTTGCTCGGCAGGGGAGAGGCGCGGGAGAAGTAGGCACACGGGTGGAGCTTCTGGTCGGAGAGTGCCCTCTGGGAGAGGACGGCCCCAACCCCAACATCCGAGGCGTCCACCTCCACGACTAACTGCCAGTCTGGGTCCGGCATCCAAAGAATGGGGGCCGTCGTGAACCGTTCCTTGAGGGTGCGGAAGGCGGTAGCGGCCTCGGGTGTCCAGGAGAAGGAGACCTTTGAACTGGTGAGCGCAGTGAGGGGAGCCGCCACCGAGCTGTAGTTGCGGATGAATCGCCGGTAAAAGTTGGCAAACCCCAGGAATCATTGCAGCTGCTTTCGGGAGTCTGGCGTGGGCCACTCAGTGACGGCAGAGACCTTGTACGGGTCCATCTGGATCCTCCCTGGGGAAATGCTGTAACCCAGGAAGGAGATCGATGAAGCGTGAAACTCACATTTCTCAGCCTTGGCAAACAGGGAGTTCTCCAGGAGTCTCTTGAGGACTGCTTTGACGTGCTGAACATGCTCCTGGGTAGGCTGGGAAAAAATCAAAATGTCGTCAAGGTAGACAAAAACAAATCTGTTAAGCATGTCCCGGAGTACATCGTTTACCAGCGTCTGAAATACGGCGGGGATGTTAGTGAGCTCAAAAGGCATCACCAAATACTCATAATGTCCCACAGGAGTATTGAAGGCAGTTTTCCATTCGTCTCCCTCACGAATGCGGACCAAATGGTAGGCGTTGCGGAGGTCTAGCTTGGTGAATACCCGAGCCCCTTGCAGGAATTCAAATGCAGAGGTCATTAGAGGCAATGGGTACCGGTTCTTTACCGTGATGTCGTTCAGGCCCCGGTAATCAATGCAGGGGCGCAGGGACTTGTCCTTCTTCCCCACGAAGAAGAACCCAGCCCTGGCCGGGGAGGAGGAAGGGCGGATGATCCCGGCGGCTAACGAGGCGTTGATGTACTCCATGGCCTGTCGCTCTGGCTGAGAGAGGGAGTACAACCTTCCCTTGGGAGGGGAGGTGCCTGGGAGCAGGTCGATGGCACAGTCGTACGGCCGGTGAGGAGGCAAGGACAACGCCTTGGCCTTGGTGAAGACCTGCCGGAAGTCGTGATATTCCGGGGGAACCCCGGTCAGGTCGGGAGGGTCGGTAGGGGGTGATGGCGACAACTGAGGCGCCGCTTGACGAAGGCAGGTGAGGTGACAGGAAGCCCCCCACTCCAGGATGGTTCCAGCCTCCCAATCGACGTGGGGGTTGTGACGCCGGAGCCATGGGAAGCCCAGGACGAGAGGCAGGCCAGGGTGATCCAGGATGTGGAACTGAATGAGTTCATGGTGATTGCCTGAAAGTAACATGGGAACTGGGGAGGTCTGGTGTCCGATGGTGCCCAGTTTGTGTCCATCCAAGGCTCGTGCAGGAACTGGCCGAGGTAGAGGGACCCGTTTAAGCTTCAGTTGCCGAGCCAACTCCTCACTGATAATGCAGGCCTGGGCACCAGAGTCTATCAAGGCAACTAAGGAGTGGGATCCCTCAGGCAGGAGAAGACGGACCTGGAGCAGCGGTTTCTGATCGGGGGGAGACTGTATCTTGGTCGAGCTCACCAGTATCTCCCCGATTACGGGTGAGCTCTGCCTTTTGCTGAACATGTGGCTACCATGTGGCCTCCCTCCCCACAATACAGACATAGCCTGGAGCGAAGACGACGTTGGCGTTCCTCTGGGGCAAGGAAGGTGCGACCCAACTCCATTGGCTGACTCCTCCGACGGCCGGCCTGTCAAGAAAGGTGAGCTGGGGGAGTTCCGACCGAGTGAAGCTGATGACTGATGTCGGACAGCCTCCTAGCGCCTTTCCCGCCTCCGGACCTGGATGCGACGATCAATTCGGGTCGCCAGCTCAATGACCCCATCCAGTGAAGTAGGGACCTCGTGAGAAACCAGCTCATCCTTGATGTAGTCCGCCAGGCCGTGAAGAAAAGTGGCAACCAGGGCCGTAGAGTTCCAGCCGCTCTGACTGGCCTTGGTGCGGAAATCTATGGAGTAACTTGCCACCGTCTCGTTCCCTTGGCGCATGCCCAGTAGTCCCCGATCCGTCTCTGACCTGGAAGACCCCAAGCCAAAAACCTTGCGCAACTCCTCCGAAAAGAGCTGGAAGGAGGCACAGGCGGGAGACTGCCTCTCCCACTCAGCAGTGCCCCACAGCCCGCCCCGTCAGGTGGTTGATAGTGAAAGCCACCTTGGCTTGTTCAGAAGCAAAAGTGCGGGGCTGAAGGGAGAACAGCAGGGAAAAGTTAGTCAAAAAAGGACCACAGGTCTCAGGATCTCCTCCATACCGTTCTGGCGTTCCCACCCGGGGTTCAGGAGCAAATGTGTCGACGTTGGAAGGGCGGACCCCAGAGGAGAAGGGACTGGGAATGTTCTGTGCCGCTGTGCCCTCCGCTGGTGGTGGTGACCCGTTGGAAGGGCGGACCCCAGAGGAGAAGGGACTGGGAATGTTCTGTGCCGCTGTGCCCTCCGCTGGTGGTGGTGACCCAGTGCCGACCCCCATGACATCCAGACGGGCCAAGATGTTTGCGAAGGCAGCGTCGAGCTTGCTCTCCAGGGTGGAGAAACGAACCTCATGCTCTCGGAGGACGTCAGTGACTGCAGGGTGGCCGGACACCTCTGGGGAAAGGGAGCTCGCACTGCCTGTGCGATTCGTGGAAGTGGGATTGTGTGCTGGGTCCATTACTGGCCAGATTGTACTGTCACGGGGTGTGAATAGGACCCAAGTGCAGCACAAAGAGGCAATACAGGAGTTAAGTTCAACAGTGTTTATTTTCGGGCCGGGTGGAGTGGGAATCGAACCTGGGTCTCCCAGGCGGCAGGCAGGCAGGTAACCGCTAGGCCAGCGGAGAACGCTGGAGACACAATGGATATCTCCAAAGAAAGGGAGCAGGCAGGAGACGAGGTCAAGGGACGGAAGGCTAGTCAATTTACCGGGGCTGGAACAGGAGGCAGAGTCGTTGGACAGGCGAGGGTCAGGTTTACCGGCACAGAGACACGAGGCAGAATCCGTGGACGAAGGGCGGGTAGGTTGGCTGGGAAACAGACGAGACGCAGAGTCCAGGGACGAAACAGGTCGTGATCGGGCAGGCAATCTGGAGTAGAACGCTGGAGAGTAGGACATGGGTCAACTACAATCTGGCAGAGACTGAGTGTGAGATGTGGGTTTAAATACCGGACTGATTGCAGATGGGCTGTAGGTGTGGGTGATCAGCGGAAGGTGTGGTCAGGCTGGGAGGTGGGACAGTGGAAACTGTGGAGCAGATTGCAGGAACGGAGTGATCATGACAATCTGGTTTTATGTGTCGTAAAGAGCATTACACAAATTATTTTTTGACTATTTTAATATACTCTGCTTAGCTTGGTAAACCGGCTGTACATCAGAAGTCTGCTTTTTGATGGAAATTGAAACCTTTGATATGATCTATTTCGACTTTTTCGATTTCTTCTATTTGTAAATCAACATGTTATTGACATGTTGAGGCTTTAATATCTGTGTTCACTATTTTATTAAGTGGGTTTGTGGGTTATTTGATATCAAAAACTATTCACCACGTGCAGAAACCCATGATGGGGCTTACTGCTCTGTGCTTACACAAATTAAATCACAGCAATGTTTAAAGTTGGAAACAAATGTGTCACTTTTATTTCTAATAAAGATTCTGATACTCAAATTGATTATGTTCAGATTTCCTTTGTCATCAAGCAATATGTCATAATCATAACTATATCATGAATTTTACTTAGATGTAAGCTACTTCACATTCTTAAGCAGACACAAATCCATTATTGATGACAATTCTCTCTCTCTCTCAAATGACCAATGATCTATTCTCTCTGTGAGAAGACCCCTCATTGGTTGCTGGTATCAGCTGACTTTCTAGAAACCTGTTGATTTACATGAAGCACTGTGTTTCAGGCTCTCATTCCCCCTGCAGGCCATGATGTGAATGAGAGTTACTCTATTTATTGTGGGTCAGTCCATCTGTCAACAGGTTAACTTTGAATACTGATCAAATTGACATGTTTTATTAATGTGTTTTTGGAAAGTAACCTAATGGTCATTTAAAGAATGATCCAACGGTTTAATTCTAAAAGAATTATATGAATGCTAAAGAGCAATAAGGAACAACAATGAAATATATTGTAGCCAACTAGCCAACATAGAGAAACCTATGAATTATGATACATATAATAAATACATCTAATACATACATATAATACATACATATAATACATACATATAATACATACGTATAATACATACATGACAAGACTGAGAGGTATCAAGGGTTGATAACAGGGTTAGAACAGATGTAGAAGGTAAAGTTTCGTGTGGTCCCTGTAGTAGTGGCAGCACTTGGGGTGAGTGCAGAGTGGTTCCAGTAGACTCCATGTAGTGGTTCCAGTAGACTCCATGTAGTGGCTCCAGTGGACTCCATGTCGTGGCTCCAGTAGAGTCCATGTAGTGGCTCCAATAGACTCCATGTAGCCTCAGTTCAGAAGAGCATAGTACAAGAAACAGATAAGATACTGCGCAGAACCTTCAGGCTCCCAGGCCTCTGGTAAAAGACCTGAGCTTGAATATAATACAGATACCACAAGGCTGGATTTCTGGTGAGAACTGCCATGGTGAACGGATTAGAAACAGTGGTCAAACTAACAATGATGGACAGATTAGAGACAGTGGCGAGGACAGCCATGATGGCTTAGAGACAGTGGTGAGGACAGACATGATGGATTAGAGACAGCGGTGAGGACAGCCATGATGGATTAGAGACAGTGGTGATGACAGCCATGATGGATTAGAGACAGCGGTGAGGACAGCCATGATGGATTAGAGACAGTGGTGAGGACAGACATGGATTAGAGACAGTGGTGAGGACAGAAATGATGGATTAGAGACAGTGGTGAGGACAGACATGGATTAGAGACAGTGGTGAGGACAGACATGGATTAAAGACAGTGGTGAGGACAGACATGGATTAGAGACAGTGGTGAGGACAGACATGATGGATTAGAGACAGTGGTGAGGACAGCCATGATGGCTTATAGACAGTGGTGAGGACAGACATGATGGATTAGAGACAGTGGTGAGGACAGCCATGATGGCTTAGAGACAGTGGTGAGGACAGACATGATGGATTAGAGACAGTGGTGAGGACAGCCATGATGGATTAGAGACAGTGGTGAGGACAGACATGGATTAGAGACAGTGGTGAGGACAGACATGGATTAGAGACAGTGGTGAGGACAGACATGGATTAAAGACAGTGGTGAGGACAGACATGGATTAAAGACAGTGGTGAGGACAGAAGACAGGAAGTGGAGGTGGAGGAAATGAAGATGTTGAGGTTCTGTAGGAGTGACCAGGTTGGATCAGAAATTAGTTCCTCAGAGGAACAGACAAGGTGAGATGTTCTTGAGACTCTGATGGTTTGGACCCGTCCAGAGGAGAGATGGTGAAGATGTTTGTGAAAGGGTGATGAGGATGGAGCTACCAGGAAAGAGGGCAAGAGGAAGACCAAAGAGAAGGTGGAGGAAGACATGAGGGTAGCTGGTGTTAGAGGTGAGGATGCAGAAGATTGGTTGACATGGAAAAGGATTTACGCTGTGACGACTCCTAACGGGACACGCCGGACGTTTACCTGGTCTAGGGAGAGTTGTCCCTCATCTGTGTTTCTCTTCTTTTTTCTTGTTATGGATTTTTGGGGTTTTTCCTCACCATGTCTGAGGGTCTCAGGGCAGAAGGTGTTAGTCTGTACTGATTGTAAAGCCATTAGAGGTAAATTAGCATTGTGTCTTTTGTAATACAAATAAATTTCCATTGATTGATTGACTGACTTACCAAATCTTCTCTTGGCATTGAAATTTTATTTTTCAATATTTACTTTCCAAACTAGATTCATCAGGATAAACATGAAATGAAAGTTTGCCATCCAAGCATATGTACGGATGTCAGTCAGTCAGTCATTATCTTAACCCACTTAATCCGCTGATGCGGGTCGTGGGGGAGCCGGTGCCTATCCCGGCAGTCTCAGGGCGTGAGGCGGGGGACACTCCGGGCACGACGCCAGTGTACCGCGGAGCCACACAGAGACAAACAACCACTCACACACACATTCACTCCTACGGTCAATTTGGGACCGGCCAATCAACCTGAAGCGCATGCTTTTGGAGGGGGGAGGAAGCCGGGGAACCCGGAGAGAACCCACGCAGACACGGGGAGAGCATGCGAACTCCGCACAGAGCGGGACTCGAACCCGTGTCCGCCGTGTTGTGAGGCGACAGCGCTACCCACCCACTTTACACTATTGGCAAAATATTATTTTTCATGAATGGTGTGAGTTTATAACAGCATTGTCCTAGAGGTTCAAGACTTCAGCGTGTCCTTCCAACAACATTTAATCACTTACAAATGGGGAACAATTTCTTCAGCACAACCTACAACAAAGGCATTGTGA
>CM023621.1:0-190000 GCA_013358685.1 Antennarius maculatus | reverse complement strand
CAGCTTCACTTATGGTATAGTTTCTATTTTTACATCTTTTTATTCTGATATAAAATTGAAGTAGACTACTAGAAATAAACTGACAAAATATTTCTGTATTTGTGTAAATTTACAACACATTCATAATATTTTGCTGCTCCAGTCAGCAGGCTGTACTTATATGCCACTATCTATTTAGCCTATCCCACATGACCGGGCCATAGGTGGAGTATGTCATATACAAGTTATCAGTTTAGTTCAAGGTCTCATGCAAGATAAGCAGCTAGTCACACTCACAAAGTGCAAGTTAGAGTCAGAAATTCACTTTTGTTTCATATTGTTGGTGGAAGGAGGAAACCAAGGGGACTTAGAAGCAACAAGAAGCGAACATTCAAACCCCACACATAAAGGTCCAGAGATTTAAACCCAGAACCTTCTTGCTGTGAGGCTATAGGATTGCTCTCCATACTGTCCATCAAATAACATTAAAACAACGATTATTTAACCTCCCTGTGCCGTCGTGATTCATTTTATTCTCTGTTGGAACATAAGGAGGTGTAGCCATCGATTTGCTATCAGTGTAACTGGGCCCCCGGGCCACATAGCAGTGGAATAATTGTATGTGTGCATATATAAAATGCAACTGTCATTAATAAAGGAAACTCGTCAAGGACTCATCTCTTACTTTAGGTCACATCCATGACTGCTGGGGTAGTACACACAGATGCTGGGCTACAGAAAAATGTACTTCCCATACAATCACATGTAATGAAAATGGAAACACATCACAGCGTCTATGTTTATAGTTTATGCTTCTATGATATGCAAATCTGAAACTACATTTTATTAGTATGGTGCTGAAATCACAGTATCACCTATCAGTCTTCACTTCTGACACTCTGGAATTGTGTGCCTGTATTGTATCACTACTCTGTAACAATTATAATTATTATTGGCCAATGCACATCAGTGGTTTGCCGTCAAAAGGTGTAATTAGCCTTTTTGACTGGCTTCATTTGGATAAAATTGTCCACATATCTGGAAAATGATCCTGCTCAGATGTTAAGCAGGAACCTTTACACTCACTCATTGTTCTGCAGTATAAAAATTACAACGATGGAAAAACTGAAAGCAAAAGCATAAACTGGGAGAGGTTAGATTCAGGTTTCTTGAGAGATAAGAGGATTTGCAACAGACCGAATCTGAAGAAATTAGAAAATAAACTTATAAATATTGCATTGTTGTTTACTAGGAGCGATTGAATGGTGATTTTAAAAACAATCCCTAAAACGTGCGTGACAGTGAACACTGTTATTTCCTGAGGCTGTGCTCCTGTAAATCAGCAGGTCGACAAGTAGGATTCCTTCATCATTACTTCAAAAACACTTCATATAAAAGGTTTATGTTGTTATTTGGGATTCACGTCACCACTGCTGTGTTTTTGTTCTTCATTTATATATTTAAGTTTTTACAACGGATTGAGGGTTTAAGCACTGTAGTTTTGTACGGCTCTGCAAATGCTGTCTAGTGTTACGGGCCAACCCACAACAACTCTTGTGGCTGTGAGCTACAGGTCTCTTATATAATAACATGAGACTTGGAACTCAAAGCCTGCATTGAAAATCACAAGGTTTCCAGAAAGTCAGCTGACACAAACAACCAATGAGGTGTCTTTTCACAGAGAACCATTTTCATTGGTCACTTTCTAAAAGTGTTTGAAAACTGGTCAACTTCTATATGACTATGAATTGTTCTTCTTGCAGCTGAAAAAACTCACAGCGTCTTCTGTTCTTGTCTGGTTCAGACTTAAGGCTTCAGGGTGAGTAACTTCCTGCAACTTTTTATCTCAGTGAAACATGAGGCAAGTTTTTATCACTGTCCACAACAAGAACCCTGAGACAGAAACACTGAACCTGTGACTGTAACTTTACGCGTGTAAATTGAAGTCACCATCCACTGTAGAATAGTTCAGCTTCTGCAGTAATGATTTTATTACGTTCTCACCTTGAATCAATCAGCTGTGTTTGAGAACTTCCTGCATCTTAATGTGAAAGGACCAGGGAAAAAATATTTCATGACTTGAGTGTTGCAGGATAATGCTTGCTACTATTTCCTAAACCACGATAGTAACTTTCGGACTTGTTGTTTGCCCCAGTTTTCAGGATCGACATGAGTAACACAGTGGATAAAAAGTCAGCTGAGGAAATTAAAGTTGCTCTGGAGAAAAAGAATTATGCTGCAGCTATTGCTAAGGTCAAGGAGTGTTCATACAAATCAAAACATCCTCCACTAAATATCGCCATCACTGGAGAGTCTGGCTCTGGGAAATCCTCCTTTGTTAATGGATTCAGAGGCATTGATGACTGGCATCACAACGCTGCCCCTGTTGGTTGTGTGGAAACAACCACACAGGCCACTAAATACCCCCACCCAAGCTACCCCAACATCACTCTGTGGGACCTGCCTGGTGTTGGTACCATGAAGTTTCAAGCTAGTCAGTATCTTCAGTATGTTGGATTTCAAAAGTATGACTTCTTCATCATCATCTCAGAAACACGCTTTAGAGAAAATGATGTCATGCTCGCTAAGGAGATACGGAGGATTGGAAAGAAGTTCTACTTCGTCCGCTCAAAGATTGACAATGATCTACAGGCTATGAAAAGGAGTAAGAAGAATGTCAATGAAGAAGGTATTCTGGCACAGATCAGGGAAAACTGCATTGGAGGTTTGTAAACTTTTTCAGTAATAATGAGGTCAAATAATTAAATACAGAAAACTACAAAACTGTATGGAACTGATTGAGGGTTTTGTTGGATTACATTGATAGTGTCACCGTTACTGGATACAAAGTAACTTCTTGGTATTGTGAATGTCATTAATATATTGGATGACAATATCTAAATAATTTTGAAATAATTTTTACTTGAACACCAAATATAGTGAATTTTACACAAAACGTTTGGAGGGAAAAATCATTCCTCAGATAAGTATTTTCAAATATGAAAACGGAAACATTGTGAAGAAGTTGGAAAAACTGAAATATGTACATCGTAAAGCTATAATAATTTAATATATTTTTACAATCATGTCATTTTGTACCACAGGTCTTCAAAATGCAGGAGTGTCATCTCCAAAAGTCTTCCTGGTGTCCAGGTTTCATCTCCACCTGTACGACTTCCCCCTCCTACAGCAGACGTTAGAGAAAGAACTTCCTGAACACAAAAGAGATGTTCTCCTGCATGCCATGTACAACATCAGCCAGGAGGTCATCAACAGGAAGAAAAAGGTCTTCCAGGATGAAATTTCAACTTATGCTTTTATGTCAGCTGGTGGGTCACTCGTACCGGTTCCTGGGCTTTCAATTGCTCTTGATCTCACCATGTTGGTTACAGTCACCATGCAATACATGACTGGGTTTGGTCTGGATGAAGAGTCAGTAAAGAGACTCTCTACGAGCTGTGGTGTGCCACTGTCTCATCTGAAGTCTGTCCTCACTTCACCCCTAGCCTTACAAAAAGTCACCCCTGATCTCATTTCAAATCTGCTTCTGAAGTGTGCGAGCACAGCTGCATTATTGGCTGCAGAGGAAGGCTTCAGATTTATTCCAATAATTGGAAGCCTTGTTGCAGCCCCCCTCTCCTATAAAGTCACTCAAAACGCTCTGCAGACATTCCTTGACATGCTGGCTGAGGATGCACAAAAACTGATGAAAAAGGCCCTCAGTGAAATATTGTAAGTCACTCTCAGTTAAAAGTACCTCGGACAATGTCAGAATCCTAAAACAAGGTGATTGCTGCAACAGCTATTTTTGTATTTTATAGTTTAACAAGGTAAACATTTCATGGACAGTGGTGCCCCTAACAGAGAATGAAATATAATCTTGTTTTGATTTCACTACAGCAGTGTTGTAAGGGTCCATATTGAACAGTAAGAGACATTGCAACATGAATATGGCACAGTAACATAGCACCATTGCTGGCACCAGGGTTAGAGTGTTTCCTGTTCCAAGACGTCTCCCTCTCTTCACTCATTGTGTTCCTGATGTGTTCATCCAGAAATCAATTCTTAAGTGTTAAATGAATTACTCACCCTATACCCACAAAATATACAACATATAAGATAAAGATTATAAAATGTAAGGAATGTGGATCCACAAGGATTATGGTCACATTTGCCACTGACACACTCGACACTACTGTCAGTTGTTGGAGTGGCCCAATCAGGACAGGCCACTGAGTAACAATGAGGCTCTGAATAAAATAGCATTTGACTTTTGTCTCTGGGCAGAAGATGAGACTCTAAACAGTCCCAGAGGCGTTTTAACCATAAAACACCATGAAACACCGTGTTGTCTTTGTTCATCGAGCTTCATCTCAGATTACCTCGCTGATCGGTTGTGTTGTTCCTCTTGCTAATAAGGTAAATAATAAAAAAAGACAAAGAAGGTTGGACTCTTCTCAAGTCATTGCTCATAGGGTCTATTTAATTTCCAAACCAAGTGCATGCACAGAGATGTATTCTTCCTGTCTGAAATTTTGCTAAGCTTCACTTTAGATTAAACATCTGGATTTTAGTGACCTTTCCAGAGTTTCAATGACTTTGTTGCAGGAAGGTTTGATTAGGAGTCCAAGCATGGGAAATACGCAGACCCACAGAAAGAAACACTGGAGAGCAGAGACACTGGTGGCTGACACCACCAGCAGGACAGAATCCTCCGGCCAGGAGTGGACCAGGACAAGACCAAGACCAGGACACGTAGGGGGCTGGGTAGTGGAGATTGTAGCCGGGCGTGGCTCGTCTGCCCCATCGCAGGAGGAGAGAGGAGAACCAGTCACACACTGCAGGGAGAATCCAACAAGATGGGGGGGTAGAGAAACAAAATACCAAGGCAAACCTCACACAGGGAGTCACGTGGATGAGAACAGAAATGGTTTTTTAAATTAACTTAATGATGCAATATGGCATCCAAGACGCATCCTGACCAGATGACCAAAGCACACCAGCTGGCTTCACTCAATACAGAAAAGTAACTCTACCTTGAGCCTCTTCTAAAGGTGACCCCAGGATCCTAAGAAAACTCATTTAAGCCACTTGTCCTTGTGGTCTTATGCTGTTGGTCTTTGCCCAGAGGCCATTACCATAGCTGAGGGTTGGAACATAGACAGAGCAGTAAATGGAGAGCTTCCCCTTGTGGCTAATTGCACGCTGAATCACCACGGACTGATAGTAAATAACCACATCACATTCCAATTTTTCCAAACCCATCTTTCATTCTCAAGATCAACATGTCCTTTGCGATCAGGTGATAGATTGGTTACCCCAGTATTGGAATACAATCCAGATTCCCATCTCCTTCACAATGACGATGATGATGATGATATTGTTTTTTAAAGACTGTAAATTATCTGTACAAAATTTGTCCTGTAAAAGCTTAGTCCAGGTCAATAAATTCAGAGATTATCTCATGGACTTTTTAGCCAAGCTAGCGTTTTGTATGCACAGACCAACATTTGACAGTGACATCGGTCTTCAAGACTAGCACGTTAAGAATTAACATTATAGTTGAAATCTTCTCCTATCAGTAGCAGTCCAGAGTAATATCATATTGGAAAGCATTATATTGAAGCCATGCTCATGTTCCGGACTTGACATGTATGACACTCTGCAAAACTTGACGCCCTCGTTCCTATCCAGTCCTCAGCATCTATACAGAACATCTGGATCCTGTTTCTCTGATGGCCCTCTTCTCTGTATCCCCTTCCTGACTCTAAGGGCCGGACAAAACCTCTGGAATGTTCTGGAATGTTCTTCCTCTGGATTTGTGCCACGCACATTAGAATTGGGATTAGAATAATAATGTTTTTATTGTCATTATACACAACGTACAACAATATTTAAAACGCAACTCCGGTGGCACAAATACAGGTATAAAAAAAATTTTTTTTTAAATTATACAAACATATTTTAAGGAGCCAATGGAAATGTCAATGTGCAACAGAGAGGTTGGTAGCAGCAGTGGAAAAATATATTCTTCTTTCTTCTTTTCCTTTCAGCTTTTCCCTTCAGGAGTCGCCACAGCCAATCAGTGTCCTCCATCTAACCCTGTCTTCTGCATCCTCTTCTCTCACACCAACTACCTTCATGTCCTCTTTCACTACATCCATAAACCTCCTCTTTGGTCTTCCTCTAGGCCTCCTGCCTGGCAGTTCAAAACTCAGCATCCTTCTACCAATATATTCACTATCTCTCCTCTGGACATGTCCAAACCATCTCAGTCTGGCCTCTCTGACTTTATCTCCAAAACCTCTAACATGTGCTGTCCCTCTGATGTACTCATTCCTGATCCTATCCTTCCTGGTCACTCTCAGAGAGAACCTCAGCATCTTCATCTCTGCTACCTCCAGCTCTGTCTCCTGTCTTTTCCTCAGTGACACTGTCTCTAGACCAAACAACATCGCTGGTCTCACCACAGTTTTGTACACCTTTCCTTTCATTTTAGCTGAAACTCTTCTATCACACATCACACCTGACACTTTCCTCCACCCGTTCCATCCTGCCTGGACACGCTTCTTCACCTCTTTTCCACACTCTCCATTGCTCTAGGGACTGTTGACCCTAAGTACTTAAAATCCTCCACCTTCTTGATCTCTTCTCCCTGTAACCTCACTCTTCCACTTGGGTCCCTCTCATTCACACACATGTACTCTGTCTTACTGCGGCTAACCTTCATCCCTCTCCTTTCCAGGACAAACCTCCACCTCTCTAGCTTCTCCTCCACCTCTTCCCTGCTCTCACTGCAGATCACAATGTCATCTGCAAACATCATAGTCCATGGAGATTCCTGTCTAACCTCGTCTGTCAGCCTGTCCATCACCATAGCGAACAAGAAGGGGCTCAGAGCTGATCCCTGATGCAGTCCCACCTCCACCTTGAACTCCTCTGTCACATCTACAGCACACCTCACCACTGTCTTACAGTCCTCATACATGTCCTGCACCGCTCTAACATACTTCTCTGCCACTCCAGACTTCCTCATACAATACCACAGTTCCTCTCTGGGCACCCTGTCATAAGCTTTCTCCAGATCTACAAAAACACAATGCAGCTCCGTCTGGCCTTCTCTGTACTTCTCTATCAACATCCTCAGAGCAAATACTGCATCTGTAGTACTCTTTTTTGGCATGAAACCATACTGCTGCTCACAAATGTTCACTTCTGCCCTTAGTCTAGCTTCTACTCTTTCCCATAACTTCATTGTATGGCTCATCAGCTTTATTCCTCTGTAGTTGCCACAACTCTGCACATCTCCCTTGTTCTTAAAAATGGGCACCAGCACACTTCTCCTCCATTCCTCAGGCATCTTCTCACTATCTAAGATCCTGTTGAACAACCCAGTCAGAAACTCTACTGCCACCTCTCCTAGACACTTCCAAACCTCTACAGGTATATCATCAGGAGCGACTGCCTTTCCACTCTTCATCCTCTTCAATGCCCTCTAGTGTCCCACGTCTTCTTAGCTAACCTTTTTCTCTGTATACACTCCTGTGCCTCCTCATTCCACCACCAAGTCTGAAAAAATATGTTGCACAGTGAATATATTACACTGATGTTTTCTTAATAGACAGATTAGATGACAGACAGACAGGCAGGCAGATATGTATGTAGGTAGGTAGGTAAGTAGGTCGTTAGGATGGTAGGTAGGTAGGTATGTAGGTAGATAGGATGGTAGGTGGGTAGGATGGTAGGTGGGTAGGTAGGTAGGTAGAGATAGGTAGGTAGGATATTAGGTAGGTAGATAGGCAGGATGGTAGGTAAGATTAAAGATTGCTCAAGGGCGCCTCGGCAGTGGCTGGGAGGTGAGCTGACACCTCCCACTGTCAGCTCACACTCCGAAGATGTCTGGCTGGAGCAGGGAGCAGGAATCGAACCGCCGATGGCTGGGTGCTGTCTGGTCCCAAGACGTCTGCTCTGCCGCTGAGCCACTGCCGCCACTGAGGTAAGATGGTAGGATGGTAGGTAGGTAGATAGGTAGGGAGGTATGTAGGTAGGATGGTAGGTAGTTAGGTAGATAGGTAGGTAGTTAGAATGGCTGGTAGGTAGGTAGAGTTTTAGATAATCCTTTCAGGAATAATCGTGGTTCATAGGTTTGTTCTTTGTTTTTCTTTGTAAATTCTTGTAGACTGAAACAGTCTGTTCATTTTCTAAATGGCTATTAGGTTACTTGGAAAATACACACAAGTGAAACATTAATTTGATCAGTATTCAAAGTTAACTTGTTGACAGATGGACTGACCCACTGTAAATAGAGTAACTCTCATTCACATCATGACCTGCAGGGGGAATGAGAGCCTGAAGCACAGTGCTTCATGTAAATCAACAGGTTTCCAGAAAGTCAGCTGATACCAGCAACCAATGAGGTGTCTTCTCACAGAGAGAATAGATCATTGGTCATTTTGTAAAAGGGGTGGACTTTGATAACTTTTAACTGTAACTATAAAGAGACTCTCGACAGCTGAACAGCACACAGCAACCTACAAGGTCTTCTGTTCTTATCTGGTTCAATCTTAAGACTTCAGGGTGAGTAGCTTCCTGCAACTTTTTATTTCAGTGAACCATGAGGCAAGTTTTTTATCACTGTCCACAAATATGAACAATAAATTAAACTTGTGATTTCAGTGTGTGTGAACTGGAGTCACAATCCACTCTGGAATACTGGCTCAGATTATGCTGCAATGATGAATCCATGCTCAACATAAATTTGTTGTATTTGAAAACTTTCTGCATCTTTATGTTCCCTGGTCTTTAAAGGACCAGGGGACAAACGTTTCACGACTTTTAAAGATATAGTGCACATGTCAAAGTTTTTTTTATTTTGGTTGTTTATGAAACTTTTTGATCAATAGAATGTAAAGAGATGGTTTAGATGGTAGCTGGGGTTTGACCTTAAATAAACCCTCGTTCTGCAAGGTTTAACATTCACCCATTAATACTTTACATACTAGTGGTGGACATTGATTGGGGGTCACATTGATAAACGGCCATGGTTTAACTTAGAATCACATGAATGATTTTGTTTATTATAGTATCCTGATATTTATATAAGAATGTGTTTCATAAAATGTTGCAGGATAAAGTTTGTTAATATTTCCTAAAACTCATTAACTTTAAACTTGTTTGCTCCAGTTTTCAGGATCAACATGAGTAACCCAGTGGATAAAAAATCAGCTGAAGAAATTAAAAAAGCTCTGCAAAATAATAATCAAGCTGCAGCTATTGCTAAGGTCAAGGAGTGTCTGGAAAAGGCCAAAAACACTCCACTAAATATCGCCATCACTGGAGAGTCTGGCTCTGGGAAATCCTCCTTTGTTAATGGATTCAGAGGCATTGATGACTCGGATGACAACGCTGCCCCCACTGGTTGTGTAGAAACAACCACACAGGTCACTAAATACCCCCACCCAAGCTACCCCAACGTCACTCTGTGGGACCTTCCTGGTGTTGGTACCATGAAGTTTCAAGCTAGTCAGTATCTTCAGTATGTTGGATTTCAAAAGTATGACTTCTTCATCATCATCTCAGAAACACGCTTTAGAGAAAATGATGTCATGCTCGCTAAGGAGATTCAGAGGCTGGGAAAGAAGTTCTACTTCATCCGCTCAAAGATTGACAATGATCTACAGGCTATGAAAAGGAGTAAGAAGAATGTCAATGAAGAAGGTATTCTGGCACAGATCAGGGAAAACTGCATTGGAGGTTTGTGATCGTTTACAGTAATTATGAAATTAAATAATTAATGCCATGATTTTTAATAAATCAGCGTTTACGTCAGAGTCAGGTGTGATATTCTCATCTATAAGAGGAGAGTAGAGAGACGGAATCAAAGTGCTGCACTAATAGACTCAGAGACCTCATAGTTATCAATACAGGAACACTCTGGCTGTCAGCAGATACCAGCACACACTTCTAGTGACTAAAGCTGTCAACACAACCTTATTTAACATAACTGAGTGTATCTACAGATATAATGGTGGTAGTAGTGTGTTTCATAGAACAGTTGTGTAGGGAATGATATCCCCGTAACATAAATGAACAACAGCAGAGGCTATCTATCAACTATCATCATATTTGTCTTTTTCTAAACACATTGAATGCTTTTAATTTTAATGTTTTAATACAGATTTAATGTTTTAAAGCTGTACAATCGTGTTATTTTCTACCACAGGTCTTCAAAATGCAGGAGTGTCATCTCCAAAAGTCTTCCTGGTGTCCAGGTTTGATCTCCACCTGTACGACTTCCCCCTCTTACAGCAGACCTTAGAGAAAGAGCTTCCTGATCACAAAAGAGATGTTCTGCTGTTTGCCATGCCCAATATCAGCCTGGAGGTCATCAACAAGAAGAAAAAGGTCTTCCAGGACCAAATTTCAACTTATGCTTTTATATCTGCAGGTGGTGCAGTTATACCATTACCTGGTGCATCTGTAGCTCTGGATGTCACCATGTTGGTTATGGTCACTGTTCAATACATTACTGGGTTTGGTCTGGATGAAGGGTCACTAAAGAGACTCTCTACAAGCTGTGGTGTGCCACTGTCTGATCTGAAGTCTGTCCTCACTTCACCACTGGCTTTAAAAAAGATCACCCCCGATCTCATTACAAAGATGTTACTTGGATGTACGAGCACAGCAGCAATGTTGGCTGCAGAGGAAGGCTTAAGATTTATTCCATTTATTGGTACAGCAGTGGCTGCTACTCTCTCCTATAAAGTCACTGAAAAGGCTCTGCACACATTCCTTGACATGACTGCTGACGATGCACAGAGGGTGTTCAGAAAGGCTCTGGGTTTGACTACCTCAGTGTGATTTTCCAAGTCAATATCAGTGGCTTTATGACACGTTTAAAGGTTAATTTGATTATTACAGAATTATGGTTCTCATTCTTGTTTTTGTACTGGGAGGTAATTCTTAAAACTTACAATTTACACAAAATTTCAATCACACTTTCATGTCGCAAGTATTGTTAATGTCATGTAATAGTACAATATGCATAGTATCTGGTTTTATGTGTCGTAAAGAGCATTACACAAATTATTTTTTGACTATTTTAATATACTCTGCTTAGCTTGGTAAACCTGCTGTACATCAGAAGTCTGCTTTTTGATGGAAATTGAAACCTTTGATATGATCTATTTTGACTTTTTCGATTTCTTCTATTTGTAAATCAACATGTTCTTGACATGTTGAGGCTTTAATATCTGTGTTCACTATTTTATTAAGTGGGTGTGTGGGTTATTTGATATCAAAAACTATTCACCACGTGCAGAAACCCATGATGGGGCTTACTGCTCTGTGCTTACACAAATTAAATCACAGCAATGTTTAAAGTTGGAAACAAATGTGTCACTTTTATTTCTAATAAAGATTCTGATGCTCAAATTGATTATGTTCAAATTTCCTTTGTCATCAAGCAATATGTCATAATCATAACTATATCATGAATTTTACTTAGATGTAAGCTACTTCACATTCTTAAGCAGACACAAATCCATTATTGATGACAATTCTCTCTCTCTCTCAAATGACCAATGATCTATTCTCTCTGTGAGAAGACCCCTCATTGGTTGCTGGTATCAGCTGACTTTCTAGAAACCTGTTGATTTACATGAAGCACTGTGTTTCAGGCTCTCATTCCCCCTGCAGGCCATGATGTGAATGAGAGTTACTCTATTTATTGTGGGTCAGTCCATCTGTCAACAGGTTAACTTTGAATACTGATCAAATTGACATGTTTTATTAATGTGTTTTTGGAAAGTAACCTAATGGTCATTTAAAGAATGATCCAACGGTTTAATTCTAAAAGAATTATATGAATGCTAAAGAGCAATAAGGAACAACAATGAAATATATTGTAGCCAACTAGCCAACATAGAGAAACCTATGAATTATGATACATATAATAAATACATCTAATACATACATATAATACATACATATAATACATACATATAATACATATGTATAATGCATACATGACAAGACTGAGAGGTATCAAGGGTTGATAACAGGGTTAGAACAGATGTAGAAGGTAAAGTTTCGTGTGGTCCCTGTAGTAGTGGCAGCACTTGGGGTGAGTGCAGAGTGGTTCCAGTAGACTCCACGTAGTGGTTCCAGTAGACTCCATGTAATGGTTCCAGTAGACTCCACGTAGTGGTTCCAGTAGACTCCATGTAGTGGTTCCAGTAGACTCCACGTAGTGGTTCCAGTAGACTCCATGTAGTGGTTCCAGTAGACTCCACGTAGTGGTTCCAGTAGACTCCAAGTAGTGGTTCCAGTAGACTCCATGTAGTGGTTCCAGTAGACTCCATGTAGTGGTTCCAGTAGACTCCATGTAGTGGTTCCAGTAGACTCAATGTAGTGGCTCCAGTGGACTCCATGTCGTCGCTCCAGTAGAGTCCATGTAGTGGCTCCAGTAGACTCCATGTAGCCTCAGTCCAGAAGAGCATAGTCCAAGAAACAGATAAGATACTGCGCAGAACCTTCAGGCTCCCAGGCCTCTGGTAAAAGACCTGAGCTTGAAGATAATACAGATACCACAAGGCTGGATTTCTGGTGAGAACAGCCATGGTGAACGGATTAGAAACAGTGGTCAGACTAACAATGATGGACAGATTAGAGACAGTGGTGAGGACAGCCATGATGGATTAGAGACAGTGGTGAGGACAGACATGGATTAGAGACAGTGGTGAGGACAGACATGATGGATTAGAGACAGTGGTGAGGACAGACATGATGGATTAGAGACAGTGGTGAGGACAGACATGATGGATTAGAGACAGTGGTGAGGACAGACATGATGGATTAGAGACAGTGGTGAGGACAGACATGGATTAGAGACAGTGGTGAGGACAGAAGACAGGAAGTGGAGGTGGAGGAAATGAAGATGTTGAGGTTCTGTAGGAGTGACCAGGTTGGATCAGAAATTAGTTCCTCAGAGGAACAGACAAGGTGAGATGTTCTTGAGACTCTGATGGTTTGGACCCGTCCAGAGGAGAGATGGTGAAGATGTTTGTGAAAGGGTGATGAGGATGGAGCTACCAGGAAAGAGGGCAAGAGGAAGACCAAAGAGAAGGTGGAGGAAGACATGAGGGTAGCTGGTGTTAGAGGTGAGGATGCAGAAGATTGGTTGACATGGAAAAGGATTTACGCTGTGACGACTCCTAACGGGACACGCCGGACGTTTACCTGGTCTAGGGAGAGTTGTCCCTCATCTGTGTTTCTCTTCTTTTTTCTTGTTATGGATTTTTGGGGTTTTTCCTCACCATGTCTGAGGGTCTCAGGGCAGAAGGTGTTAGTCTGTACTGATTGTAAAGCCATCAGAGGTAAATTAGCATTGTGTCTTTTGTAATACAAATAAATTTCCATTGATTGATTGACTGACTTGACTGACGCCCTGAGACTGACCCGGCAGTCTCAGGGCGTGAGGCGGGGGACACTCCGGGCACGACGCCAGTGTACCGCGGAGCCACACAACCACTCACACACACATTCACTCCTACGGCCAATTTGGGACCGGCCAATCAACCTGAAGCGCATGCTTTTGGAGGGGGGAGGAAGCCGGAGAACCCGGAGAGAACCCTCTGTGCTTCTCTTTCCGCACAGAGCGGGACTCGAACCTGTGTCTGCCGTGTTGTGAGGCGACAGCGCTACCCACTGCGCCACCGTGCCGCCTATGTATGGATATAAAAACAATTATTGGATTTGGTTTGATAAATATTTATAAAATATTTTATTTTTATTCTTTACATTATTGGCAAAATATTATTTGTCATGAATGATGTGAGTTTATAACAGCATTGTCCTAGAGGTTCAAGACTTCAGCGTGTCCTTCCAACAACATTTAATCACTAACAAATGGGGAACAATTTCTTCAGCACAACCTACAACAAAGGTATTGTGAATTTCCATTTAACAATGGGAATGACCACACATCTCCTTACTCCTTATATATATGTATACATATCTATATCAAGATGCGTGGCTTCTCTTCATCGCAGATTTTTAGTAGATAGTCACGTGATACTGTGTGCCCATGCTATTGGCCGACAGCATCTATGAGTGCACTGCGTTCTGAGACTCACGGTTCCTCCTGCAACTTCTCTTTCATACAAAAGTGTTTTAAACAGTCTGTATAACCCGTGTTGTTCTGTTGTGTGTGTGTTGCCCTGAGTTGTCCTACGTGTGTGTGTCCTGCATGTGTTTGTGAGAATGAGAAGAGGGTGTGTGAGAGAGAGGATGAGCAGGAGATTGTTGTCGGTTCTTGTTTGTTCCTTGTTAAGGCTGGAAGCCAAATAAAGACCGTTCAAGGAATACTGTGAATATCATTCTTGCCCACCATAAGAAACACCGGGTCATAGGTCTATCAGAGTGTGGGAAAAGGTAATACAGGTAATACAGATTAAAGGTGGTTTTATATCAGTATGAGGAGGGTTCATACATGTTTAAATTGCCATAAATAAGATAATAAATACTATATTCCGGATTCCGTTTTTCGCGGGTTGTCCTGGAACGCATTAATCGTGAGTAACGAGAGATTACTATACAATCAATGCAAGTGTCAGAATCTTTATTAGTAATAAAAGTGACACATTTGTTTCCAACTTTAAACATTGCTGTGATTTAATTTGTGTAAGCACAAAGCAGTAAGCCCCATCATGGGTATCTGCACGTGGTGAATAGTTTTTGATATAAAACAGCCCACACACCGACTTAATAAAATAGTGAACACAGATATTAAAGGGACAACATACTAATAACATGTTGATTTACAAATAAAGGAAACGAAAAAGTTAACACAAATCATATCAAAGAATTAATTTTCCATCAAAAAGCAGACTTCTGATGTACAGCAGGTTTACCAAGCTAAGCAGAGTATATTAAAAAAGTCAAAAAATAATTGTTGTAATGCTCTTTACGACACATAAAACCAAGATAATACACAACTTGTATGGCATAGCATCACAATAATTGTGAGATGGAAGTGTGATTGAAATTTAAGTGTTCAAGAATTACCTCCCAGTACAAAAACAAGAATGAGAACCATAATTCTGTAATAATCAAATTAACCTTTAAACGTGTCATAAAGCCACTGATATTGACTTGGAAAATCACACTGAGGTAGTCAAACCCAGAGCCTTTCTGAACACCCTCTGTGCATCGTCAGCAGTCATGTCAAGGAATGTGTGCAGAGCCTTTTCAGTGACTTTATAGGAGAGAGTAGCAGCCACTGCTGTACCAATAAATGGAATAAATCTTAAGCCTTCCTCTGCAGCCAACATTGCTGCTGTGCTCGTACATCCAAGTAACATCTTTGTAATGAGATCGGGGGTGATCTTTTTTAAAGCCAGTGGTGAAGTGAGGACAGACTTCAGATCAGACAGTGGCACACCACAGCTTGTAGAGAGTCTCTTTAGTGACCCTTCATCCAGACCAAACCCAGTAATGTATTGAACAGTGACCATAACCAACATGGTGACATCCAGAGCTACAGATGCACCAGGTAATGGTATAACTGCACCACCTGCAGATATAAAAGCATAAGTTGAAATTTGGTCCTGGAAGACCTTTTTCTTCTTGTTGATGACCTCCAGGCTGATATTGGGCATGGCAAACAGCAGAACATCTCTTTTGTGATCAGGAAGCTCTTTCTCTAAGGTCTGCTGTAAGAGGGGGAAGTCGTACAGGTGGAGATCAAACCTGGACACCAGGAAGACTTTTGGAGATGACACTCCTGCATTTTGAAGACCTGTGGTAGAAAATAACACGATTGTACAGCTTTAAAACATTAAATCTGTATTAAAACATTAAAATTAAAAGCATTCAATGTGTTTAGAAAAAGACAAATATGATGATAGTTGATAGATAGCCTCTGCTGTTGTTCATTTATGTTACGGGGATATCATTCCCTACACAACTGTTCTATGAAACACACTACTACCACCATTATATCTGTAGATACACTCAGTTATGTTAAATAAGGTTGTGTTGACAGCTTTAGTCACTAGAAGTGTGTGCTGGTATCTGCTGACAGCCAGAGTGTTCCTGTATTGATAACTATGAGGTCTCTGAGTCTATTAGTGCAGCACTTTGATTCCGTCTCTCTACTCTCCTCTTATAGATGAGAATATCACACCTGACTCTGACGTAAACGCTGATTTATTAAAAATCATGGCATTAATTATTTAATTTCATAATTACTGTAAACGATCACAAACCTCCAATGCAGTTTTCCCTGATCTGTGCCAGAATACCTTCTTCATTGACATTCTTCTTACTCCTTTTCATAGCCTGTAGATCATTGTCAATCTTTGAGCGGATGAAGTAGAACTTCTTTCCCAGCCTCTGAATCTCCTTAGCGAGCATGACATCATTTTCTCTAAAGCGTGTTTCTGAGATGATGATGAAGAAGTCATACTTTTGAAATCCAACATACTGAAGATACTGACTAGCTTGAAACTTCATGGTACCAACACCAGGAAGGTCCCACAGAGTGACGTTGGGGTAGCTTGGGTGGGGGTATTTAGTGACCTGTGTGGTTGTTTCTACACAACCAGTGGGGGCAGCGTTGTCATCCGAGTCATCAATGCCTCTGAATCCATTAACAAAGGAGGATTTCCCAGAGCCAGACTCTCCAGTGATGGCGATATTTAGTGGAGTGTTTTTGGCCTTTTCCAGACACTCCTTGACCTTAGCAATAGCTGCAGCTTGATTATTATTTTGCAGAGCTTTTTTAATTTCTTCAGCTGATTTTTTATCCACTGGGTTACTCATGTTGATCCTGAAAACTGGAGCAAACAAGTTTAAAGTTAATGAGTTTTAGGAAATATTAACAAACTTTATCCTGCAACATTTTATGAAACACATTCTTATATAAATATCAGGATACTATAATAAACAAAATCATTCATGTGATTCTAAGTTAAACCATGGCCGTTTATCAATGTGACCCCCAATCAATGTCCACCACTAGTATGTAAAGTATTAATGGGTGAATGTTAAACCTTGCAGAACGAGGGTTTATTTAAGGTCAAACCCCAGCTACCATCTAAACCATCTCTTTACATTCTATTGATCAAAAAGTTTCATAAACAACCAAAATAAAAAAAACTTTGACATGTGCACTATATCTTTAAAAGTCGTGAAACGTTTGTCCCCTGGTCCTTTAAAGACCAGGGAACATAAAGATGCAGAAAGTTTTCAAATACAACAAATTTATGTTGAGCATGGATTCATCATTGCAGCATAATCTGAGCCAGTATTCCAGAGTGGATTGTGACTCCAGTTCACACACACTGAAATCACAAGTTTAATTTATTGTTCATATTTGTGGACAGTGATAAAAAACTTGCCTCATGGTTCACTGAAATAAAAAGTTGCAGGAAGCTACTCACCCTGAAGTCTTAAGATTGAACCAGATAAGAACAGAAGACCTTGTAGGTTGCTGTGTGCTGTTCAGCTGTCGAGAGTCTCTTTATAGTTACAGTTAAAAGTTATCAAAGTCCACCCCTTTTACAAAATGACCAATGATCTATTCTCTCTGTGAGAAGACACCTCATTGGTTGCTGGTATCAGCTGACTTTCTGGAAACCTGTTGATTTACATGAAGCACTGTGCTTCAGGCTCTCATTCCCCCTGCAGGTCATGATGTGAATGAGAGTTACTCTATTTACAGTGGGTCAGTCCATCTGTCAACAAGTTAACTTTGAATACTGATCAAATTAATGTTTCACTTGTGTGTATTTTCCAAGTAACCTAATAGCCATTTAGAAAATGAACAGACTGTTTCAGTCTACAAGAATTTACAAAGAAAAACAAAGAACAAACCTATGAACCACGATTATTCCTGAAAGGATTATCTAAAACTCTACCTACCTACCAGCCATTCTAACTACCTACCTATCTACCTAACTACCTACCATCCTACCTACATACCTCCCTACCTATCTACCTACCTACCATCCTACCATCTTACCTCAGTGGCGGCAGTGGCTCAGCGGCAGAGCAGACGTCTTGGGACCAGACAGCACCCAGCCATCGGCGGTTCGATTCCTGCTCCCTGCTCCAGCCAGACATCTTCGGAGTGTGAGCTGACAGTGGGAGGTGTCAGCTCACCTCCCAGCCACTGCCGAGGCGCCCTTGAGCAATCTTTAATCTTACCTACCATCCTGCCTATCTACCTACCTAATATCCTACCTACCTATCTCTACCTACCTACCTACCCACCTACCATCCTATCTACCTACATACCTACCTACCTACCATCCTAACGACCTACTTACCTACCTACCTACATACATATCTGCCTGCCTGTCTGTCTGTCATCTAATCTGTCTATTAAGAAAACATCAGTGTAATATATTCACTGTGCAACATATTTTTTCAGACTTGGTGGTGGAATGAGGAGGCACAGGAGTGTATACAGAGAAAAAGGTTAGCTAAGAAGACGTGGGACACTAGAGGGCATTGAAGAGGATGAAGAGTGGAAAGGCAGTCGCTCCTGATGATATACCTGTAGAGGTTTGGAAGTGTCTAGGAGAGGTGGCAGTAGAGTTTCTGACTGGGTTGTTCAACAGGATCTTAGATAGTGAGAAGATGCCTGAGGAATGGAGGAGAAGTGTGCTGGTGCCCATTTTTAAGAACAAGGGAGATGTGCAGAGTTGTGGCAACTACAGAGGAATAAAGCTGATGAGCCATACAATGAAGTTATGGGAAAGAGTAGAAGCTAGACTAAGGGCAGAAGTGAACATTTGTGAGCAGCAGTATGGTTTCATGCCAAAAAAGAGTACTACAGATGCAGTATTTGCTCTGAGGATGTTGATAGAGAAGTACAGAGAAGGCCAGACGGAGCTGCATTGTGTTTTTGTAGATCTGGAGAAAGCTTATGACAGGGTGCCCAGAGAGGAACTGTGGTATTGTATGAGGAAGTCTGGAGTGGCAGAGAAGTATGTTAGAGCGGTGCAGGACATGTATGAGGACTGTAAGACAGTGGTGAGGTGTGCTGTAGATGTGACAGAGGAGTTCAAGGTGGAGGTGGGACTGCATCAGGGATCAGCTCTGAGCCCCTTCTTGTTCGCTATGGTGATGGACAGGCTGACAGACGAGGTTAGACAGGAATCTCCATGGACTATGATGTTTGCAGATGACATTGTGATCTGCAGTGAGAGCAGGGAAGAGGTGGAGGAGAAGCTAGAGAGGTGGAGGTTTGTCCTGGAAAGGAGAGGGATGAAGGTTAGCCGCAGTAAGACAGAGTACATGTGTGTGAATGAGAGGGACCCAAGTGGAAGAGTGAGGTTACAGGGAGAAGAGATCAAGAAGGTGGAGGATTTTAAGTACTTAGGGTCAACAGTCCCTAGAGCAATGGAGAGTGTGGAAAAGAGGTGAAGAAGCGTGTCCAGGCAGGATGGAACGGGTGGAGGAAAGTGTCAGGTTTGATGTGTGATACAAGAGTTTCAGCTAAAATGAAAGGAAAGGTGTACAAAACTGTGGTGAGACCAGCGATGTTGTTTGGTCTAGAGACAGTGTCACTGAGGAAAAGACAGGAGACAGAGCTGGAGGTAGCAGAGATGAAGATGCTGAGGTTCTCTCTGAGAGTGACCAGGAAGGATAGGATCAGGAATGAGTACATCAGAGGGACAGCACATGTTAGAGGTTTTGGAGATAAAGTCAGAGAGGCCAGACTGAGATGGTTTGGACATGTCCAGAGGAGAGATAGTGAATATATTGGTAGAAGGATGCTGAGTTTTGAACTGCCAGGCAGGAGGCCTAGAGGAAGACCAAAGAGGAGGTTTATGGATGTAGTGAAAGAGGACATGAAGGTAGTTGGTGTGAGAGAAGAGGATGCAGAAGACAGGGTTAGATGGAGGACACTGATTGGCTGTGGCGACTCCTGAAGGGAAAAGCTGAAAGGAAAAGAAGAAAGAAGAATATATTTTTCCACTGCTGCTACCAACCTCTCTGTTGCACATTGACATTTCCATTGGCTCCTTAAAATATGTTTGTATAATTTAAAAAAAAATTTTTTTTATACCTGTATTTGTGCCACCGGAGTTGCGTTTTAAATATTGTTGTACGTTGTGTATAATGACAATAAAAACATTATTATTCTAATCCCAATTCTAATGTGCGTGGCACAAATCCAGAGGAAGAACATTCCAGAACATTCCAGAGGTTTTGTCCGGCCCTTAGAGTCAGGAAGGGGATACAGAGAAGAGGGCCATCAGAGAAACAGGATCCAGATGTTCTGTATAGATGCTGAGGACTGGATAGGAACGAGGGCGTCAAGTTTTGCAGAGTGTCATACATGTCAAGTCCGGAACATGAGCATGGCTTCAATATAATGCTTTCCAATATGATATTACTCTGGACTGCTACTGATAGGAGAAGATTTCAACTATAATGTTAATTCTTAACGTGCTAGTCTTGAAGACCGATGTCACTGTCAAATGTTGGTCTGTGCATACAAAACGCTAGCTTGGCTAAAAAGTCCATGAGATAATCTCTGAATTTATTGACCTGGACTAAGCTTTTACAGGACAAATTTTGTACAGATAATTTACAGTCTTTAAAAAACAATATCATCATCATCATCGTCATTGTGAAGGAGATGGGAATCTGGATTGTATTCCAATACTGGGGTAACCAATCTATCACCTGATCGCAAAGGACATGTTGATCTTGAGAATGAAAGATGGGTTTGGAAAAATTGGAATGTGATGTGGTTATTTACTATCAGTCCGTGGTGATTCAGCGTGCAATTAGCCACAAGGGGAAGCTCTCCATTTACTGCTCTGTCTATGTTCCAACCCTCAGCTATGGTAATGGCCTCTGGGCAAAGACCAACAGCATAAGACCACAAGGACAAGTGGCTTAAATGAGTTTTCTTAGGATCCTGCGGTCACCTTTAGAAGAGGCTCAAGGTAGAGTTACTTTTCTGTATTGAGTGAAGCCAGCTGGTGTGCTTTGGTCATCTGGTCAGGATGCGTCTTGGATGCCATATTGCATCATTAAGTTAATTTAAAAAACCATTTCTGTTCTCATCCACGTGACTCCCTGTGTGAGGTTTGCCTTGGTATTTTGTTTCTCTACCCCCCCATCTTGTTGGATTCTCCCTGCAGTGTGTGACTGGTTCTCCTCTCTCCTCCTGCGATGGGGCAGACGAGCCACGCCCGGCTACAATCTCCACTACCCAGCCCCCTACGTGTCCTGGTCTTGGTCTTGTCCTGGTCCACTCCTGGCCGGAGGATTCTGTCCTGCTGGTGGTGTCAGCCACCAGTGTCTCTGCTCTCCAGTGTTTCTTTCTGTGGGTCTGCGTATTTCCCATGCTTGGACTCCTAATCAAACCTTCCTGCAACAAAGTCATTGAAACTCTGGAAAGGTCACTAAAATCCAGATGTTTAATCTAAAGTGAAGCTTAGCAAAATTTCAGACAGGAAGAATACATCTCTGTGCATGCACTTGGTTTGGAAATTAAATAGACCCTATGAGCAATGACTTGAGAAGAGTCCAACCTTCTTTGTCTTTTTTTATTATTTACCTTATTAGCAAGAGGAACAACACAACCGATCAGCGAGGTAATCTGAGATGAAGCTCGATGAACAAAGACAACACGGTGTTTCATGGTGTTTTATGGTTAAAACGCCTCTGGGACTGTTTAGAGTCTCATCTTCTGCCCAGAGACAAAAGTCAAATGCTATTTTATTCAGAGCCTCATTGTTACTCAGTGGCCTGTCCTGATTGGGCCACTCCAACAACTGACAGTAGTGTCGAGTGTGTCAGTGGCAAATGTGACCATAATCCTTGTGGATCCACATTCCTTACATTTTATAATCTTTATCTTATATGTTGTATATTTTGTGGGTATAGGGTGAGTAATTCATTTAACACTTAAGAATTGATTTCTGGATGAACACATCAGGAACACAATGAGTGAAGAGAGGGAGACGTCTTGGAACAGGAAACACTCTAACCCTGGTGCCAGCAATGGTGCTATGTTACTGTGCCATATTCATGTTGCAATGTCTCTTACTGTTCAATATGGACCCTTACAACACTGCTGTAGTGAAATCAAAACAAGATTATATTTCATTCTCTGTTAGGGGCACCACTGTCCATGAAATGTTTACCTTGTTAAACTATAAAATACAAAAATAGCTGTTGCAGCAATCACCTTGTTTTAGGATTCTGACATTGTCCGAGGTACTTTTAACTGAGAGTGACTTACAATATTTCACTGAGGGCCTTTTTCATCAGTTTTTGTGCATCCTCAGCCAGCATGTCAAGGAATGTCTGCAGAGCGTTTTGAGTGACTTTATAGGAGAGGGGGGCTGCAACAAGGCTTCCAATTATTGGAATAAATCTGAAGCCTTCCTCTGCAGCCAATAATGCAGCTGTGCTCGCACACTTCAGAAGCAGATTTGAAATGAGATCAGGGGTGACTTTTTGTAAGGCTAGGGGTGAAGTGAGGACAGACTTCAGATGAGACAGTGGCACACCACAGCTCGTAGAGAGTCTCTTTACTGACTCTTCATCCAGACCAAACCCAGTCATGTATTGCATGGTGACTGTAACCAACATGGTGAGATCAAGAGCAATTGAAAGCCCAGGAACCGGTACGAGTGACCCACCAGCTGACATAAAAGCATAAGTTGAAATTTCATCCTGGAAGACCTTTTTCTTCCTGTTGATGACCTCCTGGCTGATGTTGTACATGGCATGCAGGAGAACATCTCTTTTGTGTTCAGGAAGTTCTTTCTCTAACGTCTGCTGTAGGAGGGGGAAGTCGTACAGGTGGAGATGAAACCTGGACACCAGGAAGACTTTTGGAGATGACACTCCTGCATTTTGAAGACCTGTGGTACAAAATGACATGATTGTAAAAATATATTAAATTATTATAGCTTTACGATGTACATATTTCAGTTTTTCCAACTTCTTCACAATGTTTCCGTTTTCATATTTGAAAATACTTATCTGAGGAATGATTTTTCCCTCCAAACGTTTTGTGTAAAATTCACTATATTTGGTGTTCAAGTAAAAATTATTTCAAAATTATTTAGATATTGTCATCCAATATATTAATGACATTCACAATACCAAGAAGTTACTTTGTATCCAGTAACGGTGACACTATCAATGTAATCCAACAAAACCCTCAATCAGTTCCATACAGTTTTGTAGTTTTCTGTATTTAATTATTTGACCTCATTATTACTGAAAAAGTTTACAAACCTCCAATGCAGTTTTCCCTGATCTGTGCCAGAATACCTTCTTCATTGACATTCTTCTTACTCCTTTTCATAGCCTGTAGATCATTGTCAATCTTTGAGCGGACGAAGTAGAACTTCTTTCCAATCCTCCGTATCTCCTTAGCGAGCATGACATCATTTTCTCTAAAGCGTGTTTCTGAGATGATGATGAAGAAGTCATACTTTTGAAATCCAACATACTGAAGATACTGACTAGCTTGAAACTTCATGGTACCAACACCAGGCAGGTCCCACAGAGTGATGTTGGGGTAGCTTGGGTGGGGGTATTTAGTGGCCTGTGTGGTTGTTTCCACACAACCAACAGGGGCAGCGTTGTGATGCCAGTCATCAATGCCTCTGAATCCATTAACAAAGGAGGATTTCCCAGAGCCAGACTCTCCAGTGATGGCGATATTTAGTGGAGGATGTTTTGATTTGTATGAACACTCCTTGACCTTAGCAATAGCTGCAGCATAATTCTTTTTCTCCAGAGCAACTTTAATTTCCTCAGCTGACTTTTTATCCACTGTGTTACTCATGTCGATCCTGAAAACTGGGGCAAACAACAAGTCCGAAAGTTACTATCGTGGTTTAGGAAATAGTAGCAAGCATTATCCTGCAACACTCAAGTCATGAAATATTTTTTCCCTGGTCCTTTCACATTAAGATGCAGGAAGTTCTCAAACACAGCTGATTGATTCAAGGTGAGAACGTAATAAAATCATTACTGCAGAAGCTGAACTATTCTACAGTGGATGGTGACTTCAATTTACACGCGTAAAGTTACAGTCACAGGTTCAGTGTTTCTGTCTCAGGGTTCTTGTTGTGGACAGTGATAAAAACTTGCCTCATGTTTCACTGAGATAAAAAGTTGCAGGAAGTTACTCACCCTGAAGCCTTAAGTCTGAACCAGACAAGAACAGAAGACGCTGTGAGTTTTTTCAGCTGCAAGAAGAACAATTCATAGTCATATAGAAGTTGACCAGTTTTCAAACACTTTTAGAAAGTGACCAATGAAAATGGTTCTCTGTGAAAAGACACCTCATTGGTTGTTTGTGTCAGCTGACTTTCTGGAAACCTTGTGATTTTCAATGCAGGCTTTGAGTTCCAAGTCTCATGTTATTATATAAGAGACCTGTAGCTCACAGCCACAAGAGTTGTTGTGGGTTGGCCCGTAACACTAGACAGCATTTGCAGAGCCGTACAAAACTACAGTGCTTAAACCCTCAATCCGTTGTAAAAACTTAAATATATAAATGAAGAACAAAAACACAGCAGTGGTGACGTGAATCCCAAATAACAACATAAACCTTTTATATGAAGTGTTTTTGAAGTAATGATGAAGGAATCCTACTTGTCGACCTGCTGATTTACAGGAGCACAGCCTCAGGAAATAACAGTGTTCACTGTCACGCACGTTTTAGGGATTGTTTTTAAAATCACCATTCAATCGCTCCTAGTAAACAACAATGCAATATTTATAAGTTTATTTTCTAATTTCTTCAGATTCGGTCTGTTGCAAATCCTCTTATCTCTCAAGAAACCTGAATCTAACCTCTCCCAGTTTATGCTTTTGCTTTCAGTTTTTCCATCGTTGTAATTTTTATACTGCAGAACAATGAGTGAGTGTAAAGGTTCCTGCTTAACATCTGAGCAGGATCATTTTCCAGATATGTGGACAATTTTATCCAAATGAAGCCAGTCAAAAAGGCTAATTACACCTTTTGACGGCAAACCACTGATGTGCATTGGCCAATAATAATTATAATTGTTACAGAGTAGTGATACAATACAGGCACACAATTCCAGAGTGTCAGAAGTGAAGACTGATAGGTGATACTGTGATTTCAGCACCATACTAATAAAATGTAGTTTCAGATTTGCATATCATAGAAGCATAAACTATAAACATAGACGCTGTGATGTGTTTCCATTTTCATTACATGTGATTGTATGGGAAGTACATTTTTCTGTAGCCCAGCATCTGTGTGTACTACCCCAGCAGTCATGGATGTGACCTAAAGTAAGAGATGAGTCCTTGACGAGTTTCCTTTATTAATGACAGTTGCATTTTATATATGCACACATACAATTATTCCACTGCTATGTGGCCCGGGGGCCCAGTTACACTGATAGCAAATCGATGGCTACACCTCCTTATGTTCCAACAGAGAATAAAATGAATCACGACGGCACAGGGAGGTTAAATAATCGTTGTTTTAATGTTATTTGATGGACAGTATGGAGAGCAATCCTATAGCCTCACAGCAAGAAGGTTCTGGGTTTAAATCTCTGGACCTTTATGTGTGGGGTTTGAATGTTCGCTTCTTGTTGCTTCTAAGTCCCCTTGGTTTCCTCCTTCCACCAACAATATGAAACAAAAGTGAATTTCTGACTCTAACTTGCACTTTGTGAGTGTGACTAGCTGCTTATCTTGCATGAGACCTTGAACTAAACTGATAACTTGTATATGACATACTCCACCTATGGCCCGGTCATGTGGGATAGGCTAAATAGATAGTGGCATATAAGTACAGCCTGCTGACTGGAGCAGCAAAATATTATGAATGTGTTGTAAATTTACACAAATACAGAAATATTTTGTCAGTTTATTTCTAGTAGTCTACTTCAATTTTATATCAGAATAAAAAGATGTAAAAATAGAAACTATACCATAAGTGAAGCTGCTCCCAGTGACAACAATGTAGATACGATTATAATTCCTAAGATATTTTAATGTTTATTAGAAATAATCCTTCTAAATATTTATACACCAAACAGCCAACAGCTCCAGAAATCATCAAGACTGTTACAGTAAAGTAAAACTGGTAGTTAATAATGTGCATTATTCTGTGCACCAACATTTGAATGGAGGTGGACAAAGTGTTGTTTTCCCACTGAACAATGTGAAGTAGTTCACATCACAGTAATACGTACGTCATGGTACAGAAACGTACATCATATTGAGACGATTGTAGTATCCAACTATTTATAAGAAACAATACTGATGCATTAATAATGAATGACATTAATTAATTACTGACATTCCAATTTAATGTGACACTAAAGTGTAGTTCCCAACTGTAACCACGGGGGCAGTCAACACACATTTACTAGTGTGTAGTAACGGGCCTATGATTAAAAAACACCCAAACATGGTTTCTAACATTGTGCTCACAGACACTACAAGCAACAATATCTCTGGCCAATCAATAACAAGTTCACCAACAAACTTTGAAATTTAAACATAAAGATAAAACATACAAACATAGCAGAGATTTCTTTTCACAACAAAAAGCATATTTGTAATTACTGTCATGAAGAATTTTACAAGAAACATCACATTAGCAATCTAAAGCAGTAAGCTTACCAATTCACCGTAAGCTGTGTTCTACAAGTAAGTGTTCCGGTTGTATTTGCAATATGTAATATAGGATGATATTTTAAGTTGTTTAGATCATTAGATTTAAGAAATTTCTAAATTAAGTATCCTTTAATTCTGTCATAATTTGCTTACAAAATCAAAAAGACGTGTTTAATCCTAGGGTTTTGTTAAACACCCTCTGTGCGTCGTCAGCAAGCATGTCAAGGAATGTCTGCAGAGCCTTTTCAGTGACATTGTAGGAAGGGGTTGCTGCCACTGCCGTTCCAATTACTGGAATGAAAGCAAAGCCCTCCTCTGCTGCAGGTAATGCTGCTGTGTCCACACACTGAAACAGTAGCTCTGAGATGAGATCAGGGGTGATGTTTTGTGAAGCCAGTGGTGAAGTGAGAACAGACTTCAGATCAGACAGTGGCACATCGTAGCTGTTAGCAAGTCTATCCAGTGACCTTTCATCAAGACCAAACCCAGCCTTGTACAATCCAGTAATCATAACCAACAAGGTTAGGTCCAGAGCTACAGATGCACCAGGTAATGGTATAACTGCACCACATGCAGATATAAAAGCATAAGTTGAAATTTCATCCTGGAAGACCTTTTTCTTCTTGTTGATGACCTCCAGGCTGATGTTGGGCATGGCCAAGAGCAGAGCATCTCTTTTGTCATCAGGAAGCTCTTCCTCTAAAGTCTGCTGTAAGAGAGGGAAGTCGTACAGGTGGAGATCAAACCTGGACACCAGGAAGACTTTAGGACGTGTGGAACCTTCACTTTGAAAACCTGTGGTACAAAATGACATGATGGTAAAATACAGGAAATTATTACAGCTTTGAAATATTTCATATTTTACAAAAATGCAGCAGTAATCTTTTGTTACTCTTAGTTTATGTTACAGGGATATCATTCACTACACTGTTCTATAAAACACACATCTGCCACCTCTATACTGTACTGTATGTGTCGATACATTTCAGTTATGTTATGTGTAACTATTGGATCTCATTATTGCTGTTCACAGTAACAATGTCACAAACCTTCAATGCAGTTTCTCCTGATTAGTGCCAGAGTCTCTTCTTCACTTAAACTCTTCTTACTCCTTTTCATAGCCTGTAGATCATTGTCAATCTTTGAGCGGACAAAGTAGAACTTCTTTCCCAGCCTCTGGATTTCCTCAGCAAGCATGACATCATTTTCTCTGAAGTATGTTTCTGAGATGATGATGAACAAGTCATACTTTTGAAATCCAACATGCTCAAGATACTGACTAGCTGCAAACTTCATGGTACCAACACCAGGCAGGTCCCACAGAGTGATGTTGGGGTAGCTTGGGTGGGGGTATTTAGTGACCTGTGTGGTTGTTTCCACACAACTAACAGGGGCAGCGTTTTCCTCCCAGTCATCAATGCCTCTGAATCCATTAACAAAGGAGGATTTCCCAGAGCCAGACTCTCCAGTGATGGCGATATTTAGTGGAGTGTTTTTGGCCTTTTCCAGACACTCCTTGACCTTAGCAATAGCTAAGGCTTGATTATTACTTTGCAGAGCTGCTTTAATATCTTCAGCTGATGTTTGATCCACTGGGTTACTCATGTTGATCCTGAAAACTGGAGCAAACAAGTTTAAAGTTAATGAGTTTTAGAAAATGTTAGCAAACTTTATCCTAAAAGACTATTGTCATGAAACACACACACACTAAATTATATATATATATATGTGTGTGTGTGTGTGTGTGTGTGGGTATATATTATATATATACACACACACACATATATTATATATATATTATATATAATATATATATAATATATATATATAATATATATATTATATATATTATATTATATATTATATATATATATATATATATATATATATATATATATATATATATATATATATATATATATATATATATATATATGCGCCCTTCCAGTATTTCTCCACCTCAGCTCTTGGTGGTAGCTGGCTGATTTCTCTCAGTTTTGCCTTTATCTTGGCCTCTAACCGTCTCTTCCATGGAGGGTATTGTTTGTTATGCCCTGTGTTGATCTTATATCCCAGCATCTCGAGGATTACTGTTGCTGTACAGTGAATCAGCTTGTTGGTCTCAGTTATGTTCCCTGTGGGGATGGTTCTTATTGCAGCATTGACATCTTCTAGCAGATCCTCTGAAGGTACTTGACAACTTAGCTTCGGTATTTGTCGGAGGCTCCAGGTTTCCATTTGGGTCACGATCTTCCCTTGTCCATGTGTGTCTTGTTCCAGTAACCCATTTCTCATCAGATTGCCCTGGTTCCCTAGCAACTGACGCGGACCTTGTTGACCCGGGCGACGTCCGAGCCGGTATGACTCTATCTTTATTGTGTTCGCTCATGATTGAGGTAGGCTCGTATACCATTAAGGGTCTTGCCTAAGGACCCTCACTGGATAGTGCCCGCCATGTCTGGGGTTCGAAACCACGCCTTCCTGCATTCCAGACCACGCCCTCCTGCATTCCAGGCCACGCCCCTCCTGGATTGACTGGATAGTGTTTGTCCCAACCGGGATTCGAACCCACAACCTCCTACATTCAAGTCAGTTGACTTAACCATTGTATATATAACCATATATATATATATGTGACCAGGCTATGTGTGGCCAGCCGGACAACACCGAGACACACACACAGTCTGATGGCTCCCCAAATGTGGGCTCTATTTCCCGACTGTTCTCCCCCCCCAACTCAGGTAGAGGACAGCATTAAATTTGGTTGAACTGGCAGTTTATTAAAACATAAACAATAGAATTACCAGAATTTACCTCCTTTAAACGACTTGGAGGACACAAAAAAAAAATAAAAGATAACAAATGAAAACTTCTCGATTAAAACTAAAAATTAACCTTCACAAGACAACACCAGACAGGACAAGACAACAGTAGTACTAGGCCATTTCTATAAAATAAAATACACACTACTGATTATCATTCTAAAAATACATGTGCAATACAACATCACAGAAACATCGTGGATACACAGTACATTGTAGTTATTACACATACACACCTTAATATCCTACACGGGGTTTCACTTCTAGAAATAGTGACGAACACCCGAAAAAACACATCAAGCGGTGTGCTCTCCCCTCTGCATAAACGAAATCAGTCAGCAACATCCCCGAACAAGTCTTTCATATAATGCCAAAACTGATAAAACAACCTTAAAATTACTTACGCCAATAAATTAATCCTATTCTCCACAACGTGGTCAATTCGGCATCTTTCCTCAAACTCGGCGATAACCACCTGTCTCCGCTACGCATCCCTCTCATCCACAAAGTGAGTGTGCGACTGTAGCGCGCCAATCACGTCCCACGTGACCCAACGTCAGATGCGTGACTTTCGCGCCACTAACATCCCACGTGAACAGACGTCAGCCCAGGTAAACGTCCTGTGGACGTAACTAAAATTGCGACTCCTACTGCCCAACCAACGGCGTAACACCAGGCAGTATAAAGAAATGTGTAACTGCTTTATTATAAATGCGTTTTCTATTTGACCTGGCTACATTCTCCCCTGCCTGAAGTCAACGTCCCGGTGACTTCCTACACATCATCTCCTGCATTAACTTTTGAAGTGTAAAGCACCATACCCGCTAGCACTCGAGACAGTACATCTGGCGTGAAAGACACAGTGTTACATGCTGATGTAGGCAAGTTGAACGGATTTCGATTTTTACCCGCGGTTGTTCTAAGACTTCTACGCGGGGCGGGTGTAGGTGGGGTTGCACTGGTTGGCTCCACCCTCTGCCGCGGCATAGGTACTGGTCTCTCTGACAGTTCTCTAGGCAAACCTGGGCTTTCCACCACCTGCTCCAGGTGAGGGGAGTAGTCTTCACCCGGGCTGTGGCTCGTGTTTGCAACGTCTGACAGTCGCTCACTTCCAGTTTCATTTATGGTCTCGTCTTCTAGGTGGCTTCCTAGGTTATCCAACCCTTGATCACCAGGATTATCAACTTGTTCTACCAATAGGAATTCAGGGTCTGAATCTGTGGATTCGAGGTCTGACTCATCTTCATGCTGGTGAGGAGAAAGATTTGTTTGGTGGTCCTGCCTTGGAGATGGAATGGGCTCAACGCAAAGTCGGAGGTTAGACCTATGAACTCTTTTCAAGGGACCTCCATTCACAGGGACTACTGAGTATGTTGTTCCCTGTACCTCAATAACTTCATATACTTTTGAGGACCATGCATCTTGAATCTTATTTCTGCCTAGAGGACGATGGCGAAGATACACATACTGTCCTATCTCAACAGGTGGACAGTGAACTTTTGCATTTTGACGGACCATTCTTTCTGCAGCTTTTCTTTCAGCTACTGCTCGTGCTCTCTCATGTGCATTCTGCAATTGCTCTCTGTGAGCAGCGAGCCAGTCTGAAGTTTCATCTTTGTCTTCTTGTTGCCCCAACAGAGCATCCACTGGGAGATGGGGTCGTACCCCAAACAACATGTGGTAGGGTGAGTAACCAGTTGAGGAGTGTGGGGTAGCATTGTAGGCGTATACCAATTCAGCTAGATGTTCAGGCCAGCGGTGCTTTTTCTCGAGAGGAAGTGTTTTCAAGAGGTCATGCAAGGTTCGGTTGAACCTCTCACACTGGGGGTTTCCTTGTGGATGATGAGGTGTAGTGCACGTCTTTTTCACCCCATATAATCTGCAGAGTTCAGCAATAACAGCACTCTCAAAATTTCGGCCCTGATCTAAATGCAAGCGCTCGGGGACCCCATATTTCATGAACCACTCCCTTAAGATAACTTTAGCAGTGGTGTCAGCTCTTTGATTTCTTGTCGGGAATGCCTGACTGAACTTGGTAAACACATCGGTGAGTACCAGAACATTTTCACATCCATCACTTGCACGTTCAAGTGTAGTGTAGTCTACAGCTACAACTTCAAGAGGACGGGTCGCTAAAAATGGAGTCTGGGGTGCACGGATCTTGGGTTGTGGCAGTTTAGTTAGGACACACCTCTGACAATTTTTAACCCACTGTTCAACCTCTTCATGCATACCTCCCCAAAAACATCTCTGCTTTAGAAGTCCAAGTGTGCGTTCTATCCCTTGGTGGCCCATCTGATTATGCACACTGATAAGCACCTTTTCTCTGAGACAAGCAGGTAACAACAGCTGATAACATTTTCCAAGGCTCACATCCTCAATTTCTCTATACAAGAGTCCTTCTTTTTCTGTCAATCTGGGCCACTGTTTCAATAGGGATCGCACTGGAGCAGGTAGAGCTTGTCTTTCCTGAAAAGAGGGTTTCTGTTTCTTATCCCAGAATGCTTTCAAAATCTTAAGTGTTGGGTCTGAGGCTTGCAATGTCTGGAGTTCAGCTTTGGTATAACCAGGGAGAGTGGGGGTGTTACTATGTAACAGACCATTCTCTCCATCATTGGGCTCTGAGACCTTTAATTGTCCCACCTGGTGGTGTTCAACCCCTGCGGTCCCTAACTCTAGCCCTACAGCAGTTCCTGTTCTAAGACTGTCACAAATTGCAACACAACCATCAAATTCTGCATCCTCCGATTCAGGATCAGACTCATTCAACGCTGGCTGTCTGGAAAGAGCATCGGCTGCTGAGTTACAATGACCAGGCCGATACTTGACTTCAAAATCGAACACGGCCAACTGCGCAACCCAGCGCTGTTGGATAGCACCTAACTTAGCAGTAGAAAGGTGGCATAGCGGGTTGTTATCAGTTAGGACTGTGAACTTGGATCCAAGCAGATAACTCCTGAACTTCTCAGTTACAGCCCATTTTAACGCAAGAAGTTCCAATTTCATACTGCTGTAGTTTCTGTCATTCTTTTCTGCTCCTCTAAGTCTGCGACTAGCATAAGCAATTACCTTTTTCTTTCCGCTCTGAACCTGATACAACACTGCACCTAAGCCAAGATTACTAGCATCCGTCTCCAGGACAAACGGTGAGTTGAAGTCTGCATAACCAAGCATAGGAGCCTTGGTTAATTCTTCCTTGAGTAGTTCAAAAGCATCGGCACAGGTAGGTGTCCACGCGGCCTCAAACAATTTGCTGACCTTAGCTGGGCACTTCTCTTTACCACATGCATTTACAACCTCATGGAGAGGTCCTGCCACCTGTGAAAACCCTTTAATGAACCTTCTGTAATAACTGCAGAACCCCAAAAAGGATCTGAGTTCTTTTACATTATTCAGAAGGGGCCACGCCTTCACTGCACTGATCTTATCTGGATCAGTACCTACACCCCGAGCTGAAACCTGATGGCCCAAAAACTTGACCTCAGACTGAAGAAAGTGACATTTTCCCACTTTTACTTTTAACCCTGTCTCCTTTAACCTCTTTAGGACTATTTCCAGTCTCACCAGGTGTTCTTCAAAAGTGTGCGAAAACACTAGCAGGTCATCCAAATAAACCAGGACCATTTGGAAAACAAGATCAGTCATTGTCGCTTGCATTAATCGTTGAAAGGTTGCAGGCGCATTGCATAACCCAAATGGCATGCGCAGATATTCATAAAGGCCAAACGGAGTTGTGAAAGCTGTTTTGTGTCTATCTTTTTCATGGACAGCAACTTGATGGTAACCACTTGCAAGATCAATTCTGGAGAAAAACTCTGCGCCATTCAGGGCATCCAAACTTTCATCAATACGGGGCAATGGAAATGCGTCACGTCTGGTTTTTAGGTTCAGCTTCCTGTAGTCTACACATAGCCTTAGACTACTGTCAGGCTTCCTGACCAAGACTATGGGAAATGCATATGAAGTGGAACTCTGTTGAATAACTCCCTTACGCAACAGTTCTGAGATGTGATCCCTCACCTCCTGATATTGGTTTGGTGGGATACGTCTGTAAGGCTGGGAAATGGGGGTTTCATCCATGACAGGGATCTCATGTGTGACTTGATCTGTATAGCCTAAGTCCTCATCGTGTGCTGCAAAAACATCTGCATATTTCAGCAACAAGGCTTTTAACTTTACTTGTTGTTCTGGTGTACCACCTATGTGCAGCCGATCAAAGAGTGTCCGTACTTCTGTGTCTGATTTTTCAACATCTCTCTGACTGACAGTTACTTCTTCATGAGTAGCTGATATGCGCTGAAACTTAACTTCACACAGATCCCAATGACCCCAATGCTATGGCATGGGGTCATAATACCCAATCTGACTTTCGGTGGGAGCCAAACATCAACTGGTGACACGTTAACTACTTGTACTGGGAAAATGTGGCTGCGGGCAGACACAACCGTGGGTACTACAATAACTCCACCAGGCAGTGGGGTATTGCTTGACTCAAATATCAGAGTGGAAGCATCACCAAAGTCTCTTTTAGGGTTTCTCACATTCACCGTGGCTACTGATAGCGCAGGCAAGTGACACTTGTCCTTTTGTGCTATACGAGCCATGACTGTCTTTCCACCTACTTCCGCCTCCTGTACACGTTGAAAGACCCCTCGCCAATCCGAGTCTAGTTCACCTCCAAGCGCTTCATCAAACTCAGTCAGTATCAACTGCTTGCATCGTTTAGCTATGTTCATTCCAATTATTCCTGGCGGGCAAGAGTCAAGACCCTTTGTGTCGGTCGTATTATCATCTCTGATTATCAAAAACCCACATTCAGGAATAGAGATTCCCATGACTTGTATATCCAGCTCAACATAGCCAAGATACGGTAAGGGTAGTTTGTTAGCTGCAGTGATTTTCAGCCATTTTGATGTATAATGCATGTCTTTATCGTCTCCATGTAGGTGATTTCTGAAAAAGCTCTCTGTCAAAGTGCTTACATTACTTCCTGTATCCAAGAGACACTTCAGGGGGATGCCGCCTATCTGAATGTCTACAACCGGACATTTTCCTACTGCATTCTGCAAAAACCTTTCTTTAGTCAAAGGCTGTGGTGAGCCTTCCGACCTGCCTCACATTGCATGACTCAATGCAACCGAGGACCCTCGTTTCCCTGCACCGTAGGCATTGGACTAGTTTGAGCTCTGCGTGTAGTACACTGCCTAGCCATATGGCCTACTCCTTCACACCTTAGGCATATAGGCTGGCCATCTTCCGTGTATCTGGGAGTTACCTTCGGCTTATTAGGTAAGCTTGTTGCATTAGGCCTGGTTTTCTGAGTGGTGAGCTCACGTACAGCACTGGTCAGCTCTCCAATCGCCTTGCCTTGTTCAGCCATCATTTTAACAACTTCCTGGAGAGTTAAGGTTAAATCACTTCCAGAGTCAAGAGCGGACACACTGTTCACTGGATGTCCATCAAGTCTATCTCCTACCATGTTTCTACTCCTCGCCACACTGCTACCTCTGGGTCGATCCTCCATGGTCCACATAATAGCCTCTTCTCTAACCTCAACCAGGCTGGATTGTGGTTTTTCTCTGGTGAGCCTCCTAAGCTCGCGACGAAGGGTGGAGTCACGCAAACCTTCAATGAATTGGTCGTGTACCGCAAGCTGTGGGTCACAAACAACGTCAGGAGAGGTGAGTAACGCAGTATTGAATAACTGACAGAGGGCGTGCGAGTAGTCCCTCAGGTCTTCCCCCTCTAACTGTTTGCGCGCGTAGAATGCATGTAGCAACTGTGGTGTGGTGCGTTTCTCTCTAAACGCCTCGTGTAGGTATGAAAACAGGTCACTGGGTTTCTTATCCTGTCTATATGTGCGTAACTTAATTTCATCTAATGCAGATCCTCTTAAATGTGACAGAATAAAGTCTACTTGGTCAGCTTCCCTTAGACCCCTCAGACTTATTGCCCTTTCTATCTCTTCAATAAACTCATCAACAGACTGAGCATCTTTTCCTGAGTCACCATTAAAAGGTACAATCTGCCTTTCTCTTGGCACAAATACAATAGACCTTGGTTGTGTATCACCCAAAGAGGCAATACTGGACATCATAGCGTCATGTTTTTTACTCAGCTCAGTTAATTGTGACTGCAGACTTGACAGGTGATCTCCACTCGCTGCAGATGATGCAGCCGACTCTCCCCCGACTTGGACTGGTATGGACACCCCTGGGGTTTCCTCCCCTTCCGACATCATGTAATGTCTCTTTTTGAACCTCACAGTCTCTGGGAATTCTTGTTCCTCTGGTCCCCTAGCACCGTGCCGCTGACGTCTCGTCCTCACGTAGCAGTGGTACTCTCACCAGGCTGAACAGAACTCCTCTTCACCACTACTGTTGTCTTGTTACTAGGCGCTAGCACTACCAAAATCTTATCAAACCACAAAAACCACACCCGAAAAAACACATCAAGCGGTGTGCTCTCCCCTCTGCATAAACGAAATCAGTCAGCAACATCCCCAAACAAGTCTTTCATATAATGCCAAAACTGATAAAACAACCTTAAAATTACTTACGCCAATAAATTAATCCTATTCTCCACAACGTGGTCAATTCGGCATCTTTCCTCAAACTCGGCGATAACCACCTGTCTCCGCTCCGCATCTCTCTCATCCACAAAGTGAGTGTGCGACTGTAGCGCGCCAATCACGTCTCACGTGACCCAACGTCAGATGCGTGACTTTCGCGCCACTAACATCCCACGTGAACAGACGTCAGCCCAGGTAAACGTCCTGTGGACGTAACTAAAATTGCGACTCCTACTGGCCAACCAACGGCGTAACACCAGGCAGAATAAAGAAATGTGTAACTGCTTTATTATAAATGCGTTTTCTATTTGACCTGGCTACATACACACACATATATATATATATATATATATATATATATATATATATATATATATATATATATATATATATATATATATATATATATATATATATATATATATATATATATATATATATATAAATGTCCCTCTCACCCTTGTAGGGTGGTATCTGTGTGTCATCCTCAAGCTCTACCAGGTCCTCTACCAGAGGCCTGGGAGTCTGAGGGTTCTGCGCAGTATCTTAGCTGTTCCTAGGACTCGCCCTTGTCCATGTGTGTCTTGTTCCAGTAACCCATTTCTCGTCAGCTTGCCCTGGTTCCCTAGCAGCTGACGCGGACCTTGTTAACCCGGGCGACGTCCGAGCCGGTATGACTCTGTCTGTATTGTGTTCACTCATTGTTGAGGTAGGCTGGTATAGCATTAAGGGTCTTGCCCAAGGACCCTCACTGGATAGTGTCCGCCATGTCTGGGTTTCGAAACCACGCCCTCCTGCATTCCAGGCCACGCCCCTCCTGGTTTGTGTAAGTTGACTGGATAGTGTTTGTCCCGACTGGGATTCGAACCCACAACCTCCTGCATTCAAGTCAGTTGACTTAACCCAAGTCAGTTGACTTAACCTTAATATATATATATATATATATATATATATACACACACACACACACACACACACACACACACACACACACACATATATATATATATATATATATATATATATATATATATATAAAGTGATTATATATATATAATCACTTTCTCTGTAAAATGACAGTACATGTCTGTCCCCTGGTTAACCATTACTGCAGAAGCTGAACTATTCCACAGTGGATGGTGACTTTCATTTGCAGACAGTAAAATTACAGTCACAGTTTTTTTTCTCTTTCTCACAGTTGTTGTTTTAAACAGTGATATGAAATCTTCCCTCAGGTTGCAGGAAGTTACTCACCCTGGAGTCTTAAGCTGAACCAGGAAAGAGCAGAAGACCCTGCTGTAGCTGTGAGTTGTTCAGCTGCAAGAAAAACAACTAATACTCATAGGGAAATTTAAGAGCCTTCAGTTGCTTCAGAAACTGACCAATAGAAATGGTTCTCTATGAGAAGACACCTCATTGGTTGCTTGTGTCAGCTGACTTTCTAGAAACCTTGTGATTTTCAGTCGAGGCTCTGTGTTCTGGGTTTTCCTTCCCCCTGCTGGTGACAATGTGAATTACATGCTGAGGAGAGTATTGAGGGGTACTGTTGCTTTGACTTATTCTGTGTAGTGAAATGACATTCGACTCTTCCTTTCCTCTGCAAATCTTCCTCTGCCCTTCACCGTTTCTTTGGAGGTTGAGCTGTGGGATGTTTCTCTTTCCCATATGCCCTTCCAGTATTTCTTCCGCCATCCTTTTATTCACCATGTTCCCTTTCTGGAGCTCAGTTAGCTGGTTGACCTCTCTCCGCGTCGCCTTAATCTTGGCCTTTAACTATCTCATGGAGTGAATTGCTTGTTACGCCCTGCACTGATCATATATCCCGGGATTTCAAGGATTACTGTTGCAGCTTGGTCTCAGTTATGTTCCCTGCAGGGACGGTTCTTATCACAGCATTCACAAGTACCTACATATATATATATATGTATATATATATATATGTAACGTGTATAAGGAATACTTTATTTATTTTCGTGAAATTCCTGCTAAAGTATGCAAATAGTTCACTCTGCATTGAGAGGTTCAATAGCGCCCTCTACTGGAGTCTATATAAAACAGCGGAAGCAGTGCCTGGTATCAGTTCAGCCCAGCACTCTGCTCCGGTAATATGGTCGGATGTCGTGCTCTGCAAAATCTATAAATTACACAAAAGCTAACGTGTGATTTGTTGTAAGTTTAACAGAGAAGTAAGCACTTGCCATAGTATCTCTGTGCATTTACGTTTTGTATCGTTTCGTTGTTGCTCACGTTAGTATGTTATATTTTGTATTGAAGTCAATATTATCCCCCCATATAGACGCCATAACAGTGGAGGTGCTTACCACATTGTATGTGTCTATTGTGGACCACTAATTGCAGGTAAATGTTGTTGCAGTATGTGTGACATTTAATATTAATTCAAGACGTACTTGTGTTGCGCTGTCCGCCATTTTCGGCGAGGCCCATATTATCTGCTGGCTACCTCTAAAGAGCGCCATTAAGCCATTTCTTTATTTATTTTATATTGAGTCTTGGATTGTGCATTTATTGTTTTCTATTTTCTATTTTCTATTTTCTATTTCTAATTCACCGCGGTACACTGGCATCGTGCCCGGAGTGTCCCCTGCCTCGTGCCCTGAGACTGCTGGGATAGGCACCGGCTCCCCCGCGACCCGCGTAAGCGGATTAAACGGTTAAGAAAATGACTGACTGATTACAAAATGCACTTGCAACTTTTTTATTCTCTAGAAAATGTAATAACATGGTGCATCACGTAATAACAATTCTAAAGCATTGTTTGTTTGTTCATTGTATTTTATTTTAAGTATTTGTAAAAGCTAGGCCTATTTTTAGCATCACTGTATTAGCCTAGTAGCTGGTACTTAGCAATTACTATCACTACACTATTCAAAGGTTGCATTAATAGAGAATATTCTGTAATTCCAGATTTTTTTATTGGATACCAGAACCACATCAAGAAAAGTTATAAACATCCAACAAACCTTATTATGCTTCTTATATTACAGAACAAATGTAGCCGCAAGAGGACACAAGCCAGTGTCTTATTGTGCCGGTCCCAAGCCTGGATAAATTCAGAGGGTTGCGTCAGGAAGGGCATCTGGTGTAAAACTTTTCCCAAATCAAACGTGCGAATCAAACCTATGACTTCCATACCGGATCGGTCAAGGCCTGCGTTAACAATAACAATGGCGCTGTTGACCTACAGGGCGCCGGTGGAAATTGGACTACTGTTGGTCAAAGAAGGAGAGGAGGAAAGTGTGTCCGTAAGAAGAGAGAGAAGAGGAGCGCCAAGAGTATAGGACTGAGAGTAGGGACGTTGAATGTTGGAACTATGACAGGAAAAGGTAGAGAGTTGGTTGACATGATGCAGAGGAGGAAGGTAGACATACTGTGTGTCCAGGAGACCAGGTGGAAAGGTAGCAAGGCTATAAGTTTAGGAGCAGGGTTCAAGTTGTTCTATCATGGTGTAGATGGGAAGAGAAATGGAGTAGGAGTTTTCTTGAAGGAGGAGTTTGTTGCACTCGAAACTGCCAAACAGAGACTAACAGCTCTGGCTACCCGACTGAAGAGATACACCAAGGAGATGGAGGCCAGGAGAATAAACAAGACCTTCTCCTCTCAACCAGCAAAGGTGTACTCTCAGTGGCAGGGAAATAGCAGCCAGCCAGACCCACCAAGAGCTGAGGTGGAAAAATACTGGAAGGGCATATGGGAAAGAGGAGCATCACACAACACTGATGCCCAGTGGCTAGTGGACCTGAGGACTGACCACAGCTGCCTCCCAGAACAAGAACCAGTAACCATCTCAATGGCAGACATCCAAGAAAGAGTGTCAAAGATGAAGAGTTGGTCAGCACCGGGCCCCGATATGATCCATACATACTGGCTAAAGAAGCTGACAGCACTCCATGAGCGTGAGGCAGGACAGTCCTGATCATGAGGCAGGACAGTCCTGATCATGAAAGACCCACAAAAGGGATCTACACCATCCAACTACTGGCCAATAAGCTGTCTCTGTACGACATGGAAGCTCCTGTCAGGCATCATGGCGGCTAAGATGAGTGGGCACATGGATCAATATATGAGCGGGGCACAAAAAGGAGTTGGTAGTAACACCAGGGGAGCCAAGCACCAGCTACTGGTGGACAGAGCAGTACACAGAGACTGTAAGAACAGGCAGACCAACTTGTGCACCGCCTGGATAGACTACCACAAAGCCTATGATTCAATGCCACACACATGGATACTGGAATGTCTGGAACTGTATAAGATCAACAGGACACTAAGAGCCTTCATCCAGAACTCAATGGGGATGTGGAAGACAACCCTAGAGGCTAACTCCAAGCCAATTGCCCAAGTTAACATCAAGTGCGGCATATACCATGCACTATCACCACTGCTGTTCTGCATAGGCCTGAACCCCCTCAGTCACATCATCACAAAGAGTGGCTATGGATACCGATTCCGAAGCGGGACAACAATCAGCCACCTCCTCTACATGGATGACATCAAGCTGTATGCCAGGAATGAGCGAGAAATTGACTCATTGATCCACACCACCAGGATCTACAGCGATGTCATTCGGATTAGACAAATGTGGCCGGATGGTATCTAGAAGGGGCAAGATGATCAGAACTGAAGGGGTTGACCTACCAAGGGGCAGGATAGAAGACATCAAGGACAGCTACAAATACCTTGGAATCCCACAGGCTAATGGCAATCATGAGGAGGCCGCAAGGAAGTCATCCACAGCCAAATACTTCCAGAGAGTAAGGCAAGTCCTGAGAAGTCAGCTGAATGGCAAGAACAAGGCCCGAGCCATCAACATGTATGCACTCCCAGTCATCAGATACCCCGCTGGGATCATAAGCTGGCCAAAGGAGGAGATAGAAGCCACAGATATTAAGACTAGAAAGCTCCTCACCATGCATGGAGGGTTTCACCCCAAGTCCAGCACCCTGAGGCTGTACACTAAGCGGAAAGAGGGGGGCCGAGGACTAGTGAGCATCAGGGCCACTGTCCAGGATGAAACATCAAAGATCCAAGAGTACATCAGGAAGATGGCCCCAACAAGCATTCACTGCTTGGTGAATGCCTTAGACAGCAGAAACCTGAGGAGGAAGAGGAGGAGGAGGAGACAACATGGAGGGACAAGCCCCTACACGGCATGTACCACCGTCAGATAGAGGAAGTGGCTGATATCAAGAAGACCTACCAATGGCTGAATAAAGCTGGACTGACAGACAGCACTGAGGCACTGATCATAGCAGCACAAGAACAGGCCCTAAGTACAAGAGCAATAGAGGCCAATATCTACCACAGTAGATCTGACCCAAGGTGCAGGCTATGTAAAGAAGCCCCAGAGACAGTCCAGCATGTGGTAGCAGGGTGCAAGACGCTAGCTGGGTCAGCATACATGGAGAGGCACAACCAAGTAGCTGTGATAGTGTACAGGAACATCTGTACCCAGTATGGACTAGAAGTACCCAAATCCCAATGGGACATACCACCAAAGGTGGTTGAGAACAACAAGGCTAAGATCCTGTGGGACTTCAGCTTCCAGACTGACAAACAGCTGCTGGCTAACAAACCGGACATAGTGGTGGTGGACAAAGAGCAGAAGAGAGCAGTGTGATAGATGTGGAAATTCCAGCTGATGCCAACATCAGGAAGAAGGAACATGAAAAGATTGAGAAGTATCAAGGGTTAAAAGAGCAGCTGGAACACATGTGGAAGTTCAAGGTTAATGTGGTCCCCGTGGTAGTAGGAGCACTTGGGGCAGTGACCCCCAAACTGGAAGAGTGGCTCCAGCAGATTCCTGGAACAACATCTGAAGCCTCAGTCCAGAAGAGCGCAGTCCTAGGAACAGCTAAGATACTGCGCAGAACCCTCAGACTCCCAGGCCTCTGGTAGAGGACCCGAGCTTGAGGATGACACACAGATACCACCCTACAAGGGTGAGAGGGACATTTTTTTTTTATATAGAAGATATATATACGTGTGTATATATACTTATATGTATATATACGTATATATACACGTGTGTGTGTGTGTGTGTATATTACAGCTGCTCAAAGACACTGAATTAATTTAAAATGTAGGCACATGGAAATGTTGATGTTAGAAATGTGTTCTATAAATAAAGCTATGTTAGATGTGATGAGCTGTGTGGTGATCAATAAATAATCAATAAATAGTCATCGTAAGCAATAAATATCAGACCCTCAGACAAGCTGAAGTTACAGAGAAACATACACAGGCAGAGGAGGTCATTTTATTTGGTAATAATATTTGACTGGTACATTGTGGGAAAGTCATTTGAATCTAGTTATTTTGAATTTTTGCACAGGTGAGGTTTTCCAGATGATTATAGTAAGGAAGAATCCATTCAAAAGAGATAAATAATAAATTCATTATCTATTCATGATTGGAATCTTCTATATGTCACAGTGCATATTTGACTATGGATGTTCAGTTGAAGAACAGCATCTACACCAACATTCACTCATTTATTCATTCATTCATTCATTTTCTTACCCGCTGCATCTGCTTGCGCAGGTCACGGTGAGCTGGAGCCTAACCCAGCTGGCATAGGGCATGAGGCGGGGCAAACTCCATGCACCACGCCAGTGCACCGCGGAGTTACACACACACACACACTCATTCCTACAATTTGGGACCGGCCAATTAACCTGAAGTTCATGTTTCTGGAGGGGGGAGGAAGCTGGAGAACCCGGAGAGAACCCACGCAGACACGAGGAGAACATGCAAACTCCACACAGAGCGGGACTCGAACCCCGACCCTCCTTGCTGTGCGGCGACAGCGTTACCCACTGGACACTGTGGGTGGCGCTGTGCCACTCACCTACATAAACATTACTCCAAAAAACACAAATGAAGAGGGTGTCACAATTTTGTATAATATTGAGAGAAAACTATGAAAAAATACCCTCATGTCTGTTTTTAGTAAATATACCTGACTATAATGAATGGCTGCTACACCTGTAGAGATTAACAGTGTTAAAAGTGTTCACATCTATTTTCAACATTAATTCAACCTTAATTCTCTAAGACTGATCGTTTCAATTCATTTCTATTGAATTCTGCCTGTTTAAAATGCATATGACTTTTCATCTTTTGAGGGTGGTGGAGTCCCCAGTGACCCCCAGTAGTCTGGTGATGATGTCAGAGTGAGTGGGGTGAAAGGTCAAACCATCCACTTCCATGTCTAGGTGACCTGTTTTCCCACTTCTTATCCCATATTTCACCAGAACGGAAAGAATAGACTCCTCCTGAAAGAGAAAGAAATAAAGTGTGTGTGTGTGTGTGTGTGGTGTGTGTGTGTGTGTGTGTGTGTGTGTGTGTGTGTGTGTGTGTGTGTGTGTGTGTGTGTGTGTGTGAGACAGAGACCTTGTCCACAGATGGCAGGTTTGCAGTCCAGTCCTGGATGATTTGTGGGGTTATGGGTTCTAGTCTCTGACCTCTATTTCTGTAGCGCTGGTGGGAGGGGCAGGTGTGGAGCAGGAACAGCCCACAGGCCACAGCGTATCCCCCCCAGTTAGACACCCCTGCAGCAGGAAGGATGGAAGAGAGCCTTCAAACCCTCCAACAGGACTGATGATGTTCAGGGTCTACAGCTGGTCAAACTGGGCACCCTACCAGCAGTGATGGCGTAGTCAGCAGGAACATCACAGGCTATGAGGCCCCCCCGGGGCATCAGGGCCTTCACCTGCTCCTTCAGTTTACCCATCCCCAACTCGTTACCTCCATCACTGATTCCTGCACACACACAACACTCTGACACATCATCTTTCTGAGATTTACAATCAGGTTTTTTCCAAACCCCCAAATGAACAACTCAGCAGGTTGACGCAGGTCAGGTGTCTCATGCTAATGACAGCCGTTAGCATCAAAGGCTAGGTGAAAGTCACACTTCAAAGACGCTCCCCTGCGTCAGTCAGCCACTGCTGAGGAGGCAGACGGGTATTGACCATGGTGGTTGGAACACTAACAGCACTAACAACCCCCCACAGGGGTAATAATCTGGACCAGACACCGCCAGAACTGAAGAAGCCTCTGGAGGAGAGGAGGAACATCTGCAAGAAACGTTCTGATAGTCCAGAGGACTACACGGAGAACCACGACCTGGAGGACTGGGAACCTACACAGACTGATATTACCACTACTACTAGTACTAGTAGTACTACTATAACAGCTACTACTACTACTGCTAGTAGCACTAGTACTACAGCTACTACTACTACTCGTAATAGTACTATTACTAGTGCTACTACTACCACTTCTAGTACTAGCACTACATCTACTACTACTACTAGTACTAGTACTAGTGCTACTACTACTACTGCCACTACTAGTACTAGTACTACAGCTACTACTACTACTACTAGTACTAGTGCTACTACTACTACTACTGCCACTACTAGCACTAGTACTACAGCTACTACTACTAGTACTAGTACTACAACTACTACTACTACTACTACTAGTACTACAGCGATTACTACTACTACTACTAGTATGACAGCTACTACTACTGCTACTACTACTAATACTACTAGTACTACTAGTACTACAGCTACTACTACTACTACTACTACTAGTACTACTATTACTACTACTACTACTAGTACTACTACTAGTACTAGTACTGCTATTACTACTACTACAACTACTACTACTAGTAGTACTACAGCTGCTACTACTACTAGTACTACAGCTACTACTAATCAGTACAGTTTATCTTGTAGAGCAGTGGTCCCCAATCCCCGGTCCGTGGACCGGTACCGGTCTGTGGGTCATTTGGTACCGGGCCACAAAAAAAAAAAATCATTTGCATTACTTCCGTTTTATTTATTTCGGAGTCTGAAAGATGAAAAGTGACGTCTGTGCTGAATGACGCTCAGGCGAATGCGTGCGTCTGTCTCGCTTGACAGGTCTCTGTCACATGACAGGTCATCAACCATTACCCCTAAATGAAGCGCCCACAACCGCACCAGTGTTCTGGATTAAAGTCAAGGCAGCTAATCCTGAGATCGCCCAAAAAGTATCGAAAACCCTGTTTCCATTTCCAACCTTCTGTCTTTGTGAAGCAGGATTTTCTGCAGTGACCGTAAAGAAAACCAAACTGGAGTAGACCGGACATCCGGAACACTTCAGGTGCTCTGATTGTAAGTCGCTATATTTCAAAATGAACCTCAGAGCCGTCACTTCAATTGAGTTTTTAATATAATTATACAGTATCTTACAATTATTTAGTTTACAGAGATGTTGATTATCAATTTATGAAAAAAAGGTTTGTCTGTTGATATCTGCATTTTACATAAAACCACTGCGGATGATTTATTATTAGACTACAGCTGTCCTGGCGTCATTAACAATGATCGAGCAAATGAAGGCCGGTCCGTGAAAATATTGTCTTAGATGAAACCGGTCCGTGGCGCAAAAAAGGTTGGGGACCGCTGTTGTAGACGACTCAGACGACTTTTTCTAACTGTCCCTACCGTACCCTTCATGTCTAGCTGATCGATTCTCCTTATATCTTCTAATCATTAATACACTGATTGATCAAAATCATCACTTTAACAACATTTGACATAGAACAGGTGATTACATGAACTGCAGTATTAATACCATCAGGAGACAGTACACGCATGAGAGGAACATTCAGAACATGCGTGTTGTTTGTTACCTACAGTTTGAATCCCTCAAATCTCTTTCTAGAGCAGTGGTTCTTAACCTTGTTGGAGGTACCGAACCCTGCTGGTTTCATATGCTCACTCACTGAACCCTTCTCTAGTAAAAAAAAATGAAACATTTCTTTAAAATTTAAGACATACTGTAAGTATTTTACTGGTGTATTTAATGAATTGTGCATTAATGTCACCTTTTTCAAAGAACAAAACCAAGACAGTGCGTGAACTCACATGGAATGACCTACCTGTAAATCAGTGTGACTTCTGCTGTTGTTATAGAGACCAGTTCAGGTGTGCGTGGCTTCACCTTGACAAGTGTTACTCTGATGTCATTTTCACAGCAAAGTCTGTTTCTGTTGTTTTCCATCAGATTAAGGAAGTGTTCCTTTTTTTTTCCAGTGCCAGACTAGAGTTGCTCAACTTGACATTCAAATCCTGAAGAACGCTGACTCCCATCACGTTCCGTTATACAGTACATGTAAATTCACGTTGCACATATTCGTCTGACCACTTTTTTTTTTGGTCAGCTTAGTTACTATGAATTAATATATTAAGAAAGCAATCAGATGACGTACCATCATGACAGGCATCAATCAACTAGTAAGTGAGCAAAATCCCATGTAGCACAGGTAGGCTAATCGATGTAGCGTCATGTGATCACCTGCAGCCAGTGATGGCCAATTGACATGATGTGTCACACGTACACAGTGACAGTGATGCGTCGAGTGTTGTGTCTTAACCTCCGTCTCTGCCAAACCCCTGAGTGAAACTCACTGATAGTGGTGATTCCTGCTATATCCTTGGCAGCAACAAACAAATCATCAATGGGATCCACCAGATGTTTGATGTTTATTCCTCTCGTGTTGTAGTAATTCCCATCTGCTGCAAGTCCATTGCGCTGTATCGCCACCAGATGGTCGTACCTGGTATTACAGACATATAACAGCTACGGTCTTCAATCTGAGGGGGGATTCTTTAAACAGACTGAAAAATGTATGGATTACAAGTTCAGTGATTGGATCATTTCTTTGTACAGATGAGTAGGAATTAATGTACGGCTTAATAATTAAGTTTTCACACCGTGTAGCACTAAAATAACCACAACACAGCGTTTTAAAGAACAGTAATCCCTTCAATAGTTGCACTTCAAGATACACGGCTTCACTACATCCTGGATTTTTAGTCGGCAGTCACGTGATACTGTACGCGCATGCTTTTGGCTGACAATCCTGAGACTCATGGACCGCAGCACACTTCCGTGTATTAAAGTGTCACAGGTTTGTGAATGCAGTGGGGAAAAAATTGATGGCACAGCCGCAAAAGATCCGTTTGGTGGGTTTTTTATTTTCACCAAAACAACCAGTGAAAAAATATTTACAGTGAAGATAAAAATTCCCCAAACCAAAATCCCAGCACAACAAAAAAGAAGTACTGTATATACAGGGAAAACTTACACAATGAACAGCCACCATGCACAATGTTCTACAACTCCAGCTCCCGCTCCACTCTCGCTCCAATTCTCCAACCGTCCAACTCTCACCCCCTAAAGCATAAATTCCATCCATCCATTTTCCACAAATTATCCGGAATCGGGTCACGGGGGCAGCAGCTTCAACAGGGAGCCCCAAACTTCCCTTTCCCCCCACATCCACCAGCTCTGACTGGGGGATCCCATGGCATTCCCAGGCCAGTGTTGAGATATAATCCCTCCACCTGGTCCTGGGTCTGCCCTGAGGTCTCCTCCCAGCTGGACGTGCCAGAAACACCTCCCTAGGGAGGCGCCCCGTAGGCATCCGCACCAGATGCCCAAACCACCTCAACTGACTCCTTTCCACGCAAAGGAGCAGCGGCTCTACTCTGAACCCCTCGCGAACAGCAGTGTTTCTCAACCTATCTCTAAGGGAGGCCCCAGCTATCCGCCTGAGAAAGCCCATTTCAGCCGCTTGTATCCGCGATCTCGTTCTTTCGGTCATGACCCATCGCTCATGACCATAGGTGAGGGTAGGAACGAAGATTGAACGGTAGATGGAGAGCTTCGCCTCTCGGCTTAGCTCCCTCTTTGTGACAACAGTGCGGTAAAGCAACTGCAATACCGCTCCTGCTGCCCTAATTCTCCGTCCAATCTCACGCTCCATTCTTCCCTCACTCGTGAACAGGATCCCAAGATACTTAAATTCCTTCACTTGTGGAAGGACCTCATTCCCCACTCAGAGAAGGCAGTCTACCGGTTTCCTACTGAGGACCATGGCCTCAGATTTGGAGGTGCTAATCCTCATCCCCGCCGCTTCACACTCGGCTGCAAACCGGACCAGTGAGCGCTGCAGGTCACAGGCCTGATGACGCAAACAAGGACCACATCATCTGCAAAAAGCAGTGATGCAATCCTCAGGCCACCATAATTGTAAAGCCCTCCTCACCACTGACTACGCCTCGATATCCTGTCCATGAAAATCACGAACAGAATTGGTGATAAAGCGTAGCTCTGGCGAAGGCCAACAGCTACTCGGAACAAGTCCGACTTACTGCCGAGAACCCGAACGCAGCTCTCACTTTGGGCGTACAGGGATTGGATGGCCCTGAGGAGAGGCCCCCTCACCCCATACTCCCGCAGTACTTCCCACAGTATATCACTAGGGACCTGATCGTACGCCTTCACCAAGTCTACAAAACACATGTAGGCTGGATGGGCGTACTCCCAAGCCCCCTCTAGGATCCCTGTGAGAGTAAAAAGCTGGTCCGTTGTTCCACGACCAGGACGGAACCCACATTGTTCCTCCTCAATGTGAGGTTCAACAATCGGCCGGACCCTCCTTTCCTGCACCTTGGAGTAAACTTTCCCAGGGAGGCTGAGGAGTGTGATGCCCCTGTAGTTGGCACACACCTTCTGGTCCCCCTTTTTAAAAAGAGGAACCACCACCCCAGTCTGCCACTCTTTCGGCACTGTCCCAGACTTCTACGCAATGTTAAATAGGCATGACATCCATGACAGCCCCTCAACACCCAGAGCCTTCAGCATTTCCGAGCGAATCTCATCAACACCCGGGGCTTTGACACCGTGAAGTTGTTTAACTACCTCGGTGACTTCGCCCCGAGATATTGACTCTGGTCCCCCATCATCCTCCAGCTCTGCCTCTGCAACAGAGGACGGGTCAGTTGGGGTAGTTGGATTTAGGAGTTCCTCAAAGTGTTCCTTCCACCGACTGACAACCTCCTCAGTCGAGGTCAACAGTGTCCCATCCTTGCTGTATACAGCTTGGATGGTCCCCCGTTTCCCCCTCCTGAGGTGTCGGACAGTCCTCCAGAACAACTTTGGTGCCGTCCAATAGTCCTTCTCCATGGCCTCTCCGAACTCCTCCCACACCCTCTGCTTTGCCTCCATCACAGCCGAGGCTGCAGTCCTTTTGGCCCGTCGGTACGCTGCAACCGCTTCAGGAGTCCCCAGGGACAACATGCCCCTGAAGAAGTCCCCAGGGACAACTCTCTTTCTTCAGTCAGACGGCTTACCTGACCACCGGGGTCCACCACAGTGTTCGAGGGTTACCGCCCCTTGAGGCACCCAAGACCTTGAGACCACAGCTCTCAGCTGCAGCTTCAGCAATGGAAGCTTTGAACATCGACCATTCAGGTTCAATGCCCCCAGACTCCACAGGGATGCACAAGAAGCTCCTTCGGAGGTGTGAATTGAAGGCCTCACAGACAGAGTCCTCCTCCAGACATTCCCAGTTCACCTGCACTACTCGTTTGGGCTTACCAGGTCTATCCAAAGGTTTCCTCCGCCAACGGACCAACCACCTCTCTCACCACCAGGTGGTTATCAGTTGACAGCTCTGCCCCTCTCTTCACCCGAGTGTCCAAAACATATGGTCGAAGGTCAGATGATACAATCACAAGATCGGTCATTGAACTCTGACCCAGGATGCTCTGGTACCAGGTACACTTGTGAGCATCCTTGTGTTCGAACATGGTGTTAGTTATGAACAATCCGTGACGAGCACAGAAGTCCAACACACAAATAACAGTCAGAGTTTTCCCTCCCACAGACTTAAAACGTAGGGAGATGACCCTCTCATCCACCGGGGTAAACTCCAACACAGCGGCGCTCAGCTGGGGGCTTGTGAGTATCCTCATACCCGCCCTGAGCCTCACGCCTGACGCAACGCCGGAGTAAAACAAGGTCCAACCCCTATCCAGGAATTTGGATCCAGAACCGAGGCTATGCATGGAGGTAAGCCCCCCCAGATACAACTGGTAACGCTCCACCACCAACACAAGCTCCGGCTCCTTCCCCGCCAGTGAGATGACATTCCACATCCCCAAAGCCAGCTTCTGCCACCTGGGTCTGGTCCTTCGTGACCCCCTGTCGTCACTGCCACCCATATGGCAGCGCACCTGACCCCATCGGTCTGCCCTGCGGGTGGTGGGTCCACAGGGCTATAAAAATGTATATATAAGGGAAGCATAACTGCTTCCCTTATACAGTATATATCCCCATGCCCTTCCCCTGGCAAACCAACCATAATTAAGTAGGGTTGTTTTTACAATACCTGGTATAACATACCAGAAACAGACAAAAATTACTACCAACCTGCTTTACAATTAACCAGAACAGAATAAAACATAAATGCCCATCATATGGCTGTTTAAACATTTATCAAAACCCTGCAAAATATGAAACAAGCCAATAATAACCAAAATGGTTCAGTCCAGGTACCGGGCTGGCCTGACAGCGTGCCATAATGCGCTATTTAAGCCACACCCAGGTAGTGCCTCGGTTTGGCCCCTGACCCGGAGGCAGACCAACACAGCATCCTCAGGTGAGCTTCTCTCATACAGTTCTGTGTGGATGTATGGAAAATGCGTAGGTGCCAAGTGTGCATCCTCGAACGCACTGCCGCGACCGTGTGTAGAATGTGTACACGTGAATGTGGACCTGCCGGAGAATGTGCGTGAAACAGTCTGAGGAGGACCGCGCTCCTGCGGTCCTACCAGGAAACAATGAGAGCGCTGTTGCGCCGCTCTCCTGGGCGAGGGAGAGAGGCGCGGAATGGAGGTGGATGGAGTGTCTCTATCGCTCCGTCACATAAAGAAACACTTAAAAGCACTTTAAACAGTCTATCAGAGTGTGAGAAAAGGTAATACAGATAGAAGTTGGTTTAATATCAGTATAGGGAGGGTTCAGTCAGTCAGTCATTATCTTAACCCGCTTAATCCGCTGATGCGGGTCGCGGGGGAGCCGGCGCCTATCCCGGCAGTCTCAGGGCGTGAGGCGGGGGACACTCCGGGCATGACGCCAGTGTACCGCGGAGCCACACAGAGACAAACAACCACTCACACACACATTCCCTCCTAGGGTCAATTTGGGACCGGCCAATCAACCTAAAGCACATGCTTTTGGAGGTGGGAGGAAGCCGGAGAACCCGGAGAGAACCCACGCAGACACGGTGAGAGCATGCGAACTCTGCACAGAGCGGGACTCGAACCTGGGTCCGCCGTGTTGTGAATCGACAGCGCTACCCACTGCGCCACCGTGCCGCCAGGGAGGGTTCATAAATGTTTAAATTACCATAAATAATAAAATAAATATTTAGTCGCAATATAAATTCATTTGTCGCTATTTTGTGGAATTTCGTTTTTTCCTGGCGGTCCTTGAACACATTAAAGACGAGTTACGAGGGATTACTGTACACCAAAACACAAGTGAACTGGCCTAACCCGTATCTTGATGTCAAAGACAAGACTTAAATGAAAGGATGTGCTTCTTTCCTGTTCCCTCATCCTTACAGCGAACACATATAACAGCTCAGCCAACCTGGGCTTGCTGGGGTCTCCATGGTGACACAGGAAAAGTAGTGCTGAGTCAGGACCACTGCCTTCAAAGGTGACCAATGGAATTGCAGTTTTCAGCACACCTGAGATAGTAAGTGTAATGTAAAAATACAAGTACAGTGGTACCTCTACTTACAAATGTCTCTACTCATGAAATTTTCTAATTACAAAATGCCTCAACAGGAAAATATTACCTCTAGTTACGAAAGAAATTTCAGGATACAGAAGGTAAAAATACAGTATGGGCTGATACTCTCATCTCCCAAAGGTTCCTGAACGCAACATTCTCATAGCTGGTCTGCCATTGGCTGTTAACCAGCATCCTGGCATCCCATTGGCTAAGAGGGACCTCTGTGTGGAGCTAGATTGGTGTCTCCTCATTTGGCCCTCGACCCATGAGGTGTTCTGATAGTTTTACGTAAATATATTAACTTTTAGAGTATTCACTATGGACCCCAAGAAAGTGACGGAGAAAAGAGGAAAAGAAAAGACGAAGAAAAGAGTTTTTTTGTCCGTACAAACAAAGCAAGAGATGATAGAAAAGCATGAAAAAGGGATGCGTTTGGTTGATCTCTCCAAAGAATATGTCCGTAATGCATCTACAATCACCACGTTATTAAAACTAAAGGAAGTTTAAGGAGTTTAAGGCATGGCGTGGGTGGTTGGAGAAGTTCAGAAGGAGGACTGGAATTCACTCTGTTGTTCATGGTGAGGCAGGAGCGCATGAACCAAAGAGGGTAAAAAACAATGAGGACAGCAGTTAAAAGGTTAATGACCAGCATTTTATTCTTTATTCTTTGTTTTTTACGTTATGTACAACTCTCATTTATTGTGTAATAATCTAATTGTAACATTTATTTGTTACATGTTTGGATGCATTTTTATGCTTTATAAAACATTTATGTCTGAATTTTGGGGGCTTGGAATGGATTAGGGCATTTGCATGGAAAAGTGCCTCTATTTACGTAATTTTCTACTTACGCAATTTCTTCCAGAACCAATTCATTTCTTAAGTAGAGGTACCGCTGTACAAATGATCTTGTAGGTTAAACATTTTTTTAAATGTTTTGTGTTGTATTTCTAACGTTCTCCCACCTGAGCTCACAGCCTCATCAATGATGGCCTGGTTCATGTCCAATGCTCTCCTGTCCGTGATCATCGTCACCTGTTTCCCTAACGACAGCAGCATGGTTGCCATGGCAATGGCTCCTGGTCGGCCATCAGTCTCATCTGGAGGACTAAAGGGAAAACATCAACTATATATTTGATTTTATGGTTTATTTCTTTCAACAAATTCAGACTTGTAGCAGCAGACTTTTATAAATGCCTTTATATTTGTGTTATTTCATACAAACTTGACTGATTTGACAAATTATGGAGGCATCTAACCTGAATACTTAATGTGTGTAATGTATGTTTGCTGTTCTAAATTTGAAAATAGTAAATCGACATTTGAAATTCAGAGCTTTCAATCTTCATTATTGGAGATTGTAGTTAAATTGGGTTCAGTCAGAACTGTGCTTAATGAACACCCTTGATTTTTCCACTGGTAGGAGCCCGGTAGGGTCATCATAGTGACAACCTGCTTGTTAGGGTGGGAGGGGTCGAAGGCTTGCACCTGCTCGGCAGCTAATATCTTTCCTTGTGACCTCCAAATCTTTCTTGGGTTGGTTTGTGGTTTGAATATATTAAAGCACTCTCGCACATTCTAACCAAATTATTATCAACTAAAGGCAATCCATATCACACATGTGTAGTGTTCAGGTACCTGTGTTGGAAGTGTGTTGGGAAGCCGGTTGCTATGGCAACAGAGGTTGCATGAGAGAGTGCCAAACAGGAGAGCAGAAGTTCATCCTGAACAAATAAAGCTCTGATCCCTCGTTGCCCTGGTGACAGAATGACAAACTTATAACCACCAGGAAGCAGAGCACACACTGAGGTTCATCCTCTGGTGAAGAGGAATATATGGACAGGAACTGATGGTAATCCAGTCATGACTGATTTCAGTCTGCACCAAAGTAGTGGACAGACCAACAATAAAGCCAACAATTATTCTGCTGGAATAAAAGTGAATTCTTCTTTCACTGAATCACCTGAGTGACATCATTCTCTGCTCACCTGGGTCTTGTCCAATAGTGCTCTCCAGCTGTCTGATCTTTGTCACTGCCCTCTTAGATGCCAAGCTGTACAACAATGGATTATGGGAAATCTGGAAGCACAGGGGGATGAGTTCAGGACTGAGATCCGTGATGAGGGGGTCTACACCTCTGGTGGGTGGAGACAGGATGGAAGTAGGAGTGGAGTCTGGGATGTCAGTCAGGAACATGCAGCCTGGTGAGTGGGTGAATGCCAAAGAAACCTCTGCAGAGAAACGGAGGATGAGGAGTGAATGCATCATCACTCCTTAGATCACGTGAAGATATTAAGCAGTTAAATATAGGTATTGCTCATCGTATTGCTCACTGCTGCTAAGCAGCGCTTCCATAGCAGTCACTCCACAGGCCCAGAACACTGGGACATCACCAGGCTGCATCTCCACTGGATCCCCGTAGTCAGGTCTGGACAGGTCCTGTATGCCAAGGAGAGCTACACCAACAACATTTAACACTGCTGCATACATAATTACCATCCCATGGAAAGCATGAGGGTGTGTGTGTGTGTGTGTACCGGGGTCTCCTATGTGTACAGGTGCTCCATGTGCAGCCGGGTTGAGGTGAGTGATTTCCACAGCTGCATCCAACATCCCAGCTGGAATGGGACGCATACTGACCACTAGAGGGCAGCGGAACGCTCCAACAGGAAAACAAGAGACTGTGGTCTAACACACAAATGTCATGTAGTCATTGTGAAGTAGCCACATTAGCAGTGTGCTGTATAAAATGATCACATCACATACATGAGGCTTGATGAACTGTGGTCTGACACAAATGTAATCCTAACAGTATTGTAGAGGTGCAATGGCAAACAAAACAATGTGTCATCCAAATGATACAGAGGCTGGACACTCAAAAAGATTACTTTACATCTACCATACATAATTTCTGACATTTAATATAAACTGCAAATGAAACAAGAAGCCAGTCAATCAATAAACTGAGCAGCAACAAGAACCATCCAATAAAAAAAAGAACTTTTAGCGTGACAATTCATTGACTTAATTTTTCAAGAATAAATATGTTACAAATGTCTGTTTGTTCTGCTTAAAGTAGTAAAGATAAAATGCAAATTGTGATACAAATATCATTAAAATAATATATATAACAATAACAATATAGTAATAATAATAATAATAATAATAATAATAATAATAATAATAAATCTTTGCATTAATCATTAATAAGATGTGTAACATTGATAGGAGTACCATACCTTGAACATGCTGACTTTTTTGCCCTGCTCCACATTCCTGACAGGAACTCCAGCTCTCTTCAGTCGACCCTCAAAGCCAAAGCTGCACCCCAGATAGAAACACACCATGTCTGACAAGGAGCCATGATGCTCAGCCTGCTGCTCTGATGTACTCCTGTCAGTATAATAAAGATAATTTATATTTACAGCAGTGCAATTACATTCAGTATCATGATATCACTGCACGCATGGAAAACACTGAAAGAAGCTTCCCTATAAAAAAGAAAACGATGAAAAAAATAAAAAACACAACAAAGAAAGCACCTGGAATGCTGGTGGTTTTTGTGTAACTCAAAGTCAACACAGCCTCAGGAGGTAGATGCAGTGTGAGATTCTAACGTGTTTAAGTACCAAGCCAAACCAGCGGCCTGCTCTGGTGCTGTTAACTCACCTTGTCTGAGTGAGATAACTCTTCAGATTGGAGACTGTTTTCACTGGTCGACCTTCATCATACACGGAGTACAGAGAAATATCAGTCCTGAAGACATCGAAATAAATACATAAATAAGGTTTACGTACGTGATAGAAAAACTGAACTGACAAACCATTACACCATCACTGCATTCAGACAAATATTGGAGTCGAATAAAGGCACTACCGAGGGTCTCACGGAATCTTAATTGGTTACAATTGACCAATAAGGTACGTCAATAATAAAACTTTACTTCAAATAAGTGCTGCGGAGAAAGATAAAATACACAAGATTAAACATGACTCAAAAGATGAGTAGAAAACAACACAGAGAAGCAACTACACTTTGACAGCCGGTGTAAAAAATACATTTTCAGTTCTTTCTTAAAGGCTCAATGGACTCTATCCAGTCTAGCAGCAGAAGAAGGTTCATTGCTGTAGTACCCTGGCCTGAAAAAGGAGACCACCAGGGTCTGATGACTTTAATGTTCACCAGGATAGTAAGCTGTCAAGACGTCATTGATGTAGGACGGGGTTTTGAAAAGTCAACAGCAAAATCCTAATAAGGATTCTAATATTATCATGTATCCAACAAAGGGAGGATAAAACCGGTGTGAAGTGTTCCCTTTCTGTTTTTCAGTTAAAAGCCTTGTTCCTGCTTTCAGCCTGGAGGGGAAATAAGTAGAATAACTATTGTATAATGAAGTGGCAGTAGCTCAGTTCACAAGAACTTCACTTGGGGAAAGGAACGTGGCCAGCTCAAGTCAGCGTCGACCAAAATTCTGGAGCGTGAACTGAAAGGTGCCAGTTCACCTCGTGAGCACTGCTGAGGTGCCCTTGAACAAGGCACCGGCCCCCACAAGCTGCTCCTAGGGTGCTGCTACATGGCTGCCCTTCACTCCATTGTTGAATAGCTACTGACACTTCCTGTGTGTCTCTGTCTCTGTGTGTTTGTGCTCTGAGTTTGTCAAGTATAAGAAGAATTTCCTCATTTGGGGTTTAATAAATTTGGGAAGTAATTATGACACGGCGATTGTGGCATGTATCCGGGAGGGTGATGAGGGGGGGTACAGGGCATTGATGGCTGACTTCGTGGGGTGGTGCCAGCAGAACCAGCTCCAGCTCAACGTCTCCAAGACGAAGGAGATGGTGCTGGATTTCCGGCGGGCAACTCTCTCTCAACAAGCAGTGATCATTGAGGGCAGTGAGGTGGGGGTGGTAGGTAACTATCAGTACCTGGGACTGCAGCTAGACAGCAGACTGGACTGGTCACTCAACTGGGACTGTGTGTACAAGAAGGGGCAGAGCAGGATGTACTTCCTGAGGAGGCTGGCCTCCTTCAACATCTGTCCTAAGCTCCTTCATGTTCTATCAGTCCGTAGTCTCCAGTGTGCTGTCATACACCATTGTGTGTTGGGGTGGGGGGCCCAGGAAAAGAGATATGGACCGTCTGAACAGACTCATCCGCAGAGCGGGCTCAGTGGTCGGTCTGAGCCTGGACTCTGTGGAGACAGTTCTGGGGAGCAGGACCATGTCTAAAGTCAGGGCTATCATGAACGACACCAGCCCCCCCTGCCCACCAACTTCTCCCAGCAGAGAAGCACCTTCAGCGGCAGACTGCTGTCACACAGCGCCTCCACAGAGAGGCTGAGGTCCTCCTTCGTGCCCCGTGCCATCAGGGGGTACAATGACTCTTTCAGGAGGAGCGGGGGGAAGGTGGTGAGGTCAGCACGCGGTTGAATGGAGGTGATGGGGTGTCAGCCTGTGCTGCAGTGTAGTGGGGCCAAGGTGTTGTGATGTTGTGATATTAGATAGTGACGCCTTACATTGTAAGAAGGGTGTACCTTACCTACCATGTGGGCCTCCTGCTAATTTTCACTTGCTCTTCTTATTTTTATTTATGTTATTTTATTTAATTTTATACTGTTTATATTTCAGTTGTAGTTTAGTATATAAGTCCTGTTAATGCTACATGTGCCTGTTAGTGTAGTGTATGTCTTGTGGTATGTCCTGTGGTGTCAGTGTTTCTTTTTCTCCTGGTGTTTATCCAGTATTTATTCATTATGTAATGCCTGAGCAGTGGATATGTGCAATTTCCTCCGGGATTAATAAAGTATCTGTCTGTCAGTCTGTCTAACTTAAATTAAAGTGATGAATCTCATTGTTGCAGAATCACATTCTGCAACAATGAAGATCATGAATTTCCAGCACATTAATCTGATATTCACCTAAGATGGCGCTGCACTAGTGGCGACTGATTACGGAAGCTCTTCCACCACCGGTCTTTGTTTTTCTCTCTTTTAACTGTTTTTCTTACTTCTTTATTCAACCACGTTAAACTAATGGACACACTGCCCAGTTTTTACCAGCAAGTCACCATCCCCACACGTGGGGACAACACGCTGGACTGTGTATACACCAACCTACGCGGCGCATACAGGTCCCTCCCCCGACCATACCTCGGCCTATCAGACCACATCTCCATCCTGATGGCCCCAGCATATCGTCCCAGGGTGAAATCCCTCAAGCCCACGAGGAGAACCGTCACTGTGTGGCCCCAGGATGCGGCCCCGGTGCTCCAGGACTGTGTCCAGCACACAGACTGGCAGATGTTCAGGGAGGCGGCCACACAGGGGGGAGAAGTGAACCTGGAGGAATACACTTCCTCTGTCCTCGGGTTCATCTCCAAGTGTGCGGACGATGTGACCGACACCAAGACGATCACCGTCTACCCGAACCAGAAGCCCTGAATGCAGAGGTGAGAGCTCTGCTGAAGGCCAGGGATGCTGCGTTCAGGGCGGGGGAGGCAGAGGCACTAAGAGCAGCGAGAAGGGCTCTGGATAGGGGCATAAAGGAGGCCAAATCCACCTATGATAAGAAGATCCAGGGTCACCTGACCTCAGGGGACCCACGGAGCACGTGGAAAGGCATCAAGTGCATAACCAACCTCAACACCAGGAATGCACAGCGCCTGACAGACCCCTCCCTAGCAGATGCCCTCAATAAGTTTTATGCCCATTTTGAGGATCCCAACACCCCCCCAGCACCAAACTAACCCCCCCCCCCCGATGACACGCCCCTCAGTGTGACCACAGAGGATGTGAGGAGGACCCTACAAAAGATCAACCCTCGCAAGGCTGCAGGCCCCGACGGCGTTCCAGGGAGAGTGTTGAAGGACTGTTCTCATCAGCTAGCAGAGGTGCTAATAGACATCTTTAACACCTCACTGCAGATAGCAACGGTCCCCAGCTGCCTGAAGTCTGCCACCATCGTCCCGGTCCCCAAAGGCCACTCGGTGAAGGAGCTTAATGACTATCGGCCGGTGGCCCTCTCCCCGATCGTCATGAAGTGCTTCGAGAAGCTGGTCATGGCGCACATTAAAGACTCTGTAGACATAGCGGTGGACCCCCACCAATATGCCTACAGGAGGAACCGCTCCACCGATGATGCCATTTCCTCTGTGGTCCACACATCCCTCACACATCTGGAGAGCAAGGACTCCTACATCCGCCTGCTCTTCCTGGATTTCACCTCCGCATTTAACACCATCATCCCCCAGACCCTGGTGCAGAAACTGACAGAGCTCGGACTGTCTGCCACCACAGGAAACTGGGTCCTGGACTTCCTGGCAGACAGATCACAGACTGTCAGGATTAACAACACGGTCTCCTCCCCCATCACCCTCAGCACAGGCTCCCCACAGGGCTGTGTGCTCAGCCCCCTCCTGTTCACCCTACTGACGTTTGATTGCTCAGCGAAACACCCGAGCTGTCATATCGTAAAGTTTGCAGACAACACAGTAGTGGGGGGACGCATCCAGAACAACGACGAGTCCGTATACAGAGAGGAGGTGGAGCACCTGGTGCACTGGCGCAGACGCAACAACCTCTGCATCAACGTGGGGAAGACCAAGGAGATGGTGGTGGACTTCAGGAGGAAAAGACACTCCCCTCCTCCCCTGCACATCGGAGGAGCAGCTGTGGAGGTGGTCTCCAGCTACAGGTACTTGGGGGTTCATCTCACTGAGGACCTCACCTGGAGCTGTAACACCTCCTACCTGCTCAGGAAGGCCCAGCGGCTCTACTTCCTCAGGAAGCTGAGGCGTGCTGGACTGGGGGGTCCTGTCCTGAAGGCCTTCTACAGGGGTGCGGTGGAGAGCATCCTCACCACCAGCATCACTGTGTGGCACGGCAGCTGCTCTGCAGCAGACAGGAAAGCGCTGCAGAGGGTTGTGAAGGCTGCACAGAGGACTGTAGGGGGTGGCCTACCTACCACCACAGAAATCTACACGAGTAGGTGTAGAAGGAGGGCCACCCACATCAAGACAGACCCCACCCACCCAGCACACAGTCTATTCCAACCCCTCCTTTCAAGCAGGAGACTACGGAGCATCCGGAGTAGGACCACCAGGCTGAGGAACAGCTTCTTTCCAGAGGCTGTTAGACAGCTGAACTCTAGTGGTGCTCTGTAGTCACCCTCATGACCCCCCCTGTGTCACCACAGACACATGGGGATTCAGTGCAATATGGTGCTTCTTCAAGTGCAATATATGGAGCACCTACACACTTGAGCTGCTGCGTTGTCGTTGTTGTGTGAACTACATTCTGCTGTCCAGACACCTTGAACTTCTACTGTATATCTTACATCTTAACTTCTCTTTGTTCTCTTTCCCTATTTATCTTATATTTTTAACTTTTTGTTTTTCTCTAGGTTTTCTTAACTTATTTATCTTGCATCTTTTTAAAACTTTTTTAACTAGTTTCTCTTAACTTATTTATCTTATTTATTGACCAGGCTTACTGGGACCTCCAGAGTCATATTTCGTGCTGTCAACTGTGGAAACGTGTGTCAGTATGACAAATAAAGACTCTGATTCTCTGATTCTCTATTCGCACTCTGCCGCAAGTAATCTTCAGAAGACAAAGTGCCCGGAATATTCTGGGTTTTTTTTAATAAACGTTATTAAATAACATTATACAATACATTATACTATAGTTATTAGCTTCTTGCAATTTCACAGTGGTGTTCTGTTCATTCAACTCCGTACAGAAATTGTCCACAACCAAGAAACAACTAACGCGCAGGAGGACAACGGTTATCCGCTTTCATTTGGTGACCCCGACGTGATCTTGGCTGGACCTTTGACGGACGGAGACAACATCAAGAGAATACCCTATCAAGGTAGGAGGACTTTTGCCTCTTTTGGCCTTGTCTCTGTTTGTTGTGGAAAGGGTAAGATCAGTCTTCTGATTTGAAACTCGTCCATAGTATTGTTTCTCGAACACCTGTGATTTTGATTTAGTAAAGGCCAGTTTTATAAGTCCTGGGTTCGAGTCCCTGGTGGTTACCGGCACGTCCCACCTAAAGAGGTTGAAATGCCTTACCTGTACCGGCGTGTCACATTAAAAGGGTTTGAACGTGCCCTGTGATGGCGGCGTCCTTCACAAAAATGTTGAAATTCCCGGTGGGGCCTTGCCCATCAAAATAATTGGATAAAGAGGTGGCCCAATTGGGAGTGTAATTCTTCATTAGTAATCAAAGGACTTTTGTGCACTTAATGAAGAGTAATTGAGACGTCTAGTGTCAAGTCGGCGTACTGTGACTATTCGGTCCTGGAGGTTGTCCGTTCTTTGCTCTTTAGTAAGGAATCCAAGGACTAGAATTCCTTGTTTAAAATTGCGCGCTGAGAAATCTTTGTGTTGAGGAATTGTGAGGCTCGTGGCTGTCTTGTAGTGAGACGAGACGTTGTCCTCCTCTGTCCAAGAAACACTGTGACTAGTCTGAGGTCTGGGACCTCAGAGTTCTGGGAACTCTGCTCTGGGAGCAACAACTACAGTCATTCCTGATCATCCAGCTGGCGTTTTACTAAAAGACCAAGTTAAATTGGCATCTTAGGTTGCAGTCGGTGGACTGCCTGAAAGATCTCACAAGAAAAGTCAAAAAGAATTGCATGCATGGTTTGACTTGAACAGCAACTGACAACCGGCCGGTAAAAAAGAAAGAAAGAAAGAAAGAAAGAAAGAAAGAAAGAAAGAAAGAAAGAAAGAAAGAAAGAACTACATAAGAAAATCAAGTAAAATATAAGCGTAATATAAGCAAATAGAGCAATATAAAAGACAAATTTGTGAAATAACATAAAAAGGCTGCAGCCAACTGTCACAATCACTGAATTGAATCTGAATTGAATCTAATCTAAACTGAAACCCTCTTCTACTCATTTTCCACTACAATGAAATGAATAAGTAATTGAAATAAGCTTTGTGGTGAAGTCTTTCAGTGTCTGAAATACATTCGTGTACACATAAGGGTGCGTTGATCAGAACGCCACCTGGCTGAAATAAGGTCACCCAAAGTTAGTGTGTGTTTGATAAAATCTGACCATACGTGGAAAGATTAGGAGGAGAATTTGTGTGATTGATAAGCCCATTGCAAGTACAAGCACACAATTTACATAAATCCCTGGTATACAATAAAGTTGTTTTTTTTTGTTCTTTTAGTGTGGAAACCTGTTTGGATTTCATGAGTGATACTGTGAAATTGACTGTATGATTGCTGAGCTCAGATGTGAAGGTTTGGTGTGAAATTACAAAAATCTGTGATTAATTGTGTTTGAATAAAGATTTAAATGTATGTGTTTTAGGTACAATAATAGAAGTGTATAAATCCCCTATTTTACACAGCCCCTCCTTTTGAACGCACAGGCAGGCGAAAAGGATCTTGTCTATTTCTTAAAGGGCCAGTCACCAGAGTGTAATAAAGATTCATATTGTGTTTGGCTTCTGCAAACAAATTATGGAAGGAGAATTTGACCGAGAGAAGGAGTGGTTTGATTGGAATGATATTCCAGATGACCCAAACGGTGCACCTTTAGAAGATCAGGATAAAATTGCTCTAATTGTGGCATCCGACTGCCCACGAAGATCCGCAGTAAGACGGAGTCTGATTTGAAAGATTGGTTCGATGAAAGCTGTAAAAAGGGTTGGATCCCGCCGCGGAACTCATTCGTGTAAAATCATTCGTGGTATTAATGAAAGAGGTTGAGAAAGCATGTGCAAAGAAACAAGGCGAATTGATGACAAAAATCTCTACAACCAACCGACTTAGTATTCTGGGGAGACGGGTAAGAGAGTCAAATGAGAAGGTGGAAAAAGTCAAATCAAATGCCAGATTGCTGGCCATGGGAGGAACGGTCAGAGCAAGCAGACAGGAGGTAAAAGAGCAAAGTGCTGCCGATAATCCTGATCCGCCTCGGGACTCGGAGAAAACATTCAATTACTGCATTTTTTCGGTCTAATCCACTTGTCAGTAGTAGAAGCAGAATCTAATAATAAAATAACAAATGATGTAATCCGAGAGTGGCAGATGCAAGCAAGCCCAGAAGAAAAAAAGCGTGTGGAGGTCAAAAGAGGGTGTGAAAGATTCGGAAGGAATTTGGAGAAAAAAAGGTAAACCAGTTCCGCCTCAAAAACAACTGAAAGTTTTGATACAAGAAGCCTATGGACCATGCCATGTAGGCACAGATGAGACACTGAGACGACTCTGTGGCTGGTGGCATCCGTTCATGAGAACAATTGTTAAAGGTGAACTGCAGGACTGCAGTGTTTGCAACAGACATAATTGTCTGTCAACAACTAAACCACCTCCGGGGGTTCAGGATCAAGAAGTGACTGCTCCTGGTCCAGTGATTTCAATGGATTTTACAGACATAATTCAATCAGTGAATGGGTATGGATACCTCTTGGTAATCGTTGATGCCAGAAGCCTACCCGTGTAAAGCTGAAACTGCTGCCTCGGTGGTGAAACACCTGATTAACCATCACATTCCAACGCACGGATTTCCATTGAAAATTCGGTCAGATAATGGTACTCATTTCAAAAACAAACATTGCAACAGGTTGAACACATGTTGGGGTTAAAACACACATTCAGTTCTGTATATCATCCACAATCTCAGGGAAAGGTTGAGAAAATGAATAGGAACATCAAAGAGAAACTGGCCAAGGCGCTAGCCTCCACTTCTATGAACTGGTTGCAAGCCCTTCCTGTGGCTTTAATTAATGTTCGAATGTCATTAAATTCTTCCACAGGATGGACCCCGTTTGAGGCTCATACTAACAGACCTTTTCCTGCTCCAACAGCTCCATTGAAACCAAATCCGAACGTCCAGGGCCCAAAGGGACTTCAAGAACTAACAATCAATTTTTCGAGAAACCTCCGAAAGGTGTGAATGTGTGTGAATGGGTATGGCTGAGAGTAATCAAACGAAAATGGTTTGAACCTAGGTGGACTGGCCCCCATCAAGTCACAGAGAGAACCGGAACTGAAGTCCGGTTACTGGGCAAAGGGATACGTGGTATCATCTGACGTCCACCAGGCCTGCAAAGACCCCAACGGGAGTCGCTCTCCTGCAACCTGAAAGCTGTTAAAAGTGGTGATGACCACCTGGGCATCGGCCCCAAAGTGACGAAATGGGCATTGGCTCCAACTGAGGACAGCGTGTGGTGGGTTGGGGGAGTTTTGGCAGATTACAATCCCTGCACCTCCATCCCGGGGACAGGTGGTTGCCGAGGGCGGCCGCCTAAGTTCCCGAAGAGACCTGTTGGAATTATGTGCTGTAATAAAGTTCATTGAGGGCATGGGGTAACTTTTCTGCGCGGTCGGGGCTGAACGGTGCGTTCAAGGATAACAGAAAACTGTTTATATTATGACTGTGCATCTGGGTCTGCTCAAGGATGAGAAAAGAGCATCGTATGGGCGTCAAGATAGACTGAAACTTTTCAGCAGACAGCAGCTGTCTGGGTCAGGTAGTTGTGTACGCCCATGAAATATAAAAGCTTATGTGTTGCTTTGCATTGTTGTACTTTGCGGGGAGCATTCTTCTGTTAGCCAAAGTACCCATGAATATTCTGCTTCAATAAACTTCGAAGATTTGAGGAATATCAAGTGTCCTGTTTATTTAACCAACGATCCTGCCATTGTCCAAGTCAAGAGAAAATGAACACGAGGAGGGACTTCGAGGTCGATTGTCCAGCCGGACAAGGTCCATCTCCTTCATTTGGTGACCCCGACGTGATCTTGACCGGACCCTCTTTGGACCGAGACAACACCGAACTGGGTGCCCAAAAAAGTAAGAGGACTTTTGCCTCTTGGTCTTGTCTCTGTCCGTGGAGGTAAAGCCAGATCATTCCCTGTTTCACTGGGCGTAGATCTCGGGTGTTTAGACCGTTCCCACAAGAGTGACTTACAGGCCTCAATGCATAGTCTTCCGTCTATAAAAGATGGGGGCCATCATTGGTTTTCAGCCGTGCAGCGTGAGACTTCGGGACATGAATTGTGTGTGGGTGACTATGTTCTCTTGCTAACTAAAGCATGTCCATTGTCAGTCTTGCCACGTGTCCTTCATGACACGACCCTTAATATTATGGGCAAAGAAGATGTTTTGACTGCGGTAGAACTCGAAGGTTTAGATGAGGTTCTTGCTGCCCACTTTCCCTTGCCACGGTGTGCTGTCCATGATATGGTCTTTGTTCCGGGTGAGTCAGAGGAGGCAGGCGATTTCATTGATAGAGCTAAAACGGAATATCAGCGACGCACAGGCTTTGTGCATACTGAGAGTGACTTTCATGGTTCAGTCTGGCGCGCTTCAATCTTGAAGGGCGTGCCTAAACCTGTTCTCACCGCCATGGAAAATCTTCCTGACCAATCAGACATGACGGATGATCGGTGGTGTTCCTGCCTGAGACATTTTCGGAGGAGACATGCCAAGGACAAAGAATCAAAAGTAAACAAACATAAAACCGCTGTATCCCAATTGACTAACATGCAGATACAGGACTTAAAGAAAAAGGAGGACATTGTCTCCTCCCCTGTGTCACATCCTCCTCCGGTTGAGACAGGGGCAGTGCTTTTCCAGACATCTGTGTCATCCTGGGGTGGTGTCCACCCACGCCAGGACACTTGCTTTTGCTGCGGAGAGCCCGGACATTGGGCTAAGGATTGTCCGTTCCGCCCACGAATGAGTCGTGGGAGGTGTTTCGACTCCTTTTATGGTTGATACCGGTGCACGATATTCCACCATTCAGCAGCTCCCTCCCGGCGCCTGTGTTACAGACGACGCTATACCTTTGGTTGGGTTCAAGGGTGAAGTGATTTCCCTGCATAAGACCACTCCCATCATGACTTCTCTAAATGATCAAAGACTGGAACATTCATACATCTTGGCTCCAACCAGTCCAGCGAACCTACTGGGCAGAGATTTGATGTGCAGACTGTGCCCTCTTATAAAATGCTCCCCAGATGGACTTTTTCTGACTTTTCCAGATGGCCACACGAAAGTGTGTCTCCAGGCAGAAGTATCATTGCCACCTCAGGATACTATCTTTTTGCCTGATGCTATTGTGTGTGCTTCTGCTGACGTCTACTGGGCTCACATGGACACTGATTCCTCTTGTTGGAAAGAGGCTGAAAAAACTTGGACCGCCTGGTCTGTTTGGATTCGACACCTGCGCCCATATGACTTCGTTTCTGATGACTTGCACTGCACCTTGTATTATGACCGCTTGGACGATGCTGTATTCCGGGAAGCCTTCCAGGAGGTGGAGGGCTGTCCCTGGGATCTTTCAATTTCTGATCTTTATGTGGGACCCCAGGGTGTTGCCTGGGCTGTCTCCCTGACGAAGGAACAGCAGGAGTGGTATAGGATGGATAACCCTCCGGACCCATCCATGCCTCCGTGCTTTCCTCATGTCTCCTTGGCTGTGTCTCCAAAACACACGCAAAAAGATCTTGGCCCCTTTGTTCTCGCGTGCGTCAAAACCGACAATTGGATTTCCACTCTCCACCCAGACCTTTTGTTTTCAAAAACACTGGATTCGTATCGTGTTCTTTCACCACACCTTTCTTACCCCTCGACTCCGGAGCATCGCCTCTTGGACAGACACCATGGTCGTGAGACCACAGATAGTGATTTGGCTCCTCAATTGTTGGCATCTCTCCCCACATCCCTGTGGTCCCAAGGTCCCACTGATGCTGGGTGATGCGACGTCACGCCTGTTCATTTTGACATGACACCAGGCCCTATTTGGGTTCCACAATATCCGGTAAAGGACGACGGCCGGTTGGGCGTAACTGCCACATTGGAAGGTCTTTTACAGGCCTTCCAATGTGGCAGGCCTGGAGAGGAGTCAATTATTCCAATTGACTCCTCTCCATAAAATACACCCATTTTGCCAGTGGAAAAGAAAGGTACCGGAAAATACCGCATGGTACATGCGAGCTATAAATGCCGCTGTGACCACACCAACTCTTCCTGTTCCGAACCCACGTGCTGCCCTGTCACTCCTGAACACATCACAGACTCATTTTACTGTGATTGATTTGGCTAACGCATTCTTTAGTATCCCTCTCCATTCTGATATGTGTCCCTACTTTGCATTCACATGGAATGGCAAACAATATTCTTATGACCGTTTACCCCAAGGTTTTGTCATCTCTCCTGGCCTGTTTAATGCCCATCTACGAGATTTGTTGACACCACTGTATCTGCCCGACGATGTTCTCCTGGTCCAGTATGTTGATGATTTGTTGCTGGCTTCTCCCTCCGAGCATTCTTGCCTTGCTGCCACACACAGTCTTTTGAATCATATTGCAGCAATTGGTTTAAAGGTTTCTAAGTCTAAGTTGCAGATAGCGCGGACTCAGGTCTCTTTTCTCGGTCGTTGTGTTTCCCGAATGGGCACGGGTCTTTCTGCGTCTCATAAAGCTGATATTTTGCATGCGCCCCGCCCCACCTCGGTGAAGCAAATGTTAGCCTTTTTAGGGTTGTGTAATTACTCTCGCCATCATGTAGCTGATTTTGCTGAATGCACGACCCCATTGCGAGCAATGGTTAATGCTGTGGGTATGAGAAATCTCTCCGCAGTGTTGTCCTGGTCTGATGATGCGGAGGCAGCTTTTAACCACCTTAAGACGTGTCTTGCCTCTGCTGCTTCATTGGCTGTTCCTCGATATGACAAGATGTTTTTCCTTGATGTTGCTGAAAAAGCGACCAGCTTGTCAGCTGTGCTTTTTCAGAAGGGGGCTAGTGGAGAACGGAATGTATGCATGTATGTGTCAACATCATTAGACAACTATGAGGAACGACAAGCTGCATGCTCCAAATTTGCCTCACGTGTGCTGTCCAGAAGACAGCACACGTGGTCTTACATCACCCACTGACAATCAGAACCAACCACAGCACGGTACAATACGTCACCAGCCAATTCTTTACCATGACGGGGGGCCGGCAGAGACGTATTGAAGCCACACTGACTCAACCACATATCACATTCATCCATGACAGTGCCAAAATGGCAGAAGGACTGGTAGAAGGGGAACCACATTTTTGTACAGAAAAAGTCAGACAAGACAAACAGTTGAGAACTGACCTACATGAACAACCACTGACAGACCCTGACATGATACTGTTTACGGACGGTTGTTGTGTCAAGGGAACTGACGGACTACAATCAGGTTATGCTGTAATTCAGCAGAACCTGGAAACATTCGACATAGTTTGTGCAGATAAACTAAGCGGATAACAATCGGCTCAGCGGGCAGAGATCGTGGCGGTGACGGCAGCTCTGGAGTGGGCGAAAGGTAAGAATGTAAATATTTTCACTGATTCTGTCAGGGTTCTGTTCTGTTTGTGTGCTTGACAGGTCAAGCTGTGGCATAGGGTGTGGCTGGATCGTAGCAGCTGACGAGCCACACCAGTTCCCACTCTGCTCATCAGCCTCATTTTAAAAGGCCTGGCTTTTCCCTAAGAGGGTGCCAGATTATTTCGTCCTGTGTTTGTGACGCTAATGTTCCTAGTTTTCTCGCAGCTACATGCTCTTTTCAGTATTGTGGATTTTTGTTAATTGTCGCTCTGTTGTTTTGGTTTTCATTGCTCACTTGTGTTTTTGTCTGAGCAATTAAACTGTTTATTTTTACGTTTGTGTCAGTCTCTGCTCCTTGGGGTCCGGACTTGAACTTTTCGTAACAGATTCAGCTTACGCTTATGTAGTTGTACATTGTGCCCTAGGTGAGTAGGAACGTAACGGATTCCTCACCGCAACTGGGCAACCAGTAAAACATTTGGAGGACGTTAAATGCCTCCGTCGTGCACTGATGCTGCCAAAAGCAATAGCAGTGGTGAAGTGTCAAGGACACTCTAAAAAGAATGATTTGATTTCCAAGGGAAACTCTGCAGCGGATGCTGCAGCAAAGGAGGCGGCGGGGTACGCTGCATCTCTCCAACTCACAGTAAGTAAGGAAGAATCAACAAAGGACGAGATAACGATCTCAACAATAAGCGGTTGGCAAGAAAAACCAAGCCCAAAGGAAAGGAGTATGTGGAAGGTGCAAGGAGGTGTGAAGAATGACCAAGGAATCTGGGAAAAAGATGGAAAACCTATACCACCTCAAAATGAGCTCAAAAAGTTGATTCAAGAAGCCCATGGACCATGCCATGTAGGTGCAGATGAAACACTGAGACGACTCTGCACCTAGTGGCATCCATTCATGAGAACAATTGTTAAAAGTGAACTGCAGGACTGCAGTGTTTGCAATCGACATAACCCTCTTCCAACCACCAAGACACCCCCAGGAATCCAGGATCAGGAGGTCACTGGACCAGGTCAGGTCTCCATGGATTTGACTGACATGAATGTGACAGTAAATGGGTACAGATATCTGTTGGTTATTGTTGATTCATTTTCAGGGTGGCCAGAGGCATATCCCTGCAGAGCTGAGACGTCAGCCTCTGTAGTAAAATGCCTGATTAATCATTACATCCCGACCCATGGGTTTCCAAGAAAAGTGAGATCTGACAATGGGACACATTTCAAAAATTGTCATCTGCAACAGGTAGAGCATATGCTGGGTCTCAAACACACTTTTGGGTCCGTATATCATCCACAGTCACAAGGGAAGGTGAAAAGAATGAATCGAACATTGAAAGAAAAACTGGCGAAAGCCTTAGCCTCCACGTCCATGAACTGGCTACAGGCTCTCCCTGTGGTCCTTATGAATGTCCAAATGTCACTAAACTCCTCCACAGGTTGGACCCTGTTCGAGGCTCACACTAACAGACCCTTTCCAGCTCCTACAGCTCCACTGGAACCAGATCCAAGGATCCAAGGCCCAAAAGGCCTTCGAGAAATAACAATCAATTTTCCCCATTTGACAGATCCTCATGAGAAACCTCCAAGATGTGTGAATGTGTATGAATGGGTATGGCTGAGAGTAATCAAATGAAAATGTTCTGAACCTAGGTGGATTGGTCCCTTCAAGGTCACCGAAAGAACCGGAACTGCAGTCCGGTTGCAAGGAAAAGGGGACACGTGGTATCATCTGACGTCCACCAGGCCTGCAAAGACTCCAGCGGGAGTCGCTCTCCCTCAACCTGACAACTGCTAAAGGTGGTGACGACCACCAGGGCATCGGCCCCAAAGAGGAAGATTGAGGACAACGTGTGAGTGGTTGTTCTACGTGGCGTAAAGTCACTAATGACCCGAGGGCGGGCTGTTGCGTTTAGCGATTGACCTAAGCTCTCGAAGAGACCCCAGCGGTCATGGTGCAGCGTTCCCGAGCATTGCTCTAAACCAGCGTCCGGACGAGCCAGTGTGTTCCAGAGGAAAAGGTGCAAGACCTCCCTCTGGTGTCTCATGTTTCACATCCACATCACTGAACTATACACCATCAACGGCCAGAGCGACACCTTTGTTCAAGTGGTTCCTGATTTTGCAGCTATCCAAGTGTTGACCTGGAAGACCCTGCAGGTACTTTTGATTAGTGTTGGACTCTTTCGAGTCCAACAGGGGGAATGTTGGAATTATGTGCTGTAATAAAGTTCATTGAGGGCATGGGGTGACTTTTCTGCGTGGTGGGGGCTGAGCGGTGCGTTCAAGGATAACAGAAAACTTTATATTATGGCTGTGCATCTGGGTCTGCTCAAGGATGAGAAAAGAACATCGTATGCGAGTCAAGATAGACTGAAACTTTTCAGCAGACAGCAACTGTCTGAGTCAGATAGTTGTGTACGCCCATAAAATATAAAAGCTTATTCTTCTGTAAGCCAAAGTACACATGAATATTCTGCTTCAATAAACTTCGAAGATTTGAGGAATATCAAGTGTCCTGTTTATTTAACCAATGATCCTGCCATTGTCCAAGTCAAGAGAAAACGAACACGAGGAGGGACTTCGAGGTCAATTGTCCAGCCGGACAAGGTCCATCTCCTTCAGACCCCAGCTGTCACGGTGCAGCGATCACAAGCAACGTTCTCAACCAGCGTTCTGGACCAGTCCAGTTTTAAGGAAAGGATCACTAATCCTCTCGATGACCCTGCCGGTACTTTTGATTAAAGTGTTGGACTCTTTCGAGTCCAAAAGGGGGAATGTTGAGTGTATTCGATGTTTTACTTATTGGAATTAAATGTTTTTATCCATTTTTATCTTATGCGCCAAAGCTAATGCTAAAGTACAACCAATGCTAATGTGCTTGAGTTCATTTAAGGACATCGCCTGATCTTCAGGGCGGGCAGGGGGTAGACCTCCTAGAGGGTAGACTTTTAAATAGTCGGTGTCCAGGGTGAGTTGGGTCTGAGATGATCTTCCCTGCCCGACTCCTGACTCTTGAGGAGTACAGCTTTTGGAGGGAGGGCAGGGAGGTCCCAGTGATCTTCTCACCAGACCTGATTGTCCTTTGCAGTCTTGTCCTGTCCCTTTGGGTGGCAGCACCGAACCAGACTGTGATGGAGGAACACAGAACTGATTCAATGACTGCCGTGTAGAACAGGACCAACAGCTCCTGCGGCAGACCGTGCTTCCTCAGCTGCCTGAGAAAGTACATCCTCTGCTAGGCCTTTTTGAGGATGCAGCTGATGTGGAGAGTCCACTTCAGGTCCCGGGAAACAGTAGTCCCTAGGAACTTGAAGCTCTCCACAGAGTCCACAGGGCTATCTGCGATGGTGAGGGGGAGCAGAGGGGAGGGTAACTTCCTAAAGTCCACTGTCATCTCCACAGTCTTGAGCGTGTTTAGCTCCAGGTTGTTACGACTACACAAGTCCACCAGCTGTCTCACCTCCTGTCGGTATGCAGACTCATCACCGTCCTGGATGAGTCCAATAACAGTTGTGTCATCTGCAAACTTCAGGAGTTTGACAGCTGGGTGCGAGGATGTGCAGTCGTTGGTGTAGAGGGAGAAGAACAGTGGAGAGAGGACGCAACCCTGGGGGGCACCGGTGCTGACTGTCCAAGTGTCTGAGGTGATCGTGTCAGAGCGACAGGCCGGAAGTCATTTAGTCCTGTGGTGGAGGGTTTCTTGGGGACCGGGATGATGGTGGAGCGCTTGAAGCAGGAGGGTACCTCACACAGCTGGAGGGATCTGTTGAAGATCTGTGTGAAGACTGGAGCCAGCTGATCCGCACAGATCTTGAGGCAGGAGGGGGAGACACCATCAGGGCCTGGCGCCTTCCTGATCTTTTGTCTGTGGAACTGCTGACTTACCTCCTGGACAGTCACACTGAGGGGGGTTGGGGGTGGGGTGGGCTGGGGGTGTGAAGGGGATGGGGGTGTGGAGGGGAGGGGGGCAGGGGGTGGGACAGGCAGGGGGTGTGAAGGGTGTGGGGTGCAGACAGTCTTTGTTGAGGGGAGTGGAGGTGCGAATGGTGGTGTGATCTGGGCTGCAGGTAGTGGAATGGGAGTGGTGGGTGTGAAGTCTTTTTCAAACCTACAGTAGAATCTGTTGAGGTCGTCAGCCAGGTTCTTGTTGGACTCAGCAGGGGGGGACGGGTGTCTGTAGCCGGTGATGTCCTGCAGACCTCTCCACACCGACGAGGGTTTGTTGGCTGAAAAGTTTTCTTTTAGCTTGTCAGAGTAACACCATTTAGCTGCTCTGATCTCCTTTGTCAGTGTGTTCCTGGTCTGCCGGTACAGGGCCCTGTCCCCAGATCTGTAGGCCTCCTCCTTAGCCAAGCACAGTTGTCTCAGCTTGGCTGTGAACCATGGCTTGTTGTTGCTGTATGTGCGGAAGGTCTTGGTTGGCACACACAGGTCCTCACAGAAGCTAATGTAGGCTGTCACAGTGTCCGTGTAATCATCCAGGTTGTCTGTGGCAGCTTCAAAAACACTCCAATCGGTGCAGTCAAAACATTCCTGCAGTTCCTGCTTTGCCTCGTTGGTCCACATCTTCACCGTTTTCACCACAGGCCGAGATGTTCTCAGTCTCTGCCTGTAGGCTGGGATGAGATGGACAAGGCAGTGATCAGAGTGTCCCAAAGCTGCGCGGGGGACCGAGCAATAAGCGTCCTTAGTTAGTGTAGCAGTGATCCAGCGTGTTGTTGTCCCTCGTCGGACAGGTCACATGCTGCCTGTATTTAGGGAGCTCGTTGTTTAATTTCGCTCTGTTGAAGTCCCCCAGGATGATTAAAAATGAGTCCGGGTGTTTTCTTTCAATGTCCGTAATTTGTTCCGCTAATGTATGGAGTGCAACATCCACATCAGCTTGCAGGAGAATGTAAACACCGAAGAAAACGAAAGAGGAGAACTCCCACGGAGAATAAAAGGGCCTGCAGTTGATGAAGAATGTCTCAATGTTCGGTCCACAGAATCTGCTAAGCAATGTGACATCCTTACACCAACCTTCGTTGATGTAGAAACATTCCACCGCCCTTGGTTTTCCCCGACCGCTCCTTGACGCGGTCCGCTCTGTGAAGTTGAAAGTCCGGCAGACGTAGAGCGCCGTCGGGGATCAACTCACTGAGCCAAGTTTCAGTGAAACACAGGGCAGCGGAACATGCAAAGCCCATATTTTTCCCGCAAAGGAGGTGCAGCTCGTCCAGTTTATTGGGCAATGAGCGGAGATTAGCCAGATGTATTGATGGCAGCGGGGTCCTGAATCCCTGCTGGCAGAGTCTCACCAGCACGCCAGCTCTCTTACCCCGACGTCTGCGTGGCCGCACCCCATAAAGGGCCGCAGCTCCGCCGATCAAGATCTCGGTAAAGCTGCTCGGATCTGACGCAAACTGCGGCATAAAATGGCCCGGTAAGAACTGTCTGATGGCCAGCAGTTATTCTGAGGAGTAGGTGATGGGAGAGCACTCAGAAACAGACCTGAAGGTCGACAAAAAACACAAAATAAAGTAAAACAAGAGAGAGCTCTGTGCCGAGGCGTCCATCCGCGGCGCCATCGTAGCCATAGCTAAAGACGAGGAAGGCTGCGGGTCCAGACGGCATCAGCTCCAGGCTCCTGAAATCCTGCGCAGATCAGCTATGTGGGATTGTGGACACATGTTCAACATGAGCCTGAAGCTAGGAAGGGTTCCACAGCTGTGGAAAACGTCCTGCTTGGTTCCCATGCCAAAGACTCCGCACCCCAAGGACCTAAACAGCTACAGGCCGGTGGCGCTAACATCCCACCTTATGAAGACCCTGGAGCGTCTGGTCCTCTGTCATCTCCGCCCCCTGGTGAGCCCATCACTGGACCCACTCCAGTTCGCTTACCAGCCTGCCATCGGGGTGGATGACGCCGTCATTTTCCTTCAGCATTGAGCTCTGTCTCACCTGGAGAAGCTGGGGAGCACTGTGAGGATCATGTTTTTGATTTCTCCAGTGCTTTCAATACTATACAGCTGGCACTGTTGAGGGACAAACTGGAGATCACCGGGTTGGACCACCACCTCACAGACTGGATATTGGACTACTTGACCAATGGCCTGCAGTTCGTGAGGACCCGGGACTGTTTGTCAAACACGGTTGTCTGCAGCACGGGGGCACCACAGGGAATGGTTCTGGCTCCGTTCCTGTTCACCCTCTACACTGCAGACTTCTCCTGCAACTACCTCACATGTCACCTGTAGAAGTTCTCTGATGACTCTGCAATCGTCGGCCTCATCACCGATGGGGACGACAGAGAGTACAGAGAACTGACCCAGGACTTTGTGGACTGGTGGCAGCGGAACCGCCTCCAGATCAACGCGGGTAAAACCAGGGAACTGGTGGTGGATTCGCGCAGGCGATCACTCTGCCCAGTTACACCGGTGAAGATCCAGGGTACGGACATCCAGGTGGTGTCCTCGTACAAGTACCTGGGTGTTCACCTCAACAATAAAATGGACTGGAGTACCAACACCCACTCCCTGTATAAAAAGGGTCAGAGCAGACTCTATCTGCTCAGGAGGCTAAGGTCTTTTGGAGTGCGGGGGCCACTCCTAAGGACTTTCTATGACACTGTGGTAGCCTCAGCTATTTTTCATGGGGTGGTCTGCTGGGGGAGCAGCATCACTGTGGCTGACAGGAAGAAACTGGACAGGCTGATTAAGAAGGCGGGTTCTGTCCTAGGATGCTCCCTGGACTCAGTGGAGGTGGTGGTGGAGAAGAGGATGACAGCCAAGCTGTCAACGATGATGAAGAACAACTCCCACCCTCTGCAGGGCACACGAAGATCACTAGAGAGCTCCTTCAGCGATAGGTTGCTTCACCCAAGATGCGTGAAGGAACGCTATCGCAGGTCCTTCCTGCTCACGGCCGTCAGAGTCTACAACCAGCAATCCTCCCAGCAGACCACTCAAAGAATTCAGAGAACTCAAAGAACTAAAAGAACACAGCATTCTAAATCTGGATGACCAGTGTAATCTGCAGTCTGTAGTTTGTAGTGTATAGTTTTACAGTGTAAATATAAACTAAATTTTTTGATAATATGATATATGTTAATATGTTTACAATATGTGAATATGTATATTTCATATGTTGCATATGTTAATATGTATGTATATTATTTAAGTATTTATGTACGACCCCCCCACCCCCGCTGCCACAATCGCACAAATTTCCCCACTGTGGGACAATAAAGGATTATTATCTTATTATTATCCTATCTTATTGTGATGATCTGTGCCTGCCATACCTGTTTAGTCATATTCATACGTGCCAGGTGTTGTCTTTGATTTGTTGGTTTTCATTTTATGTACGGTACCTTTCTGGTTTTCTGACAACTACAGCTAATGTGATCAGGGAGACAGGTGGACAACTACAGCTAATGTGATCAGGGAGACAGGTGGACAACTACAGCTAATGTGATCAGGGAGACAGGTAGGAGAGTATTTGGTGTGTCATCTGGAAGGAAAGTAGATAAGGAGACTTGGTGGTGGAATGAGGAGGTACAGGAGTGTATACAGAGAAAGAGGTTAGCTAAGAAGAAGTGGGACACTGAGAGGACTGAGGAGAGTAGACAGGAGTACAGGGAGATGCAGCGTAAGGTGAAGGTAGAGGTAGCAAAGGCCAAACAAGAAGCTTATGATGACTTGTATGCTAGGTTGGACAGTAAGGAGAGAGAGACTGATCTATACAGGCTGGCAAGACAGAGAGATAGAGATGGGAAGGACGTGCAGCAGGTTAGGGTGATTAAGGATAGGGATGGAAGTCTATTGACAGGTGCCAATAGTGTGATGGGAAGATGGAAAGAATACTTTGAAGAGTTGATGAACGTGGAAAATGAGAGAGAACAAAGACTAGAAGAGGTGACTGTTGTGGACCAGGATGTAGCAAAGATTAGCCAGGATGAAGTGAGGAGAGCACTGAAGAGGATGAAGAATGGAAAGGCAGTCGGTCCTGATGATATACCTGTAGAGGTTTGGAAGTGTCTAGGAGAGGTGGCAGTAGAGTTTCTGACTGGGTTGTTCAACAGGATCTTAGATAGTGAGAAGATGCCTGAGGAGTGGAGGAGAAGTGTGCTGGTGCCCATTTTTAAGAACAAGGGAGATGTGCAGAGTTGTGGCAACTACAGAGGAATAAAGCTGATGAGCCATACAATGAAGTTATGGGAAAGAGTAGTGGAAGCTAGACTAAGGGCAGAAGTGAGCATTTGTGAGCAGCAGTATGGTTTCATGCCAAAAAAGAGTACTACAGATGCAGTATTTGCTTTGAGGATGTTGATAGAGAAGTACAGAGAAGGCCAGACGGAGCTGCATTGTGTTTTTGTAGATCTGGAGAAAGCTTATGACAGGGTGCCCAGAGAGGAACTGTGGTATTGTATGAGGAAGTCTGGAGTGGCAGAGAAGTATGTTAGAGTGGTGCAGGACATGTATGAGGACTGTAAGACAGTGGTGAGGTGTGCTGTAGATGTGACAGAGGAGTTCAAGGTGGTGGTGGGACTGCATCAGGGATCAGCTCTGAGCCCCTTCTTGTTCGCTATGGTGATGGACAGGCTGACAGACGAGGTTAGACAGGAATCTCCATGGACTATGATGTTTGCAGACGACATTGTGATCTGCGGTGAGAGTAGGGACGAGGTGGAGGGGAAGTTAGGGAAGTGGAGGTTTGTCCTGGAAAGGAGAGGGATGAAGGTTAGCCGCAGTAAGACAGAGTACATGTGTGTGAATGAGAGGGACCAAAGTGGAAGAGTGAGGTTACAGGGAGAAGAGATCAAGAAGGTGGAGGATTTTAAGTACTTAGGGTCAACAGTCCAGAGCAATGGAGAGTGTGGAAAAGAGGTGAAGAAGCGTGTGCAGGCAGGATGGAATGGGTGGAGAAAAGTATCAGGTGTGATGTGTGATAGAAGAGTTTCAGCTAAAATGAAAGGAAAGGTGTACAAAACTGTGGTGAGACCAGCGATGTTGTTTGGTCTAGAGACAGTGTCACTGAGGAAAAGACAGGAGGCAGAGCTGGAGGTAGCAGAGATGAAGATGCTGAGGTTCTCTTTGGGAGTGACCAGGAAGAATAGGATCAGGAATGAGTACATCAGAGGGACAGCACATGTTCGAGGTTTTGGAGATAAAGTCAGAGAGGCCAGACTGAGATGGTTTGGACATGTCCAGAGGAGAGATAGTGAATATATTGGTAGAAGGATGCTGAGTTTTGAACTGCCAGGCAGGAGGCCTAGAGGAAGACCAAAGAGGAGGTTTATGGATGTAGTGAAAGAGGACATGAATGTAGTTGGTGTGAGAGAAGAGGATGCAAAGGACAGGGTTAGATGGAGGCAATTGATTCGCTGTGGCGACCCCTGAAGGGAAAAGCCGAAAGGAAAAGAAGAAGACCTTTCTGGTTTTCTGCTACTGTCATTTTCTGGATTCATTCCACCTAGTCTTGTTATCCCTGATTGTCTCATTTAGTATTTGACCAATCTGTATTTAGTACTTCCCATTGTCCACTCCCATGTATTTAGTTGATCATTTGTTTCACCTGAACCTAAATTTGCATGTCACTTCCTGCTCCGTGTATTTAAGCGCCTTCACTGCAGTTTATCTTTGTCACACAGTTGATCAGTATTGGTTCCCTCCACGACTGTCCCCCCAGCCCTCCCTGTTCAAAACAGTAATTGACATCTACAGTCATCACTGGCAACTGGTGAGTTAACATGCTGTTTGCAGAGAAGAGTCAAAATCTATCAACCCAAATGTTGAATTGACTTTGATTTTTTGTCTGTTCTCTCAATTTGCATTTTGTAGCCAATAAAATAAAACCATTAAATTGCATATCTTTGAAAACATTCTCACGTTACGTGTTTTTTTTCCCCATGCCTTCCAAAAACATTTGCACAATACTATGTGTGAAATGTTTTTAATGTTTATAACAATATGAATGATTGATCACTGGCTACACCTAGATAAACAAGACTTTGATACTTTGGACTCCAATGATTTGATGTTCTTCTCTGGATCTCTGACCAGTGTCTTTATTTCTGAATTTCTTGCTGAATCCTGAAAGCCTAATGCACTTGCTGTTATCCTGGAAAATAATAATTAAAAAAAAATGTGTGCTGTGTGTTTTACCTTATATCAACATTTTTAGCAAGAGGCAGACACAAAGTTTCTCCTGGTTGACTGCGATGAAGGAGAGGCAGGGGGGTGGGGTTTTTGTGACAGAGCTCTTCAAAGTCATTGGCCAGATTTTTGGGAAGGATGATGACACAAGCCTGCTGATACCCTGCCACGCACGCACACACACACACACACACACACACACACACACACACACACACACACACACACACACACACACACACACACACACACACACACACACTTAATGCATCCTATCAAAGTTCTTTTTTTTTCCTCTATGGATGAAAGTCATTGTGTTTCTAGTCCTTAATGTTAATGTTCTCATTCAGGTGGAAGTCTAATATGTTACCACCACACTACACTAGACTACCTGTGTTCACTCACAGTTAGTTCCATTGAAATGAAATCTGGTTGTACTTCACCCAGAGTTCTGATGTACTTCACCAGATGACACATGGAGTTACATTTCCCTGAGACCAGGAAATCATTGGCCAGTTAAGTCATTCAGTAACTGTATTTTGCAAATCAGTGATTGGATGCAGTAGCACTTTCACCAGCTAAACAGAGAAAAGACTGAGATCATTGTGTTTGGACCACAAAAAGAAAGTATGAGCTCTCATCTTGACTCTCTCTCCCTTATAACAAAGAGTTGAGTAAGAAACCTGGGTGTTTTTGTAGACTCTAGGTTTAAATTTCTAGAAAAACATCAACAGGGTCAGAGGAATGACGACACATTATGACCTAGAGATACTAAAAAATGCATTTATTTCTATAGTTGATTATACTGTTCAAACAAGCTGTCCGACAAATTCAGCTCATTTAGAATGCAGCTGCAAGAGTCCCAGCTGCAAAACAAAAACCAGGACGTATGACCACATAACACCAGTTACAACGTCTAGACTGGCTACCTGTTAGTCAGAGGATTCATTTTAAAACGTCTCGGCTGCTTTATAAATCTCTAACTGGCTCAGCACCAAAATACACCTGACATGCTCGTGCCACATGAACCACCTAGATCCCAGAGAACATCTTGAGCTGCTGGACTGTCCCAAGAGTCAGAACTATGAATATAGTGAAGAAGCTTTCATTAATAGGCAGCAGTAACCTGGAAAAAACTCGCAGAGGATGAGGTGCGTTAAGAAAAGTTTTCTTATTAACTGACACCTTTTTTTGTAAATGTTAACATGATGCACATTTATCAATTTCTACACACCTGCATCAGCTTCTTTGAAACTTTTAGGGGCACTATGGAGCTCCTTCCCCCATAACCACTTTGGTACTTTTATGAATAGTTTTTGAGAAAAAATTATGTCATACACTGTCAAATACAGAGCTCTTACTATGATGCCACATGACTCCTGTAATTGTTTTTCAGCAGAATTTTTCTCTAACCCTTATTCATAGTAGTAGGTGCATGTTTATGCTTATAGACGTTCTGCAACAACCTAGAGTTGGAAATGTCATACAAATTTAGACAAGATGTGGAGTTAGAATGTTTATAAAGAAATAAAAAAACAGCTTTCACTAGGGCTAGATGGGTGATTGATTTAACTTCAATTTACTTAAAAACATTAACATAAGATATGTTTCTTTATTTGTATAAGGTAACACACATATAATCTCCACATAGTTCCAAACCCACAGGTGAGATACTGTTTCTTACCGTTAGCTAATCCAGATGTGATTCTTATTCTGGGATCTTCCTGCCTTATCAGCATCCTCAACTCAGCAGGACTCAGGGAATCCACATTAGCCAGCTTCGACATCGCAGACCACACAATGCTGTGAGATATTCTAACTCCTATGTCAGTTTCTTTTGGTATTTGGATGTTTATGTGTTACTGCCTCTGGAACCTGGGAAGGTCAGTCACTGCACACCGTGGCAGAAATACTGATTTCTGCTATTAAACAAAATCTAGATGTAGCTACATTGGTGGGAGAGGACTTGGTTTATTCCACTAAACTCCTCCTCTAAACTCATAGCCAATCAAATGCTCTGACCTGCTCTTATCAGTGTAAGCCTTTTTAATGATTAAGTCAAGGGGGTCTGGATGTGACTACTCTTTAGAAACCTGATCTGGAAAAGGAAGCAGAGCAGAATAAGGAGAGAACTGTTAACAGATATTAATGTCGTCAAGTATAAGTAGAATACTCCTGAAACATTTAGTCAGTTAATTGATTCTGATAATTGTTTGGGTCAAATATGTTCTTGATTAAACTTTTAAATGTAGATCTTAACCTACAGCAATGCTTCATATGGATGTTAATTGAAGATTTATATTTTTTAGTAGACAGAGAGATAGACACTATAATCCATCGGAAATTGTGTATATCTACTGCTCACAGACATAAATTCACATAAATAAATACTATAATACACAACAAGTCCAAAGGAAGATTCAGCTAAGACGAAAGATTAAACTAAACAACTGAAAAGTACAAAGAGCAGAACAGTGGCCGACTTGGTGGTCAAAGCACATCCCTCTTACATTGTAAGACATGTCATCGTTCCAATCGCACAATCAACACAGTGGTTCCAGTGAACCAAAGCCATCTCCTCTCCTCCATTCATCCACTTGTTGTCGACCTCGTAGCCTTCAACCCTCCTCCTGAGAGATTCATTGTATCCCCAATGTCACGAGTCATAGAGGAGCTCATTAGAAATACCTAATCCACCTCCTTTCCTTTTCCCCGTGGTGTTAGTGTTTGACGTTAGCATCGGGCACATTGCCCATTAGCCACATCTTGGAGAACATGAACAAGCTAATCTCCTTATGGCGCAGCTCAGTCCTGCACATCACCGTCAGTTTGTCAAACCTATTGGGCAGCAAGTTAACCTTCCCCATAATTACAGAGCAGATGGAAGGACTGGACCGTCTATGGCTGGTAGCTCTAGCCCAGTGGTTCTTAACCTGGGTTGGATCGAACCCTAGGGGTTCGGTGAGTCTGTCTCAGGGGTTCGGCGGAGACGGAGGTCAAGACCAAACACTCGACACATCGTGTTGGGTGTTTTTGCCGAACATACACAAATCACTGTGTACGTTTGACACATCGTGTCAATTCATGATGATACGCCCCCTTAGCCATCACTGACTGCAGGTGATCACGTTTCGCTACATCGATTAGCCTACCTGTGCTACAGGGGATTTTGCACACTCAGTAGTCGATTTATGCCTGACATGATGGTACGTCTCTGATTGCTTTCTTAATATTTAATTAATTCATAGTAACTATGTTGAGCAAAAAAAGAAAGTGGTCGGACAAATATGTGCAACGGGCGACCGTGGCTCAGTGGTATGGCGGGTCAATGATTTAAGATCGTCGGTTCGATTCCCGCCGAGTCATTTGTTGTTGTGTCCTTGGGCAAGACACTTTACCCTCCTTGCCTCCAGTGGGGTATCACTGGTGTGTTTATGTGTGTGATTGTTCCGGTGGTGGTCGGAGGGCTGTAGGCACAGATTGGTAGCCACGCCTCCATCTGTCTGTTTTATCTGTTGGCGATAAAAGAACTGAACAGACAAACGTCCACTAATATTTACTGAACAATATCAAACATAATGAGGAAGAAGAGGATCCCTAACGAGATGATGAAGTCTGACCTGTGTGAACGATGTTTTTATTCGTCATTCTCAGCTGCTGACGTGCGCTTCTCCCCCCCCGGATCGCACCTAAATCAAATAAATTAATATACTACTATTGAAGCGTATTACGTAGTTTTTATCGTGAATGCAATGGACTATGTTTAAAGTTACGCATCGACTTAAGCAGCAATTCACTCCCACGACATCTCTCTCTTCTTTACAGCTGCAACGCTGTTCTCTTTCTTCTGAAAATGTCCTCAAAGTTTTTATACTAATAAATTAAAATCTGTACTCTGACTGCTGTAAAGCATTGTGATGCGCCTCTCGTCCGTCGTCATGGTGAATCATTGAATCGGGGCTCCATTGATGATGGCTTTTTTTCGAGTTGTCGCGTCTGTTAAACTGCGGGTCAATCTACCCTGGATTACTTAAACTACCCCTGAACCGCCTTTGTGAAACCGAAATACCTGGTTTTTGCAAGTTCAGGGTAAAGTAACCCAGAACCACAGGTTTACCTCAGGGTATGTTAACCCCGCCTTTGTGAAATGGGCCCACTAACGGTAGGAGGAGTCTCCCTTCCCTTTATGGTAGACACTGGAGCTCGATACTCCACAGACTTTGTCTCCTGGTGCCTACATTACTGCAGAAACCATCCCGCTAGTTGGATTCAAGGGTGAAGATGTATCCCTGCATAAAACCTCTCCAGTGACTGTTGAATGTTTTTCTCAGATTTTTGATCACAGCTTTGTCCATGCCCCAACATTTCCAGTGAACCTTCTTGGAAGAGATCTGTTGATAACTACATGTCCTCTCATCAAGTGTAGCCCTGATAGACTTGTGCTGTCTTTTCCTGATGGACATACGTTGGTATGCACAAAAACTGACTTATTCTCAACTATGCAATTGCCTTTTTTTGACTCCACCACAGTAGTGTGTGCGACTGCTGAATAAAACTGGGCAAAGATCGAAACTGACTCCGATGTGTGGTGTCAGGCTGAGCGTTTTTGGGCTACTTGGCCTTCATGGGTACGTCATCTCAAGCCCTATGATATGGTATCTGACTCATTGCATTGCACTCTGTATTATGACAGGCATGGTGATGATCTCTATTTTGATCATTTTCAGCCTCTTCTAGAAAATGTGTGGGAATTGCAAGTAGGATATCTGTTTGCTGGAAAACCTGAGGCCTGTACCATAAAGCTGGATTATAGCTTAGTGAGATAACTTCAGGTTTAACCCTGGCTCTTTGGTACCATAAAGGTGGCTGACTTTCTATCGGGCTACGTTGTCACAGTAACCTATGCTGAACACCTAACCTGCTCCGGAGCAGGATGAGTTCAGGGTAAGAGCTCAGCAGGTATAACAGCCCCACCTACTGACCAATCAGAGCTCAGCAGGTATAATGGCCCCACCTACTGACCAATCAGAGCTCAGCAGGTATAACGGCCCCACCTACTGACCAATCAGAGCTCAGCAGGTATAACGGCCCCACCTACTGACCAATCAGAGCTCAGCAGGTATAACGGCCCCACCTACTGACCAATCAGAGCTCAGCAGGTATAACAGCCCCACCTACTGACCAATCAGAGCTCAGCAGGTATAACAGCCCCACCTACTGACCAATCAGTTCTCTTGGAAAAATGGGCTATACAAGTACAGATATACAAGTGCAGTCATAGTGGGGAAGTACTAGTAGAATGACACTAACTTCCATTGACACAGTCGGACATGTTTTCCCAGCGATCCTTGCACCGTTTGGCAGCTGTGTTGCTTTTTGCCTGGATTATTGATTTGTATTGCTCGTATTTATTAATTATTGTTTGCTCCTCCGTTGTGAAATATGCGGCTTGGGCCGGTTTGTTGCATGTTTACGATTGGTCGCATGCAGCAAACTCCGCCCTTTTTATGTGAGCGCGCACAGATCTAGAGTGGACAAGCCTGAATTGAATTAGTGAGTTGCTAGCCGGCTTTATGGTACCGAACATCCGGAGGGCAGATGTCTCGGTAAGTGAAGCCAGATATGTAAGAGGAAGCCCGGCTAGGTTCATCCAGCTTTATTGTACAGGCCTCTGGTGTTGCATTCTAAGTTGAGCTCGCACCTGAACAGCAGACGTGGTACAAAATGGACGATCCTCCTGATCCCACGGTGCCTCCCAGTCATCCACATGTGTCTCTCATGGTGTCACCTCAACATACCCAAAAGGATTTAGGCCCTTTAATAAAAACTTGCGTGGAATGTAGCCGCAAGAGGGCACAAGCCAGTGTCTTATTGTGCCGGTCCCAAGCCCGGATAAATACAGAGGGTTGCATCAGGAAGGGCATCCGGCGTAAAACTTTTGCCAAATCAAAGATGCGAATCAAACCTATGACTTCCATACCGGATCAGTCGAGGCCCGGGTTAACAACGACCGCCATCGGCGCTGTTGACCTACAGGGCGCCGGTGGAAATTGGATTATGGTTGGTCGAAGAAGGAGAGGAGGAAAGTGCGTTCGCACGAAGAAAGAGAAGAGGAGCGCCAAGAGTATAGGACTAAGAGTAGGGACGTTGAATGTTGGAACTATGACAGGAAAAGGTAGAGAGTTGGTTGACATGATGCAGAGGAGGAAGGTAGACATACTGTGTGTCCAGGAGACCAGGTGGAAAGGTAGCAAGGCTAGAAGTTTAGGAGCAGGGTTCAAGTTGTTCTATCATGGTGTAGATGGGAAGAGAAATGGAGTAGGAGTTATCTTGAAGGAGGAGTTTGTTAGGAATGTCCTGGAGGTAAAAAGAGTGTCAGATAGAGTGATGAGTCTGAAGCTAGAAATAGAAGGTGTGATGTTCAATGTTGTTAGTGGGTATGCCCCACAGGTAGGATGTGAGCTGGAGGAGAAGGAGAAATTCTGGTTGGACTTTGATGAAGTGATGCAGAGCATACCTAGAAGTGAGAGAGTTGTCATTGGCGCAGACTTCAATGGACATGTTGGTGCAGGTAACAGAGGTGATGAGGAAGTGATGGGCAGGTTTGGTATCCAGGAGAGGAACGCAGAAGGACAGATGGTAGTTGACTTTGCAAAAAGGATGGAAATGGCTGTAGTGAATACTTTCTTCCAGAAGAGGCAGGAACATAGGGTGACCTATAAGAGTGGTGGTAGGAGCACACAGGTAGACTACATCTTGTGTAGACGATGTAACCTGAAGGAGATCAGTGACTGTAAAGTAGTGGTAGGCGAGAGTGTAGCCAAACAGCATAGGATGGTGGTGTGTAGGATGACTCTGGTGGTGAGGAAGATTAAGAGGGCAAAGGCAGAACAGAGGACGAAATGGTGGAAGATAAAAAAGGAAGGGTATTGCATGACCTTTAGGAAGGAGTTAAGACAGGCTCTGGGTGGTCAGGAGGTGCTTCCAGATGACTGGACAACTACAGCTAATGTGATCAGGGAGACAGGTAGGAGAGTATTTGGTGTGTCATCTGGAAGGAAAGTAGATAAGGAGACTTGGTGGTGGAATGAGGAGGTACAGGAGTGTATACAGAGAAAGAGGTTAGCTAAGAAGAAGTGGGACACTGAGAGGACTGAGGAGAGTAGACAGGAGTACAGGGAGATGCAGCGTAAGGTGAAGGTAGAGGTAGCAAAGGCCAAACAAGAAGCTTATGATGACTTGTATGCTAGGTTGGACAGTAAGGAGGGAGAGACTGATCTATACAGGCTGGCAAGACAGAGAGATAGAGATGGGAAGGACGTGCAGCAGGTTAGGGTGATTAAGGATAGGGATGGAAGTCTATTGACAGGTGCCAATAGTGTGATGGGAAGATGGAAAGAGTACTTTGAAGAGTTGATGAACGTGGAAAATGAGAGAGAACAAAGACTAGAAGAGGTGACTGTTGTGGACCAGGATGTAGCAAAGATTAGCCAGGATGAAGTGAGGAGAGCACTGAAGAGGATGAAGAATGGAAAGGCAGTCGGTCCTGATGATATACCTGTAGAGGTTTGGAAGTGTCTAGGAGAGGTGGCAGTAGAGTTTCTGACTGGGTTGTTCAACAGGATCTTAGATAGTGAGAAGATGCCTGAGGAGTGGAGGAGAAGTGTGCTGGTGCCCATTTTTAAGAACAAGGGAGATGTGCAGAGTTGTGGCAACTACAGAGGAATAAAGCTGATGAGCCATACAATGAAGTTATGGGAAAGAGTAGTGGAAGCTAGACTAAGGGCAGAAGTGAGCATTTGTGAGCAGCAGTATGGTTTCATGCCAAAAAAGAGTACTACAGATGCAGTATTTGCTTTGAGGATGTTGATAGAGAAGTACAGAGAAGGCCAGACGGAGCTGCATTGTGTTTTTGTAGATCTGGAGAAAGTTTATGACAGGGTGCCCAGAGAGGAACTGTGGTATTGTATGAGGAAGTCTGGAGTGGCAGAGAAGTATGTTAGAGTGGTGCAGGACATGTATGAGGACTGTAAGACAGTGATGAGGTGTGCTGTAGATGTGACAGAGGAGTTCAAGGTGGAGGTGGGACTGCATCAGGGATCAGCTCTGAGCCCCTTCTTGTTCGCTATGGTGATGGACAGGCTGACAGACGAGGTTAGACAGGAATCTCCATGGACTATGATGTTTGCAGACGACATTGTGATCTGCGGTGAGAGTAGGGACGAGGTGGAGGAGAAGTTAGAGAAGTGGAGGTTTGTCCTGGAAAGGAGAGGGATGAAGGTTAGCCGCAGTAAGACAGAGTACATGTGTGTGAATGAGAGGGACCCAAGTGGAAGAGTGAGGTTACAGGGAGAAGAGATCAAGAAGGTGGAGGATTTTAAGTACTTAGGGTCAACAGTCCCTAGAGCAATGGAGAGTGTGGAAAAGAGGTGAAGAAGCGTGTCCAGGCAGGATGGAACGGGTGGAGGAAAGTGTCAGGTTTGATGTGTGATACAAGAGTTTCAGCTAAAATGAAAGGAAAGGTGTACAAAACTGTGGTGAGACCAGCGATGTTGTTTGGTCTAGAGACAGTGTCACTGAGGAAAAGACAGGAGGCAGAGCTGGAGGTAGCAGAGATGAAGATGCTGAGGTTCTCTTTGGGAGTGACCAGGAAGAATAGGATCAGGAATGAGTACATCAGAGGGACAGCACATGTTCGAGGTTTTGGAGATAAAGTCAGAGAGGCCAGACTGAGATGGTTTGGACATGTCCAGAGGAGAGATAGTGAATATATTGGTAGAAGGATGCTGAGTTTTGAACTGCCAGGCAGGAGGCCTAGAGGAAGACCAAAGAGGAGGTTTATGGATGTAGTGAAAGAGGACATGACTGTAGTTGGTGTGAGAGAAGAGGATGCAAAGGACAGGGTTAGATGGAGGCAATTGATTCGCTGTGGCGACCCCTGAAGGGAAAAGCCGAAAGGAAAAGAAGAAGACCTTTCTGGTTTTCTGCTACTGTCATTTTCTGGATTCATTCCACCTAGTCTTGTTATCCCTGATTGTCTCATTTAGTATTTGACCAATCTGTATTTAGTACTTCCCATTGTCCACTCCCATGTATTTAGTTGATCATTTGTTTCACCTGAACCTAAATTTGCATGTCACTTCCTGCTCCGTGTATTTAAGCGCCTTCACTGCAGTTTATCTTTGTCACACAGTTGATCAGTATTGGTTCCCTCCACGACTGTCCCCCCAGCCCTCCCTGTTCAAAACAGTAATTGACATCTACAGTCATCACTGGCAACTGGTGAGTTAACATGCCGTTTGCAGAGAAGAGTCAAAATCTATCAACCCAAATGTTGAATTGACTTTGATTTTTTGTCTGTTCTCTCAATTTGCATTTTGTAGCCAATAAAATAAAACCATTAAATTGCATATCTTTGACAACATTCTCACGTTACGTGTTTTTTTTCCCCATGCCTTCCAAAAACATTTGCACAATACTATGTGTGAAATGTTTTTAATGTTTATAACAATATGAATGATTGATCACTGGCTACACCTAGATAAACAAGACTTTGATACTTTGGACTCCAATGATTTGATGTTCTTCTCTGGATCTCTGACCAGTGTCTTTATTTCTGAATTTCTTGCTGAATCCTGAAAGCCTAATGCACTTGCTGTTATCCTGGAAAATAATAATTAAAAAAACATGTGTGCTGTGTTTTTTACCTTATATCAACATTTTTAGCAAGAGGCAGACACAAAGTTTCTCCTGGTTGACTGCGATGAAGGAGAGGCAGGGGGGTGGGGTTTTTGTGACAGAGCTCTTCAAAGTCATTGGCCAGATTTTTGGGAAGGATGATGACACAAGCCTGCTGATACCCTGCCACGCACACACACACACACACACACACACACACACACACACACACACACACACACACACACACACACACACACTTAATGCATCCTATCAAAGTTCTTTTTTTTTCCTCTATGGATGAAAGTCATTGTGTTTCTAGTCCTTAATGTTAATGTTCTCATTCAGGTGGAAGTCTAATATGTTACCACCACACTACACTAGACTACCTGTGTTCACTCACAGTTAGTTCCATTGAAATGAAATCTGGTTGTACTTCACCCAGAGTTCTGATGTACTTCACCAGATGACACATGGAGTTACATTTCCCTGAGACCAGGAAATCATTGGCCAGTTAAGTCATTCAGTAACTGTATTTTGCAAATCAGTGATTGGATGCAGTAGCACTTTCACCAGCTAATCAGAGAAAAGACTGAGATCATTGTGTTTGGACCACAAAAAGAAAGTATGAGCTCTCATCTTGACTCTCTCTCCCTTATAACAAAGAGTTGAGTAAGAAACCTGGGTGTTTTTGTAGACTCTAGGTTTAAATTTCTAGAAAAACATCAACAGGGTCAGAGGAATGACGACACATTATGACCTAGAGATACTAAAAAATGCATTTATTTCTATAGTTGATTATACTGTTCAAACAAGCTGTCCGACAAATTCAGCTCATTTAGAATGCAGCTGCAAGAGTCCCAGCTGCAAAACAAAAACCAGGACGTATGACCACATAACACCAGTTACAACGTCTAGACTGGCTACCTGTTAGTCAGAGGATTCATTTTAAAACGTCTCGGCTGCTTTATAAATCTCTAACTGGCTCAGCACCAAAATACACCTGACATGCTCGTGCCACATGAACCACCTAGATCCCAGAGGGATCTGGAGCTGCTGGACTGTCCCAAGAGTCAGAACTATGAATATAGTGAAGAAGCTTTCATTAATAGGCAGCAGTAACCTGGAAAAAACTCGCAGAGGATGAGGTGCGTTAAGAAAAGTTTTCTTATTAACTGACACCTTTTTTTGTAAATGTTAACATGATGCACATTTATCAATTTCTACACACCTGCATCAGCTTCTTTGAAACTTTTAGGGGCACTATGGAGCTCCTTCCCCCATAACCACTTTGGTACTTTTATGAATAGTTTTTGAGAAAAAATTATGTCATACACTGTCAAATACAGAGCTCTTACTATGATGCCACATGACTCCTGTAATTGTTTTTCAGCAGAATTTTTCTCTAACCCTTATTCATAGTAGTAGGTGCATGTTTATGCTTATAGACGTTCTGCAACAACCTAGAGTTGGAAATGTCATACAAATTTAGACAAGATGTGGAGTTAGAATGTTTATAAAGAAATAAAAAAACAGCTTTCACTAGGGCTAGATGGGTGATTGATTTAACTTCAATTTACTTAAAAACATTAACATAAGATATGTTTCTTTATTTGTATAAGGTAACACACATATAATCTCCACATAGTTCCAAACCCACAGGTGAGATACTGTTTCTTACCGTTAGCTAATCCAGATGTGATTCTTATTCTGGGATCTTCCTGCCTTATCAGCATCCTCAACTCAGCAGGACTCAGGGAATCCACATTAGCCAGCTTCGACATCGCAGACCACACAATGCTGTGAGATATTCTAACTCCTATGTCAGTTTCTTTTGGTATTTGGATGTTTATGTGTTACTGCCTCTGGAACCTGGGAAGGTCAGTCACTGCACACCGTGGCAGAAATACTGATTTCTGCTATTAAACAAAATCTAGATGTAGCTACATTGGTGGGAGAGGACTTGGTTTATTCCACTAAACTCCTCCTCTAAACTCATAGCCAATCAAATGCTCTGACCTGCTCTTATCAGTGTAAGCCTTTTTAATGATGAGGACATGAAGGTAGTTGGTGTGAGAGAAGAGGATGCAAAGGACAGGGTTAGATGGAGGCAATTGATTCGCTGTGGCGACCCCTGAAGGGAAAAGCCGAAAGGAAAAGAAGAAGAAGAAGAAGAATGAAAACTTGTGTGGAGGCTTCTGATTGGCAAACGACTGTCCATGAACATTTGTTCTTTTCTCCGTCTTTGGGTGCCTATTGGATGCAATCAGATTCATTTAAAGTTCCTTCGATTCTAGCTGCGACCGTCAGTAAAAATTCTCCAAATCTACTCTCATGAATTTACCATGGAGTGGTCACGGGTCCATAAAGCGGTCCGCCATTTGGCGACCCCTGCTCTAGGATGTCAGTTAGTCAATCAAATGCATATACATAGTGTGTACAGGCCCTGAAACACACACACACAGGGGACCTGTAAGCATGCAGTGGAAGGGGGGGGTGAGCTGACACCTCCCACTGTCTGTTCACACTCCGAGGTGGCGGAAGCAGGAATCGAACCGCTGATCTTGTGATCATTGGACGACCCGCTCTACCGACACAGCCACTGCTGCCCCGGAGCGGCGTTGGCCGGGAATTCAACCCGGGTAAACTGCTTGGAAGACAGCTATGCTAACCACCATACCACCAATGCCACACATGTTGATGAAAACATGGAGTAAACCAGCTGACAAAAGCACACGCTCTGAGCTCCCCCCACCCACCAATGCTATACAGCATCAACGAGACAGCACAAGCAACTTTACAGGTTAAATGAGAGGTTGTAAGTTTAAAAAAAAACAGTGGGTATGTAATCTCAAATGGCAACGATCCTCAGTTCCCAAGTATGTGAAAGTTGGTGTGTAGGTCAGCAACTGTTACAATTAGATCGAAACCTGACAATGTCCCCAATGTCCCCAACACCTAACCCTAACCCCCAACCCTAACCCCTAACCCCTAACTCTAACCCCTAGGTTAGAGCCCAGGATCTGGGCTTCTTTGTTTCTACAGGCTCCAAAAGTTGAATGGGAGCCAGAGGTTCCAGCTAACAAGCTCATCTCCTGTGGAACTGACTCCGAAATTTGGTCAAACTGTTACCTCAAATTTCAGACTGGTCTTTAGACCTCTGTCTTCCTCATGTACATCCTGATCACTCTTCTCGTTAGGCTGCAATAAGGCTTGATTGCTAGGAGAGCTTTGGAGCCTCTGTAAACCTTTTACTTCATCTCTCACACATTCACGTCTCATTGTACGCTTCTAATTTTACTTTTTTCCCAAGACTTTCCCCAGCAGCAACACTGGGGAAAGAGCTCTGAGATCTATTGTTGGGATTGGCTCCGGTGACAGTGACCAAGTGAAGGAAGAGAAGTTCTACAAAGTGGGTGGGATGAAGTAGAGAGAGTTATATTAGCTGTAGAGAGAGTTTTAGTCACAGGGCTTGTAGAGCTCTGCAAAGTCCTCTTGTCTCATTTTTCCTTCCCGATAACGGAGACAACGCGCCCGCATCACAAAGGCAGGGTTAACATACCCTGAGGTAAACCTGTGGTTCTGGGTTGATTTAACCTGAGTTTGGAAAACCCAGGAATTCCGGTTTCACCAAGGCTGTTCAGGGGTAATTTAAGTAACCCAGGGTAGGTTGACCCGCAGTTTAGCAGGTGCAACAACTGTATAAAAAGCCATCATCAATGGAGCCCCGATTCGATGATTCACCATGACGACGGACGAGACTCGCACCACAACGCTTTACAGCAGTCGGAGTACAGATTGTAATTTTTGAGTATGAAGACTTTGAGGACATTTTCAGAAGAAAGAGAACAGCGTTGCAGCTTTAAAGAAGAGAGATGTCGTGGGAGTGAATTGCTGCTCAAGTTGATGCATAACATTAAACGTAATCCGTTGCATTCAAGGTAAAAATACGTAAGTAAACGGCTTCAATAGTAGTTTATTCATTTATTTTATTTAGGTGCTATCCGGGGGGGGAGAAGCGTACGTCAACAGCTGAGAATGACAAATAAAAACATCGTTCACACAGGTCAGACTTCATCATCTCGTTAGGGATCCTCCTCTTTCTCATTATGTTTGATATTGTTCAGTAAATATTAGTGGACGTTTGACTGTTCAGTTGTTTCATCGCCAACATAACGCTCTTTACACACACATAAATGCTCTCATCTATATCAGGTTCTGTTAAATAAGGAAATACATTGAAACGTTTTATTGTTGTGTAGATAAAACAGTAAATCGACATATGAACGTTACAAAAACAGTTGAGGATATTCACACCATTGCGTATACAATACCTATAGTATCTAAGAACTGACATCCAGAGCTGACATGTAGCTCGTTTGATACAGGAACAGACAAAACTGCTTTAGTTCTGACACCAGTGGCTGTGACATTGTACTGCTTATAACTGCTTTAAGGTATTCCAGGTTTTATTTTCTGTCTGTTTTAGTCACATGATTCACACAGGAGTTAATAATTGATAAAAAGAAAAGGAAATTAACAAGAAATAGAAGAAAACAAAGGTGGGATAATATTTTATGTTACTGATTGTTCTCTTCCCATTGCTTCACATTCTGGTTGACTACACAGTGACATTTCTCCTCTACTGAGGTATTAACACATTCTCATCCCTTTTTAACAGAGCATGGATGGACAGTAGCAGAAGGGTCCCAAATGCACAGACTATCACAGTGAAATAGACGCTCAGTGACCACCAGCGGTTCATTCTGTGGAATTCATATGTAACTATGTTTTAATGTCCTCCTCATGTAAACCCATCTATCTGCTGAAGAAGTTTATAGAATTTAGTTTCTAAAAAAGTACAGAAACTAGAAATGGTTTACTAGGACCTCCATATTAGGAGGACAGATCTGGACATAGAGATACTGGAGCACAAGTTAGAGGAGGGTGATGGTCACAGGTGAATCATGTTAACTAGTAGAATGTTAAGTATTGTAACGATACAAAAACTAACTGTATTTGTCAGAAATAAAGATGACCACAGGAAATGCGTGTTGTATGTTTTTATTGCCCGCTGTGATGGTGGTGATGGTGACTCTGAAATGCTTCTGGCAGATGGTGTCTGTCACTGCTCTGCCTTCCTGGACAGCAGGAATCATCCCGAGGTGTCGTAGACTCTCTCCTGTAATGTATAGTGGATTCACTAGACTGGATTACACAATGAAGACAAGTGAATTATTGTGTACATCTTTAGGTTACTGACCACATTACAGTCTGCTGCTCAGGTAAGAACATATATCCAAGAGTCAGGAACAGACCCAGACCTCCACATCAGAAATGTAGTCTGCAGCATCACATGATCTGGACAGATGTTTGTTGGTCTATGATGCAGTCTTTAACATGTTGAAACAATGTTCAGTCTACATGTACCTAAATGGGAATGTGGATCTGTGCAGCCAATTACATGTCCATCTGTGCAGCCAATTACATTGGGAAATCCTAAAAGAAATTAAAGTTAATAATCCAATTCTGAGGTTGTAGCACAATGTCATTAAGAGAATATAATTTGAAATTCATTTATCAGATTTCTACATCATTCACCTGTAATCCTGTGGAACTCCTCTTTGATGATTGACGGGTTTATCTCCAGGGAAATAGAAAAACTGGGGTACAAGTTTCAAGGCGAGGTGCACTGAGCACCTCTCACATTGTATAGAAAAACTACCGTTTGCATATAAAAAATAAAAAACTGACCGGACCACTACCTACACACAACACTGCTGAGGATGTGAGGATGGATCAGGTCGTGTGTGTGTGTGTGTGTCTGTGTGTGTGCGTGCGTGCGTGTGTGTGTGATGGATTGGGACGTGAATCGGTACCGATCAGAGAACTGTGTGGGTATGACGGGACATCTGAATGCGATACAAAAATATTTAATTCTCTGTGAATTAATACGGAAACTCCATCAAGGGGTTCTTCGTCAAACGGACATGACATGTTCACCTCTGAAATACGGAGTTATTTATAAAACCTTACTTTGGTCAAACTCTCCGTCTCACAGACCCAGGAAATGAAGCCGCGTGAGCGGTGGTGAAAGGGGGCGGAGTCAGAAGAAACCCTGGGTTTGTGGAATAAAACCTGCTACCAACCAGGTTATGTTCAAAGAGTCTGTTACTGCGGTAACAAACCCAGAGGTTCAGTTTACCTTGCTACGTGAAACAGGTCAGGGTTACTGCTCTAACTCTGGGTTAAGTTACTCCCCTTTGTGAAAATGAAAGCCCTGGTTTTCCCTGATTTCAGGGTTAACTTACCCAGGTTTTCCACTGAACCTGCTTCGTGACACGGCCCCTCCTCCCTACCAAGCTATCTTCAGAGTCTGTTACTGTGGTAACAAACCTAGAGGTTTAATTTACCTCGCCTCGTGACACAGGCTAGGTTTACTCCTCTGACTCTGGATTAAGTTACCTCCCTTTGTGAAACCGGAAACCCTGGTTTTCCCTGATTTCAGGGTTAACTTAACCAGGTTTTCCACTAAACCGGCTTTGTGAAACGGGCTCAATGAAAGAAGTTGAACTCTGTTTTCCTGAACTCTTCAACGCTTCCTGTAGAAAGCCAAAACACTCATACGCTGACACTGTGCTGACTTACCTAATGATGCCCTTAGCGTCTGTCACTTTAACTCTCAACCTGCTGGTCATCGTCTCCATCTCTCGCTTCAAGTAATCACTTTATAAAAATGATAGACTTGCAGAAATGGATTATTAACAGAGACAAATATACAGGTCTGTAGTTGTGTTGATACATGATTCTGTATTGTGTTTCTATGTTGAGATTTGATGCCACAACAATAATTAATTGACTCTTTTCCTCCATGCAGGCAGCTCCACACCCCCACCAACCTCCTCCTCCTCTCACTGGCTTCTGCAGATTTCCTAGTCGGTGCCATGATGGGCTTCCATATCCACATAACAGATGGATGCTGGGTTCTCGGTGACCTCATGTGTGATGTATTTAACATTCTCAACTTCACATGTACCTCTGCCTCAGTAGGAGCCATGGTGCTCATATTAGTTGACCGCTACATGGCTATTTGTGACCCTCTTTGTTACTCTATGAAAGTCACTGTGAGAAGAGTTACAGTCTGTAATTTTCTTTGTTGGATCTTTGCTTTTTTGTATAGCATTATTCTAATCAACAATAACCTAAACCAACTGGACAGATATTTTTCCTGCTTTGGGGAGTGTGTAGTTGTTATTACCTACATTGCAGGAATTACTGACATTATTTTGACATTCTTTGCTCCTGACATTGTCATCATAGTTCTGTATACGAGAGTTTTTGTGATTGCTGTGTCCCAAGCTCGTGCCATGCGGTCTCATGTTACATCTGTCACACGTTCACGAACCATATTTGCAAAGAAATCAGAGCTGAAAGCAGCCAGGACTATTGGTGTTGTTATTGATGTGTTCCTGACATGTTATTGCCCGCATTTCATTTCCTCTCTTTTGGGTGAAAATAGCTCGTTCAATGCCTGTAAGGGCCTGCATGCCCTTACAGGCATGGATTTTCTTTTTGAACTCTTGTTTAAATCCAATAATCTATGCTTTGTGCTTTCCCTGGTATCAAAAATCTGTTAAACTCATTGTAACTTTGAAGATTCTTGAGTGTGACTCTAGTGAGGCCAGCGTATTATAGAGAATGTGAAGGAAATTATACGACTTTCTTTTAAGACAGTGCAAAGTTTAAACTAATTATACGGAATTTACAGATACAAATATTTAAACAAATATATAATTGTTTCGTTGCTTTTTTTTAATCAAGTGAAGAAATCTTCAGAAGATGCAGTATGTGATCATTTTCTCTGTTTCATTTATAAATGAATGCCTGGTTTATGAAAACCTAATGTCTATTTTCTTTTGTTTCCACACCTCTGCCTCAGTTGGAATTATTGTGTTAATATTGTGTGACCACTATGCAGTTATTTGATGCAAATCTAAAAGGAAAGGACCTACATTATGTCTGTTACATCTTTGGGTAACGTGTCTTAAGAAATGACGAGGTGAGATGAATGCAGCCAAGTCTCTTGGTGTAGTTGTAATTGTTTCTGACATTTGTAGTTGTGTTTTTGATATTATTTTTGACATATTGTTGTTCTCGTCTGCAGATACTGCATTTAAACGTATTATTACCTGATAGACTAAGTCCCAGAAGAGTGAACCTATTGACCTTTACTTAAGGAATCTAAAAGAAGGTTTTGACTGTTACAAACAGATTTAATTAGTACTTCATCATTTGTATGTGAATGTAATGCTGTTTATTTTTGTGAGCTGCTCTTAAATATAAACTTTGATACTTTGTACAACCTTCACGCTGACAGTTATTCATTGGTTCTTGGAGTTTTACCAGAAATTTTACGAATTTTTATGAATTTTATGAACTAATTTCTTTTAGGAGAGTCAGAGGACAAAACCAAATACTGAATACATGTCTACATCTCTACACGTCCCTGAGTCAGTTCAAATTATAATGGGGAACCAATTGGGGTAATTCTCTCACAGGCCCTGCTAGGAAAAATGCAGAAAATGTAGTTATAAATGTTTCACTTTGGCACCGTATCACAAAGGGGGTTTACATTAATGGGTACATTGACCATGAATTGTTTAGAAAGTTTTGGCCATGTTGATAAGAGAAAGAGAAGAGGTGAAGAGAGAGGAGATAGACTGCTAAGAATGAAGAGAATGTTAATTTCCAAGAGGAGAGGTTATGTCATTTCTAAGAGGTTTGCAGCTACATGAATGAAGGAAAAAATAAGTTTGATGAGAAGGAGAAAAAGTCATGTAGGGGAAGCGATGGGATAGGGTTCTGCATCTGTCTTCACATCCTGTCTGCAATAATTTTTTTTCTGATACCTAAGAATTATGGTAAACATAGATAGACCCACACGTTATGATTATGATTCTAATGACTGAGGAAGTGATGTCGTCAACAGTTCCTGGTTGTTCATTAGATTATAGGTTGACCTTAGAAATGCAGGATGCAGCCCATAATAATGTTTATTTAGATCAGAAGCAAATCAGGATGTTTTATCTTTTCATTCAGTCACTCATGAATCAGGGTACCTTTTGTTGAATGGCCTAAATCACCACAGAAAACCACATCTTGTCCGTTAAGACACTATGTCAGAGCTCAGAGCGGTAAAGAAGCTGTAAGTCATTCAGCCCCAGCTGAACTAAAAGGAAAAGATACCAGTAGACTCCTGTTGGTTAACTGGTTGATTAATTGATTAACTGATTAATCATTTAATTTGATGGATGCAAACCTAAACTTACAATTCTATTTGTATTTTTTAATGATAAACATTTTACTTTATATATATGGACAAATGCCACATGGATTTTTTCTTTTTCTTTTTTCTCAAGTCCTACTCTAGTTGTTAGGACATGGTACAGTGTGATAGCACAACTGTTCAGTACGTGAATATTTTGTTAGAAATGATATTTGTCTTTGCTCTGTTCTGCTAGTGAAACAATCACTTGGGTATTTTAGCAGGCTGCAGACAGCACCCACACACCCTCATCCTCATCTCTGGGGACTTTAATCACGCCCCCCCCGTCCTCCACTCTGCCCACCTTCACCCAGTATGTTACTCGTCTCACCAGAGACAGTAAAATACTGGACCTGTGCTATGCCAACACCAAGGAGGCATACAGATCATCACCTCTCCCCCCCTGGGAAGATCTGACCACAAGCTGGTTCATCTCCTGCCCGTCTACAAGCCTCTTGTGGAAAGGCAACCAGCTGTGTCCCTCACTGTGAGGAGATGGTCCGATGAGGCTGAGGACGCTTTGAAGGACTGTTTCCACAGAACAGAGTGGGATTCATTCTGTGACTCTCACGGGGAGGACATGGACGGCCTCACAAACACCGTCACAGATTACATTAACTTCTGTGTGGATAACCCCGTACCCACCAGGACTGTGCGGTGTTATCCCAACAACAAACCCTGGATCACCCCTGACATTAAGGCCCTTCTTAAGGAGAAGAAAAGGGCCTTTAAGTCTGGTAACAAGGACGAGCTGAAGGCTGCACAGAGGGAGCTTAGGAGAAAAATCAGAGAGGGGAAGAACATGTACAGGAGGAAGATGGAGGACCAGCTGCAGCAGAACGTCAGCGAGGTGTGGAGGGGCCTGAAGACCATCTCAGGCCATAAAGGATCCGACCATCAGGTCACTGGGGACCAGAAGTGGGCAGATAACCTGAATGAATTTTTCAATCAGGCATCCACCCTTCCCCCAGCCCAGCCCTCCACGCTGTAGCCCCCTCCTCCCCCTCCTGCACCTGCCCCTGCCCCTCTCCAACACCACCATACCCCCCTCCCCCTCTACAACAATCAACTTATGGCCACCCCCCACTGCTGAGGTCATGTTACAGCCAATCCCTACGGTTCACCTCTTCAACCCACCCCCCTCACCCACAGCCCCCAGCACACAGTCCTCCTGCTCCACCCTGTCCCTCACCGAGTCCCAGGTGAGAAACCAGCTCCGGAGGATAAAGACGAGGAAGGCTGCGGGTCCAGACGGCATCAGCTCCAGGCTCCTGAAATCCTGACACATGTTCAACATGAGCCTGAAGGAAGGAAGGGATCCACAGCTGTGGAAAACGTCCTGCTTGGTTCCCGTGCCCAAGACTCTGCACCCCAAGGACCTAAACAGCTACAGGCCGGTGGCGCTAACATCCCACCTTATGAAGACCCTGGAGCGTCTGGTCCTCTGTCATCTCCGCCCCCTGGTGAGCCCATCACTGGACCCACTCCAGTTCGCTTACCAGCCTGCCATCGGGGTGGATGACGCCGTCATTTTCCGTCATTTTCCCCGGCTTCTCCAGGTGAGAAGCCGGGGAACACTGTGAGGATCATGTTTTTGATTTCGCCAGTGCTTTCAATACTATACAACCGGCACTGTTAAGGGACAAAATGGAGATCACCAGGTTGGACCATCACCTCACAGACTGGATATTGGACTACTTGACCAATGGCATGCAGTTCGTGAGGACCCGGGACTGTGTGTCAAACACGGTTGTCTGCAGCACAGGAGCACCACAGGGAATGGTTCTGGCTCCATTCCTGTTCACCCTCTACACTGCAGACTTCTCCTACAACTACCCCACATGTCACCTGCAGAAGTTCTCTGATGACTCTGCAATCGTCGGCCTCATCACCGATGGGGACGACAGAGAGTACAGAGAACTGCCCCAAGACTTTGTGGACTGGTGCCAGCAGAACCGCCTCCAGATCAATTCGGGTAAAACCAAGGAACTGGTGGTGGATTTCCGCAGGCGATCACTATGCCCGGTTACACCGGTGAATATCCAGGGTACGGACATCCAGGTGGTGTCCTCGTACAAGTACCTGGGTGTTCACCTGAACAATAAACTGGACTGGAGTACCAACACCCACTCCCTCTATAAAAAGGGTCAGAGTAGACTCTATCTGCTCAGGAGGCTAAGGTCTTTTGTAGTGCGGGGGCCACTCCTAAGGACTTTCTATGACACTGTGGTAGCCTCAGCTATTTTTCATGGGGTGGTCTGCTGGAGGAGCAGCATCACTGCGGCCGACAGGAAAAGACTGGACAGGCTGATTAGGAAGACGGGTTCTGTCCTAGGATGCTCCCTGGACTCAGTGGAGGTGGTGGTGGAAGGAGGATGACAGCCAAGCAGTTATCGATGATGAAGAACCACTCCCACCCACAGCTCCTACTGCTGAAGGAGCTGTCCAGCAACTGTAGCGTTACAGTTATTTGACAGCTCCTTCAGCAATAGGTTGCTTCACCCGAGATGCGTGAAGGAACACTAGCAGGTCATTCCTTCCCACGGCCATCAGGCTGTACAACCAGCAATCCTCCCAGCAGACCACTAAGAGAACATCAAATTCGAAAGCCGGATGATGACCGATATAATCAGTAATCTGTAGTTTGTAGTCTGTAGTGCTGATGTAAATTGAAGATAATAGCCTAAAGTTTTGTGTCCACGTGTGTATATCTGTATGTACACTTACCTAAAAGAAAATGATAATAAAACTGATAATAAGCTTCCCATTCTTGTTGAGGAGACTGTGGAAGAAGCTGATGGTGGCTTCAGGATCCTTCACATAATACAGCACCTGGTGTTTTGACCACAGATCATGAGCTGATAACGTTTTGCCAGAGAGATGTACTAACAGAATATAGTCTGTGGCTACGATAGGAACACTCACATGGAACATTAAAATTAAATCAGCCTTCTTAGTAATTTTTTCCCTTTCCACTGCCGCTCAAATTCTTCAGCAGTGATGTTGCTCCAGGTAAATTCGATGAAATCTAAACCTGGAGTCTGAGACACCAAATCTACAACAGACACAAAACGGTAATGGGATGTACTGTATATTAACAATAATGTGAGAATGTTGGATAGTACAACTATGTGAATCATATAAGGTAATCTGAATTGTAATGTTCTCATGTTCATCTGCTTATCAGAAATACACAGACGAGTCAGGCAAAGTTGACCCAACACTGTTGCAAGGCATTATGTCTATCTAAAATGAGATGTACTGCACATTTTAAAAACCTCAGATCAACAAGACATTACTTAGTATATGAGACAAGGGTGCTATCAGTTTAGGTTTCTACCTCCACATCATTGGCTTTATCAGCCATATGCTCATGAATGAATTCTTTTGCAATGGCAACTGACTGCAGCTTATTCTTTTCACAACAGGGTAGAGTAACACGCAATCTGGCAGGGTAGAGAAGATCTGGTTTAGTCCCCTTGTGTCTAGTTCAACCATGACGTTTTTATATTTCCCTCTTTTGATCAGGACATCGGAAGTGTACTCGTCTATGGCATTAATGTTGTGACTTTTGCTGGTTTACTTCCCTGTTTTGCAGACCAGAAGCTCCTTAATCTGGAAATGATACAGATATAGTAAAACGTTACGTGGTTTGTCATCTGGCATGGGCTTTGTCGCTGGACTTTGGTGCACTCGTTCATTTTCTAGACTTATGGAAGTAACTTTTTTTTGAAGACCTCCAATGGAAGGTTGGAGAAGGTCTGTGAGAGGCTTCTGCTTTCAATAGCAGAATGTTATGCTTCCTTTTCCACCCCTCTGCATCAGAAACTTATGCAAGTAGACTTGAGCAAAGGGACATCATTTCTTGTAGACAATGCTTGGCATCTTTTGAAAAGGACTCCAGTGAGTAAATTCTACGGTTATGGTTGACCACCATACAGCAAATTTGATCTTGCTTCAATTCTATCACTCCCAGATGTGGATTCAACGGCTAAGGATTTTCTGTGCTACCAGTGTGGCACCGACACATTTGCTGCCCGCTCCTCTTTATTACTTTGTTTTACTGTTCTGAACATCACTTTTCCTCTCCAGGGCTTAAAAAGTGCAACAAAGTAAAATTTAAGAGGTTAACTGGTATAACAATGTTTAGTTTGGTTTAGACATAAACATTGTCAAAGATACACGGGTGCTACTCCATGTCTACTCCATGTGCCAGCAACACATCTATTTTGATATAAGTACTGTACATTTTGTTACATGTAAGAAAAATGTGTACAAGTAAATGCAATACCTTTGTATTTATGCAGCTGATCAGGGTTGGCTTCCACCACCTCATTGTCCACCTTCATCTCTGGATTCTTCAGGTGTAGTCCAGATAGTATGTTGAGGTCAAGCTCACCTGCAGTCCAGTTAAGAAAACCATCACTCCCCATCACTTATCAATTTCATTAAGACATTGCTATGTAATATTATGTAAAGATAAAAGATAGCTAAAAATGAGCTCTTACCATTTCCACTTCCAACTCCAAAAACATTTGAATGAGTCTTTGCACTGACCGTGCTGAAAGGAGAATAAAAGAGTGTTTTGATGTTTCAAACCCGTGAGTCAGGAAATCCACATCCTTAGGTAAATACTGCCTGCCAATATAAAAGCTTGATCCTTGTGGTAAACTGATAATGATATATTGACATCCATCCATCTCTCTTCTTGAAGAAGATCGGAATCACCTCATTTTCAGCCATCTCCCTCTTGGGTCACAGGTCTGCTGAAGCCTATATCAGCTAACTACGGCGAGAGGCGGAGTAAAGCCTGGATAAGACGCCAGCTCATCACTTTATAAATGAAGACAATTACTTTGCCAGAATTTGAGGCAGCAGATTGTTGATTAAGTTCATCATACTCTGATACTCATCAGAGTTCTCCAAATAAATACGGGGTGACTTATGGTATCTGTTATGATCACTTATCACACTTGTCAGTGAAGATTCCATGGTTTGTTTTCTGGCAAAAAAAGGTAATAATAATTAATAAATGAGGCAAAATACACAGATTTTCATGAAAAATGTGATATTTAGGTCACATTCATCATTGTGCATTAAAAGTTCAGCTATATTTGATTTGGCCAACTCAAATTGTCTTTCATATTTTTCCTTAACTTGTTTTATACTCACATACTGGCACAGCTGACAATGTGCCCATAGAGATCAGCAGTCTTTCAACAATCCCTCCCACATCAGTGCTTTAAAAGTAGGGAAGGTAAAAAAAAAAAAAAAAACACTGATAAGGTCCGTGGCATTGAGCCTGGAGTTAACCTTCCTCAGGCCCCAAATTCACTGGGATATCCTCCAGCAACCCCATGACCTGCAGCAGTGGAAGAAGCAGGGTACTAAAGATGTATGTATGTATAAAATGATGATGTTGATCCTTTTCCCTTTCAGTTTATGTGCTAACCTATCCTGGAGTATTTAATCTCCCTTCTGTAGAGAAAACAGTCAGGAACTTCCTGCCATAAACCGGTCGTCTGCAGCCAACGATGGCGTATCATTGGATTGGCGTGTCAGCAAAACAAGAACTTGATGATGTTGAAATGTTTGCCAAAGCTTCGTGATGTTTTCCACAAAGACATGAAGTTCCCTTGATGATGACTCTCAGTGCCTTTTAACACGTACTGTATGTTCACATTTGGGTGTAGTTGAGTCGATGTATGAAGTAACTGTGTGGTGCCACAGTGTCACACCTTTTGATACTGCAATATTGAGATGACTTAACGGAATCATCACAATTCAGTTAAACTTTGTTAGTCATAATAATTCCATCAATTTCATACTTGAGACATATTTTCTTCATCTTCATGATCAAGCATTCATTTATCTTTTTGACCACTTCTACCGCTGTTTGTGCGTGAGTGTGTGTGTGTGTGTGTGCGTGTGTGTGCAGCCTATACCATGATCAAGGATCTTAGACAGAAAGTTCCTTTATAATTTATAATTCCTTTATAATCCTTTTATATAATCCTTTTTTATTCCTTTATAATACAATTTTCAGTTGGAGGTCAAAGTGTATTAGACAACTTCACCTGCCCTATGACAGAATTTCAGAGGCTTCTGGCTTATCTTCTTATATGCGTACTTGGATCTTGGGTCAGTCTAGATTTTTGTAACCAAGTTTGGAATTGAGTCGGGTCACTAATTTGTCAGACATGAAGACACCACAAGTCTTTGGTCGTCAGATACCGTACCTGAACAGGGTGGTCATTAGTTCCAGAAATGGGACGATACAAAGACGTCCCATTTCTTTACAATTTCACTTGTAACCCCTTGGATATGTTGAGGCAGTGTTGAGGACGATAGCTGCTCTTGCCATCCCTGACTGGACTATCCCTTCCAGAGAGAGCTCCCAATGGCAAAATGTACAGTTTACAACAAGCATTCAATGAAAAAGGTTGAATGACACATGGTGTAAGCAGACATTTTCAGGTGAGGTAAAAATCTACTGACAATAACTGCAAATCTCATTGTGACAGACATTGCAGCGCTAATTCTATTGGATATTAATCATTTTTCTCAAACTTGATTCTTCTTTCTGTGCTCTTGTTTTGTTGAAGTTGGTGACAGATGAAAGATCATTAGATCAGTTGGGGTTCTGGCTTTATAGTTGTTATTAAGCTTCTATATATGGCATACAGGTACTTGTTTTTAATTATGAATGTGGCACCATTTGTCTCCAACAGAGGGTGCTCATGCTTGCTTTTCAACTCGAGGCTCAGACGGACATGCTCTGTTGATGTTCACAGAAAAACAAAATGATGTGATTTGCAAAAATGTGAACACAGAAACATTTTAAGGTGACCCCTTTATCCAAAGTGAAAACCTGAGTAAAAACATCTGCATCCGTATCAAATCAAAGGATTCTTTTTCATCACAGCTCATTTTTATTAGACTTTCGGTATGGTTATGATGGCATTTTTTGCAACCAAACATGGTTGTAAGAGCAAGACAATGTCCTGTAATCTAATTACAAACTAAATGAGATGGTTTCACCTTTCTTTAGGTTGAATCCACCAATTCTTTTACATTCTATAACTATGCTATCCAGAAAGGCTGTTTGCAGTGCTTCTGCATACTGTGCAGAAAACTGTGAGGCTAAAGTCCAATTGTCTGAGGTTGGTGGGGTGACTATGCCTGTGCAGAATCTGAATAAGATGCAGTAAGTTGCTAACAGCTTAAATTTGCTTTCTGCCTGAAGTGAGCTGCTCTAAGACAATCAATTCATAGTTGGAGGTCATTAAAACTTTGCTGTTGGACTCCACACTAAATTCTGGGCAGCGAAGAAACTCCATGACTCTAGCTTTTAGCTCAGGTGAGGCTGTCTTACTGAAGTCCAACACCTGAGTCAAAAAATCCATCATCATCTCTCCTTCCTCGTCCCCCTCAATAAAACACTTTGTGATATCAACTTTTGTTGGCAGTACGTAGCTCCGGTAGCTCACTCCCATGGAGTCCAGGAAAAGTCTGACGTCGCCGGTGGACCGATTTACTTCAGTTGTGCCGAGCTGATTTCTGTAGGTGTTTCTCATCTTTACCACGCCAGCGTTTCCTGGGAGAAATAAAATAAAAATGGGACTCTGCCAGTTTCTAATGATGTAGGAACAGCTAATACAAATGGTATCAAACATCTTCTTCTTCATCCGTTGTGAAGAATATTTAGGCTTTAGGATGATTTGGTTTAAGGAATCAATACAACTCAATGGTGTGTCGGTTAGGACAGATTATCACATGCAGGAGGTTCCACTTTACTCTTTTATTTTCAAGGTTGTTTGAACTGGTTTTGGTCTGACAAGGGAATAAAGACAAAGACAAAAGGATAAAGAATATCAACTCTACTTAATTCCTAACTCCATAATTAGTTTACACCATTAATAATCAAAAAGGTCATTTAACTTCAAATATAAACACCATAAACCTAATAATCAAGAAATAAACATCACAGAACTAAATCATAGTCAACTAAACTAACTTTACAACTCACATATCATGTACTCAATTCAAACATTTCCAAGCAAGGCTGAGGCATCAACATGCTCCTTTGTTCTCCAGAGGTAAAAAAGTGGCTGCATGTGGCCTAGCTGCTATATAGCCTCTGGGCTCCACCCATCCAGGAAGAGGAAGGCAGGTAGGAGTGGTTGTGGATTTTCCATCCAGGTAAAGGTAGAGAGAGAGAGGGCTTAGGGCATTTTTCACAGCCGCCCCTCAAATATGTAAGTCATATTTGATTTTCAGGAAATCCTCAGGGACTCTTAAGGGGTTCTGGATCATCTTTGATTTCTGTGAGAGCAACAAACCGACTGACACACATAGGTTTTTCCCTTTATTAGTAACTCTGCCACTCTGACTCTTCCATCTGAACTTGGCAGGACTTTCTGCACTTTTCCAATTGGCCATGATGCACGGGGGACATTGGGGTCCACAACCATCACCATGGTCTCCAAGGTGAGATTTGGGTTATCCACCTTCCATTTTTGCTGTGACTGAAGTGTTGGTAGGTAGTACTTGATAAAACTGGCCCAGAATTGGTCGGCAAGCACTTGACTGTGCCGCCATCTCCTTGTGACCAGGAGGTCAGGACGGGCATAGACAACTTTGGAAGGGCTGCCTCCAGCCGCCCCGTGAGGAGAAGGTTGGGTGTGACTGGGTCAGGGTCATGCCACAGAATGCGGATTATCTCAACTTGTCGTTGCATCATTTGAAGGTGAGGATGGATTCAAGGGCCATTGGTGAGAAGGTAAGTATAGGAAAGGAGGGCCTTGATTCCATCGATGCGGTGCAGCTAGTTCGGTGAGACTTTTTCTTCTGGTAATATCATCAGCTGGATTGCTGGCTGAGTCAATGTATTTCCAGTCAGAAGGATTTGTGGACTCAAGGATCTCCGGTTGCTCCGGTGGGCAACCAATATCTTGTACTGACAAGACTGATTACAGCCAGGTGAGAACAGTTGTGGAATCCGTCCACATCACCAAGTGATGGAGTGGTAGAGTCAGCTCAGTCTGCAACATCTTTGCTAGTTGGGCCCCAGTAAGAGCACCACACAATTCCAAGCGGGGTCCAGTGATCTGCCGTCTTGGTGCTACCCTTGAATGAGCCATAACAAACAAGACATGAACCTGTCCGTTTGAGTCCACCATACGTAGATATGCGACAGAACCATATGCTGCTTCAGAAGCGTCAGAAAACACAGGTAATTCTCTTGCCATGGAAGAATCTTGTTCTTCAGTAGGTCCATAACACCGTGGGAGTTTGATTTGGGCCAATTGTGGGAGTTTGTTTTCCCACAATGTCCAGGCTTTCACAAAGGCCTCTGGAAGACATGGATCATCCCATTCCCGCTCTTTGGATCACAGTTTCTGCAGAAGGATTTTGGCACGGGTAGTGAATGGAATGATGAACCCGAGGGGATCATACTGACTGGCCAGTATCCTGTACACATTACAGAGGTTAAGGGTCTGGTATTGAATAGGTCTGTGTTTGTTGCCTCCATCTAACCCTGTCTTCTGCATCCATTTCTCTCACACCAACTACCTTCATGTCCTCTTTCACTACATCCATAAACCTCCTCTTTGGTCTTCCTCTAGGCCTCCTGCCTGGCAGTTCAAAACTCAGCATCCTTCTACCAATATATTCACTATCTCTCCTCTGGACATGTCCAAACCATCTCAGTCTGGCCTCTCTGACTTTATCTCCAAAACCTCTAACATGTGCTGTCATTCTGATGTACTCATTCCTGATCCTATCCTTCCTGGTCACTCCCAGAGGGAACCTCAGCATCTTCATCTCTGCTACCTCCAGCTCTGTCTCCTGTCCTTTCCTCAGTGACACTGTCTCTAGACCAAACAACATCGCTGGTCTCACCACAGTTTTGTACACCTTTCCTTTCATTTTAGCTAAAACTCTTCTATCACACATCACACCTGACACTTGTCCGTTATAATCGGTTTCCTTCACCTGCCTGCAGTCCACCATGAGCTAACAACTAGTAGCAAATCATCACAACAAGTTTAAGTGAGAAGTGTCTTTCTCCTTACAGAGACAAAACAGACAAGTTATTCTTTAATGAATTGCCATTACTGTAAGTTTGAAAATCAAATGCTGGATTTTTTTGTTTAGGAAATGAAAGATGAAAAAAATCACTTCAGCTAAGATAGACAGATAGAAATCGATGAATGATAGAAATATATGAATGTCGATACAACTTCATAATATACACATGTTACCTTAAGAAAGGAATCAGAGCACATCAGATCAGATTTTCAATTCCGTTATTTATGATTATATGAAATAGGGAAGTCTATTCAAACTTTATTTTATTAAAATATCAATTATGTAATATTAAAATAAAAAGATATTCAACATTATTCAGCTTTATTTTCTATCTAGATAAATGTAGCCGCAAGAGGGCACAAGCCAGTGTCTTATTGTGCTGGTCCCAAGCCCGGATAAATACAGAGGGTTGCGTCAGGAAGGGCATCCAGTGTAAAACTTTTGCCAAATCAAAGATGCGAATCAAACCTATGACTTCCGGTCGAGGCCCGGGTTAACAACGACCGCCATCGGCGCTGTTGACCTACAGGGCGCCGGTGGAAATTGGATTACTGTTGGTCAAAGAAGGAGAGGAGGAAAGTGCATTTGCACGAAGAAAGAGAAGAGGAGCGCCAAGAGTATAGGACTGACAGTAGGGACGTTGAATGTTGGAACTATGACAGGAAAAGGTAGAGAGTTGGTTGACATGATGCAGAGGAGGAAGGTAGACATACTGTGTGTCCAGGAGACCAGGTGGAAAGGTAGCAAGGCTAGAAGTTTAGGAGCAGGGTTCAAGTTGTTCTATCATGGTGTAGATGGGAAGAGAAATGGAGTAGGAGTTATCTTGAAGGAGGAGTTTGTTAGGAATGTCCTGGAGGTAAAAAGAGTGTCGGATAGAGTGATGAGTCTGAAGCTAGAAATAGAAGGTGTGATGGTCAATGTTGTTAGTGGGTATGCTCCACAGGTAGGATGTGAGCTGGAGGAGAAGGAGAAATTCTGGTTGGACTTTGATGAAGTGATGCAGAGCATACCTAGAAGTGAGAGAGTTGTCATTGGTGCAGAGTTCAATGGACATGTTGGTGCAGGTAACAGAGGTGATGAGGAGGTGATGGACAGGTTTGGTATCCAGGAGAGGAACGCAGAAGGACAGATGGTAGTTGACTTTGCAAAAAGGATGGAAATGGCTGTAGTGAATACTTTCTTCCAGAAGAGGCAGGAACATAGGGTGACCTATAAGAGTGGTGGTAGGACACACAGGTAGACTACATCTTGTGTAGACGATGTAACCTGAAGGAGATCAGTGACTGCAAAGTAGTGGTAGGCGAGAGTGTAGCCAAACAGCATAGGATGGTGGTGTGTAGGATGACTCTGGTGGTGAGGAAGATGAAGAGGGCAAAGGCAGAGCAGAGGACGAAATGGTGGAAGTTAAAAAAGGAAGGGTATTGCATGACCTTTAGGAAGGAGTTAAGACAGGCTCTGGGGGGTCAGGAGGTGCTTCCAGATGACTGGACAACTACGGAAAAGAAGGAAAGTAGATAAGGAGACTTGGTGGTGGAATGAGGAGGTACAGGAGTGTATACAGAGAAAGAGGTTAGCTAAGAAGAAGTGGGACACTGAGAGGACTGAGGAGAGTAGACAGGAGTACAGGGAGATGCAGCGTAAGGTGAAGGTAGAGGTAGCAAAGGCCAAACAAGAAGCTTATGATGACTTGTATGCTCGGTTGGACAGTAAGGAGGGACAGACTGATCTATACCGGTTGGCAAGACAGACAGATAGAGATGGGAAGGACGTGCAGCAGGTTAGGGTGATTAAGGATAGGGATGGAAGTCTATTGACAGGTGCCAGTAGTGTGATGGGAAGATGGAAAGAGTACTTTGAAGAGTTGATGAACGTGGAAAATGAGAGAGAACAAAGACTAGAAGAGGTGACTGTTGTGGACCAGGATGTAGCAAAGATTAGCCAGGATGAAGTGAGGAGAGCACTGAAGAGGATGAAGAGTGGAAAGGCAGTCGGTCCTGATGATATACCTGTAGAGGTTTGGAAGTGTCTAGGAGAGGTGGCAGTAGAGTTTCTGACTGGGTTGTTCAGCAGGATCTTAGATAGTGAGAAGATGCCTGAGGAGTGGAGGAGAAGTGTGCTGGTGCCCATTTTTAAGAACAAGGGAGATGTGCAGAGTTGTGGCAACTACAGAGGAATAAAGCTGATGAGCCATACAATGAAGTTATGGGAAAGAGTAGTGGAAGCTACACCAAGGGCAGAAGAGAACATTTGTGAGCAGCAGTATGGTTTCATGCCAAAAAAGAGTACTACAGATGCAGTATTTGCTTTGAGGATGTTGATAGAGAAGTACAGAGAAGGCCAGACGGAGCTGCATTGTGTTTTTGTAGATCTGGAGGAAGCTTATGACAGGGTGCCCAGAGAGGAACTGTGGTATTGTATGAGGAAGTCTGGAGTGTCAGAGAAGTATGTTAGAGCGGTGCAGGACATGTATGAGGACTGTAAGACAGTGGTGAGGTGTGCTGTAGGTGTGACAGAGGAGTTCAAGGTGGAGGTGGGACTGCATCAGGGATCAGCTCTGAGCCACTTCTTGTTCGCTATGGTGATGGACAGGCTGACAGACGAGGTTAGACAGGAATCTCCATGGACTATGATGTTTGCAGATGACATTGTGATCTGCAGTGAGAGCAGGGAACAGGTGGAGGAGAAGCTAGAGAGGTGGAGGTTTGTCCTGGAAAGGAGAGGGATGAAGGTTAGCCGCAGTAAGACAGAGTACATGTGTGTGAATGAGAGGGACCCAAGTGGAAGAGTGAGGTTACAGGGAGAAGAGATCAAGAAGGTGGAGGATTTGAAGTACTTAGGGTCAACAGTCCAGAGCAATGGAGAGTGTGGAAAAGAGGTGAAGAAACGTGTCCAGGCAGGATGGAACGGGTGGAGAAAAGTGTCAGGTGTGATGTGTGATAGAAGAGTTTCAGCTAAAATGAAAGGAAAGGTGTCCAAAACTGTGGTGAGACCAGCGATGTTGTTTGGTCTAGAGACAGTGTCACTGAGGAAAAGACAGGAGACAGAGCTGGAGGTAGCAGAGATGAAGATGCTGAGGTTCTCTCTGGGAGTGACCAGGAAGGATAGGATCAGGAATGAGTACATCAGAGGGACAGCACATGTTAGAGGTTTTGGAGATAAAGTCAGAGAGGCCAGACTGAGATGGTTTGGACATGTCCAGAGGAGAGATAGTGAATATATTGGTAGAAGGATGCTGAGTTTTGAACTGCCAGGCAGGAGGCCTAGAGGAAGACCAAAGAGGAGGTTTATGGATGTAATGAGGGAGGACATGAAGGTAGTTGGTGTGAGAGAAGAGGATGCAGAAGACAGGGTTAGATGGAGGCAACTGATTCGCTGTGGCGACCCCTGAAGGGAAAAGCCGAAAGAAAAAGAAGAATTTTCTATCTAGATAAGTTCTGCCTAAAGAATCAAAATCCAGACCTGGTAAGGACTTGGATCATTCCAGTATAATCAAACCCAGAACCTGAATTGCCTGGTTCATATTAGGACAACAGTTCTGTGAGCTAAATCAAGGCACACTACAAATGACAATTTTAAAATATTTGTCCATCCAACCACCTTTTCAACAATTTCCAATACCTTTCATTCACTTACCTGAATCTAAAATGAGGAGAAGTTGTCCATTCTTGTTCAGGAGACTCTGGAAGAAGCTGATGGTGGCTCCAGGATCCTTCACATAATACAGCACCTGTTGATTTTGTCACAGTGGGTGGTAACATATTGGATTACATTGGAATGGAACTAATGAGTTTAATTGTTGTAGAAATTGAGAAATGAAACCTGAAACATGTGAATGAAGTCAGCCTTCTCAGTCCCCTTTTTCTCTTTCCATTGCTCCTGGAATTCTTCAGCGGTCATCTTGTTCCAGTTAAATTTGATGTAATCCAAGCCTGGAGTCTGGGACACCAAATCTGCATTGACAGAGGCAAAGCAGAGTGATGGAATATCCTGTATTTAGTGATAATGTTTCACTGTCAAATATCACAATTTGTACTGTTTTAGTAATTTTGAGTCGATTGTGATTGCAAACTGATCTTTCAGTTTAATGGATTGGTTTATTCATCTAAGTACCCTGGAATATGTTGTCTGGGGTCTCACTTCTGAACTTATGTTTGATCAGTGATACGACCATGACTCAATAAACAAGAAAATAAAAGCTTTATTCCTAAATGTGTCATCCTACATAAGAGGTCAGAATGTCATCTGTTTGCTTCATGGTTGTCAATCACATCCTGATATGTGATTTTCATTGCGTTTTGTTTTTTTAATGTTGTCTGCATTTGAGTCCTAAACAGCAAGGGTCCATCTGTCATGTTTTGAGCGCAGTTTTGTCATACTTTTGATATTTGCCCATTTATAGCACATACCTTTGTAGCCATGTAGCTGTTGGGGGTTTGGCTCTATCACCTCGTTATCTACAGTCATCCCTGGGTTCTTGTGATGGAGTGCAGAGAACATCTTAAGGTCAAGCTCACCTACTGGCAAAAAAACCCTTTAAAGCACCTGTGTCTTGAAGAAACTTTGACTAACACTGATCCACAACACCCAACCCAAAATGGGAGTACTGTACATTATGTCAGTGACATTGGATGGTTGACCCTTAACAGAGGTATTGTCTCTGCCGATTTTGTTCTATTTCAAAATGTGTGACCATCTGGTCAACAAAAAACTCGTACCTGTTATCAGTTTAACAAGAAATATTGCTTTTAATCTTGATAAAACTATTCTGGAATAACAGCTTTATTAAAATGACTGGTTTAAAGAAAGAAGTTATCTGAGCAAAGGTTAGTCCAACAAATGCAACACTTTGCAACTTCAATTAAACATTGGTTTAGAAATTGTGTAACCTTACTCAACAGGAAATGTCTTATCCGATCATCAATTTGTCATTTTTACTGATGGTCACAGTTAGTTAAAGCGTCACCGAGCTCAAAAATACAATCATGTATAAATATGTTCTATAGAGTCTTTGTTTTTACCAGATCCACTTCCAACTCCAATGACATTCAGATTGGATTTTCCATTCACAGTCCTGAGAAAAATAAACAGAAAAATGTGTTGGATCTTCATAACAGTCGTCAGGTTATCAGTTTTCCACGTCATGGTTATCCAAATACAGCGGTACCTCTACCTACGAAATTAAGTGGTTCTGAAAGAAATTACGTAAGTAGAAAATTTCGTAAGTAGAGAAGCGTTTTCCATGCAAATGCCCTAATTCATCCCAAGCCCCCCAAAATTCAGACATAAATGTTTTATAAAGCATAAAAATACATCAAAACATGTAACAAATAGATGTTACAATTAGATTATTACACAGTAAATGAGAGTTGTGTATAACGTAAAAAACAAAGAATAAAGAATAAAATGCTGGTCATTAACCTTTGAACTGCTGTCCTCATTGTTTTTTGCCCTCTTTGGTTCATGCGCTCCTGCCTCACCATGAACAACAGAGTGAATTCCAGTCCTCCTTCTGAACTTCTCCAACCACCCACGCCATGCCTTAAACTCCTTAAACTTCCTTTAGTTTTAATAACATGGTGATTGTAGATGCATTACGGCCATATTCTTTGGAGAGATCAACCAAACGCATCCCTTTTTCATGCTTTTCTATCATCTCTTGCTTTGTTTGTACGGACAAAAAAACTCTTTTCTTCGTCTTTTCTTTTCCTCTTTTCTCCGTCACTTTCTTGGGGTCCATAGTGAATACTCTAAAAGTTAATATATTTACGTAAAACTATCAGAACACCTCATGGGTCGAGGGCCGAATGACTAGGACGCTGCATAGACACCTATCTAGCTACACACAAAGGTCCCTCTTAGCCAATGGGATGCCAGGATGCTAGGTAATAGCCAATAGCAGAGCAGCTATTTGAATGCTGTGTTCAGGAACCTGTGGGAGCTGCGAGTATCAGCCCATACTGTATTTTTACCTTTCATAACTCAAAATTTCTACGTAAGTAGAGGCAATATTTTCTTGCTGAGAAATTTCGTAAGTTGAAAATTTCGTAAGTAGAGACATTCGTAAGTAGGGGTACCGCTGTATATTTAAATCAATCCACTGGACTTGAAGAAATGTTCTTGAAGACATTTCACCTCTAATCCAAGAGGCTTCTTGGATTAGAGGTGAAATCCCTGGAAATAAATATCCACAACTTCTCAAATGTTTGTTACATTTTGGGCTTTGCATTTATCAACAATGCACATAGTTTTTATAGCTAAAAAAAGTTATGATGTTCACTGTGTAGACTTTGTGTTGAGACCACCATAAATCCAGATGATGGGAAACAAATGTATGATTAGATGATGGGATTAAATGTTCATCAATACAAAAGTGGAAAAACTGATATTTAATTTGTTGAACATTTTTGCCATTTGAGCATAAGCTACTAAAAACTTTTCATGACACCTGGAGGATGGGTGGCGTACAGTTTGAACTACGAAAAGGCAGATCTAACAGACTATTAACCACAATACATATGCATGAAAATCAACGAACAAGTGGTGCTATGCCAAAGAACGATGCATTGAACGTTTTAGTGCAGGGGTATTCAAATAAAAGTCACAGAGGTCCGGTTAGAAAAATGTCCTCTTAGTAAAAGGTCCGAACTCAAGTCCAGTTTGTGTCTTATAGCCGTCCCTATGTCCACATTATCATTTATTATCAGTTTTCAATGCAAGATATGTTTAAGTGAGTGCACAGCTAGCTCTTTGACCTCATCATAAATAAAAGTAGACCCAGGAAAATAAATTTCAAGCCTTTATGTTAGATTGAAGAACACACAAACCTCAGAATTAAAAATAAAGTGCAAAAAGAGCTGAATAATCCTTTTTCTCATGAAGACATCCCAGCCTAAAGAACTGAAGATCTACACTTCAAGTATAAAAACATTAACATGTTCAGAAAGCGTGAATAAAAACTGGCTTTCAGGGGAAAAATGCAAACAGAACTTTCTTCATGAGAGAAAGGGGCGTGTGGCCTGACAGTCATTCACTTCTGCACAAGTAACCTAGTACACAAGGTGAGCCTGTGAACACCTGGTGGTGGTCACCTTGTGGTGGTCACCTTGTGGTGGTCACCTTATGGTGGTCTCTGTAATGTTGGACTTGATCAGCATCTCTTTCATTGCTGCTTGTTTGTCCTCTCCCCTTGTGTTTCATAGTGGTGTTACACTCAGTAAAGAACTCCTGATCTTTGTGGAGGAACCTGACACACACACACACACACACACACACACACATATAATCATGGTTCTCTCTGAGTAGCTGCTTCAAGATGTTAATATTTCTGATTTTCTTGTTGTGTTGAAGCTGACGTTGGGAGTTTTTCCACACATCTCATCTTTCTGTTTTCCCCCAAACAAAATGTCAACACTTTTAACTTACCACTTTTAATTCATGCTACATGTTCAGACCATATGAGGTAAAATAGTTTTGAACTGCCTGACGGAGGAATAAACATAAATTTGTTCCACTCATTGTTAACCAGCGGTTTTCCTTGTTCACCTCCCTTCGTTTGGAGCTATGCTGTCTTTCTTCTGTGCTCCTGTAGCGGTAAACCTACAGCGGTAGTGAGCTGTCTCACTTCCTGGTGCACTGACAGCGCAGGGTAGACAAACGATCTGATTGGCTGAACTGAGTGGAGCTATTACCGTGTTACCTGGAGGAGCAGCGCCCGCCGTCTGTAGCCGCGAACTGCAAGTAAAAATATGCCAAGAAAATCTACTCTGGTGAATTTATCACGGAGTGGTCACGGGTCCGGACAGAACCATCACCATGGTCCGCCATTTGGTGACCCCTGTTTTAGTGGATCCTACAGGTAGATCCACTCCACTCCTGTCGACTTTTGATGATAAAGACTATCTTGTGTCTAGTGGTAAACATGTAGGAAGCAGCATAGTCACATAACAGAGCGTACTGTACAGTATATTGTACAACATTTAACTGTGTTTTCTTCTATTCTAATCACTAATGTGGCTCAAAAATAAATGGAGAGGATTACTTAGCCATTATGTCCAGGAACAGATTGTCGATGAAGTCCTGCATCGTCTGAATTTCAGTGCAGTTCTTCAGATAATGATGGTAACATTTTAGGAAGCTGTTGCTATCGCTGATCAGATTTCTCCGTCGTGATTCCATAACAGTTATCTTTCAAAAATGAAAACAAGTATAAAAGTTTCATAAAATGTGACAAAATTGGCTGTTTTTAGCTACAAAAAATACAACATTCATTATTGATTTGGCTACAATTGTAAAGACAGTCTCGACCAATCAATGAAGGTCATTTTACATTGCTCATGCACTGTTCAGGTATACATGTTGTGTATAATGTATCAGCTATGATACAAATGCAGTTCATTACATCACTGTTACTGGTTTAAGATCAGAATGCAACTTGGTCAAAACAAGGAGTGTCAAGTAAGTTCTTCCTGGCTCAATGACAGTTACTAATCCTCTGAAGAATCACAAACTCCATGTGATGAATAGGGTCTCTTTAATACAAGCGGCATGAACCACAGTATTTTAGAGAGTGTGTCTCTAACATTAGAAAGATCACTTTGGCTTTTATACCTTTTCATTTCCAGTCCAACAAATTTAAATTGTCAACATTCAGATGATTCACCACCTGGCTTCCTTTAGAGGTTATCAGTCATGATCATCTTCTGGAAATACCTTTGTCAGGTCACTTCAGGATCTCTTTAATACATGCTGCATTGAGAGACATTACGCTCTGAGTCAGTGTTGCTCTCCCAGCATTCATTTACTTTCCAGATTGAACTTTTGTTTCAACAGTAAAGTCATATCCAGGGACAGATAATTGATAATTTAAACAACATTTCCACCTGAAATCAGTTTAAATAGCAAAATAATCAAGCCAGCTCAATGACATCAAGTGGTACTTGAAGCATTGTATTTGTTTTAGTTCGAAATGTTACAGTCAACAAAATGATGTCACACATGTCTGTGTTACTGAACCAATTGGATTAGTCGGAGGAAGGGACACAATTTTATTTTTAGTCCTTGAGTTGCAATTGTTCACAGTCTAAAAGTCTATAAACTACAAGACATCACATCTGTTAAGACTCCTCATGTACGTTTCACCAATTTGATTGATTTGAAGAAAAGTTTACTTACATGTTGGTGCAGATCCACGTCCACAGGGATCAGCAGTCTGGCATCAAGGCCTCTGCCCGCTTTATTTAAAGGTACAGACAGCAGGAAAAAGGCCATAAAATAAATCCAACCAATGGTAAAGGACTTCAAACACACACCTTATTTGTCATGTGTCAACACATAGATTGGGAGCATGTGACAGTGACACATATAGCATGATCCAATACAGATGAAAACATGAAAAGTTAACAGAGTCATGTCAAGTCACTCTCAGCCAACTTCTTCCTAATAGACTCCACTAAAATAAAGGTGAGGACAGGACAGGTTGGTGATATGAAAGCAAGTAATTATATATCCAAGAATAATATTTACGTCATGCCTCTCAAATAACCATCTAATAGTGGTAGCCCTTTAATAAAACACCACCAAAGTTAGAGTCATCTAGAATCAGCCCATTTTTATTTAAATGAGCACATAAAAAAACAAAGGCAGAAGACATTTTGTTCTGCCTGCTGGGATGGGTGGTTCTTGAATGATAACTGCAGGCTACACCACCCTGACGTAAAGGAGAAGGGATCATTTTACAGTACTGTAACCCTGATGATAAATACTAAGAACAAAAATTGTTTGCACGAGGTAACTAAATGGAATATTTATTTATTATAATCAGGGGCTGTCAGCTGTTTTGACATGTGTAATTTTCTAATTTGACACGACGTTCTTGTCCCAGTAAATAAAAATGCTGGGGCTACAATTTGTAAAATAATAATGAGTTCAAGAATTGTGTTTACTATTTGAAAGTCTAATGAGCAAATGAGCGCACATGAATGTATTCACAAACTTTGGAATAAAAAACTAAAACAACTCGTAATCTTCTCTTTCTCAAAATGAAAATCTTAGAAAAGGGATTCATATTAAAACCGCGTCTTATCCAGGTCATGGAGGCAGCAGTTTGACAAGGTAGCCCCGACACTCCTGAACCCAAAAACTTCCTAGAAAATCCATAATAGATATCTATCCATCATGGATAGATATCTATCCATAATGGATAGATGGATGGATGGATGGATGGATGGATGGATGGATGGATGGATGGATGGATGGATGGATGGATGGATGGACGGACGGATGGATGGGTCGGTCGGTCGCTCGATCGATCGATTGATCGATAGATAGATCTGTGTTTGATGATCAGGGCAGACAGATGGCTCTTGAGACAATGGCTGAAGTTGGTGGTACTTTACCTAACAAAGCTCTGGGTCGTTCTCCAATACAACAAACATCAATGCAAGTGGTATGAGAAGGACAAGACAGTGGCTTATATACTATTCAATATACTATTCAAGACAGGCATGGCGCCACATGACTCCTTTGCAGGAAACTGTAGATTCAAATGGATAGTCTTGGATAGTCTTGGAAACAGGTGGTAAATGCATAATAACCTCAAGGTCCATAAACTACATCTTCAAAGGCAGGAAGCTGAGCTTATTTAGCAGGTGTTGACTGAATCTTGTGAAGGAATGTGCAAGGACCTCATCTACAGTTCAACAAAAGGACAAAGAAAGTGTGTGTGTAGGATAAATTCTGCGGAAGGGGTTCACCTAAAGTTCTTCTAACCCTAAAGGTTAAAAAGTCTAGATAATGTTTACTTACAGTATCCTATGGAGTAAACCTGGGCAATAAACCTGAAGAACAATCCTGGGCAACAAACCACAGGGTCAGACAATGATCAAAGGGTATGCACTTATAAAGAAACTGGGCAACGAAACTGATATTTCTTCAATAGATAAATAGATAGCTAGATGCACTGCGCATATTAACATATGTAACATGATATACATATTACCATATGATATACACATTAACAATTTACAATCACTAAATTCACATTCCCCACCTACAACTACAATCTACAAACTACACTGGTTGACCAGGTTGTGTGCATGATTGTCTGTTGCAGTGGACTGGGAGGAGTGCTGATTACACAGCCTCACGGTCGTAGGCATGACGGGCCTGCCAGAACATTTCTTCACGTATTTCCAGTGAAGCAACCTATCGCTGAAGTAGCTCTCCAGTGCTCTCTAATTTTCCTTCCATTGCTTGACTAGTCTCTCGGTTGAGGTCAGCAGCCCCCCCATCCAGAAGAGTGTGGACAAAGCTTCCACCTCCTGACATGTTACACACTTTGCCAGAATCTTTTCAGGCCAGACTGCAAGACTTATCAAATGGTCTCACCAAACCTTCGCCACAACTGGGTCTTTGTCTCCTTGATGAATGACTCTTGCTTTGATTGCTGGTAACCATCAGCTGCCTTTGGAGTTCCGTGGCTTAACCATGTCCTGTGGGCATTATTCAACCTGAGCAAAATGACTTAACCATCATCTGGACCACTTTCAGGTGACTTCAACACCCCTGGGGTGGAGTCCCGGGTTCCAACTATGACTTAACAACTTTGACAACCATGTCCTGGATGAATGAGAATCCTGGCAGATATTTTTGACAATCATTCGTCATATTGTGACAAGATACAAATAAATATTTCATGCAGTCCCAAGACACTGTAAGATGTCATGTTTTGTCCGTTGAGATGGGCTCTAATCTTGATTGAGCTCTAATTAATAATACAGGCCAAATTTGTGAAATTTGGTGAATTTGTTTGTACATGCTAACAAAGCTAATTAAAAAAAAACATTCATATTAGTTACACACTTACTACCTACTGAAACTAGGTCATTTTCTATTTCAACAGGAAAACTTAAGTCGTGGTAAGTATCATGAATGTTTTGAGTGGTATTTAGAAGTGTGGGATAAGTGATAGAACCAGGAGGACCATCTGATGATTTTATACAGCAAATGTATTTACCTGCAGATGCCGCTGATTTATTTGTAGCTAAAGTCTTCATGAAAACCAGGATGGTGGTTTGTGTCCAGTTCTCAGAACTATTCCATGGCTTACTGTCTCTGAAAGACTCAGTTATCAGTTAAATACTGATGTCCATATATCAAGCATGGGAAGGTTTCAGGTCAAACATATTTCTTATCCTTTACTTGGTTATGAACCATTTCACACACTTGGGTCCTCTACAGTGGGTCTGCTTTCTGTCCACAGACTCAAAACTAAACATGATGAAGCGGTGTCCAGTTTTTATTTTTTATACTGAATAAAACTCGCTCTCAACCTGAAAACAATTTAAATACCAGAATAATCAAACCAAATCAGTTACATTAAATGGTACTTCCATTCATTTGTGCAAACATTGAAAATGTTTTAGTTCTGATTACCAAAAGTATTACAACGTGATGTCAGCCAAGTCTTTTTACTGAAACAATTTATTCAGGCAAAGGAAGGCAAACATTTTTATCGTTAATCCTGGGGCTGCATAAGTTTAGTCTGACTGTTTTGAATGAAAGTAAATACTTCTTTATCATTTTTCTCAATCTTAGCAGAGAAAAAAACTTCCGAGTAGTGGAAGCTAGACTAAGGGCAGAAGTGAGCATTTGTGAGCAGCAGTATGGTTTCATGCCAAAAAAGAGTACTACAGATGCAGTATTTGCTTTGAGGATGTTGATAGAGAAGTACAGAGAAGGCCAGAGGGAGCTGCATTGTGTTTTTGTAGATCTGGAGAAAGCTTATGACAGGGTGCCCAGAGAGGAACTGTGGTATTGTATGAGGAAGTCTGGAGTGGCAGAGAAGTATGTTAGAGCGGTGCAGGACATGTATGAGGACTGTAAGACAGTGGTGAGGTGTGCTGTAGGTGTGACAGAGGAGTTCAAGGTGGAGGTGGGACTGCATCAGGGATCAGCTCTGAGCCCCTTCTTGTTCGCTATGGTGATGGACAGGCTGACAGACGAGGTTAGACAGGAATCTCCATGGACTATGATGTTTGCAGATGACATTGTGATCTGCAGTGAGAGTAGGGAAGAGGTGGAGGAGAAGCTAGAGAGGTGGAGGTTTGTCCTGGAAAGGAGAGGGATGAAGGTTAGCCGCAGTAAGACAGAGTACATGTGTGTGAATGAGAGGGACCCAAGTGGAAGAGTGAGGTTACAGGGAGAAGAGATCAAGAAGGTGGAGGATTTTAAGTACTTGGGGTCAACAGTCCAGAGCAATGGAGAGTGGGGAAAAGAGGTGAAGAAGCGTGTCCAGGCAGGATGGAATGGGTGGAGAAAAGTGTCAGGTGTGATGTGTGATAGAAGAGTTTCAGCTAAAATGAAAGGAAAGGTGTACAAAACTGTGGTGAGACCAGCGATGTTGTTTGGTCTAGAGACAGTGTCACTGAGGAAAAGACAGGAGGCAGAGCTGGAGGTAGCAGAGATGAAGATGCTGAGGTTCTCTCTGGGAGTGACCAGGAAGGATAGGATCAGGAATGAGTACATCAGAGGGACAGCACATGTTAGAGGTTTTGGAGATAAAGTCAGAGAGGCCAGACTGAGATGGTTTGGACATGTCCAGAGGAGAGATAGTGAATATATTGGTAGAAGGATGCTGAGTTTTGAACTGCCAGGCAGGAGGCCTAGAGGAAGACCAAAGAGGAGGTTTATGGATGTAGTGAAAGAGGACATGAAGGTAGTTGGTGTGAGAGAAGGGGATGCAGAAGACAGGGTTAGATGGAGGCGGTTGATTCGCTGTGGCGACCCCTGAAGGGAAAAGCCAAAAGGAAAAGAAGAAGAAGATTTGGCTGAAAAAAGTTTTTTTCTAAAGGTTTTTCTAAAGGTTCTAAATTAATTACGGGTATGATTTCTCACCATTTACAATGTTTTAAATAAATTGATGATTTTCTGATTTGACGTCTTAATGATTCTGTCTGGTCTAGAGACAGTGTCACTGAGGAAAAGACAGGAGACAGAGCTGGTGGTAGCAGAGATGAAGATGCTGAGGTTCTCTCTGGGAGTGACCAGGAAGGATAGGATCAGGAATGAGTACATCAGAGGGACAGCACATGTTAGAGGTTTTGGAGATAAAGTCAGAGAGGCCAGACTGAGATGGTTTGGACATGTCCAGAGGAGAGATAGTGAATATATTGGTAGAAGGATGCTGAGTTTTGAACTACCAGGCAGGAGGCCTCGAGGAAGACCAAAGAGGAGGTTTATGGATGTAGTGAAAGAGGACATGAAGGTAGTTGGTGTGAGAGAAGAGGATGCAGGAGACAGGGTTAGATGGAGGACACTGATTGGCTGTGGAGACCCCTGAAGGGAAAAGCCCAAAGGAGAAGAAGAAGATCAGCTGATCATCAAAAACAACAAGAGCAACAGGAAGGAGACTCGATGAAACCAGAGAAGAACTGACTGAACAACAGACGGCATCAGAACCACTTTACCGGAACCCAGTTCTTGTTGGTTCTGTGTGCAGGAAAATCAAATGTTTCACTGGTTTATAAAACACAAATCATGTTTCTGTGTCTTTCAGTGACTCACTGTCTGAAGTATTTGGACACTGCATCTTCTGGAGTCCCAAACTTCCCAGAGTTTGTGTCTGTTGGGTTGATTGATGACGTTCAGATTGATTATTATGACAGTAACACCAAGAGATCAGAACCCAGACAGGACTGGATGGAGAAAGTCACAGCAGATGATCCTGAGTACTGCACCAGGAACACTAGGATCAATGAGGGAAACCATGGGAGGGACTAAGTCAGCATTGAAAATTTTAAAGAAACGTTTCAAACAATCTGAAGGTTTGTTTATGTTTCTACTGATAAAAATTTTGTTTATGTTTTCATGCTGTATGAACACACACACACACACACACACACACACACACACACACACACACTCCATTGAGAGTCTCTCTCAGGTTTCCATATTGTCCAGGTTATGTCTGGTTGTGAGTGGGACGATGAGACTGGAGGGTTACTGGTTTTCTTCAGCATGGTTATAATGGAGAAGACTTCCTGGTCTTGAACCTGAAGACAGACATGGATCGCTCCCAGACCTCAGGCTCTCACCGCCAAGCACAGATTGGATCATAACAGAGGTTGGATGGAATACAACAAGCATTACCTCACCCAGATTTGTCCTGAGTGGGGGAGGAAGTATTTGGAGAATGGGAGGAGCTCTCTGCTGAGAACAGGTAGGATCACATGACCTGATGGAGTTTCGTACCAATCAACTCAGTCAACTTTTATTTATATAGCGCTTAATCACATCTGAAGACATTTCAAAGCGCTTTACGGACAGAAAACCAACAATGCCCTCCAGAGCAGCATAAGCAACGGTGGGGGAGAAAAACTCCCTTATTGAGGAAGAAACTCCGGGCAGGACCCAGGCTCTGGAGGGGGGTCATCCGCCTTGACCTGTTGGTTGGGAAAGAGAAATACACTGGGGACAGAGATAGGTCAAGGAAAAGAGACAGAGAGAGAGAGAGACAGTGAGAGAGTGGCAGATAGGCCAGATTGAGTTTAATGTCCATAATGATCTGTTGCTGAATTGTGGTGGTGGGGGGGGGGAATTTCCAGGCCTTTGGATATCCTGTCTTCCATCCGCGTTCTCCACCTGTGGAACAGAGGCTCAAAGACAACGGCAGTATCGTGCAGACAAAGAGTGTGATTTGACAGTAGTAATAACTTCTAGGAGCATAGAAAGATAAAGAAAGAGAAGGAGAAGTGACAGGAGCTCCAGAGTTTCTCCCTTTAACGGGAGAGACGGAGAAAAATACCCTCAGCAGCCTATAGCAGCATATCTAGTGGGGTGTGTTATTTCTAATTGTAGGCTCTATCAAAGAGGAGGGTTTTTAGTCTACTCTTAAACAAGCTAAGGGTGTCCCCCCCCCCCCCCCCGGACTGAGGCTGGGAGATGGTTCCAGAGTAAAGGGGCCAGATAGCTGAAGCTTCTGCCTCCTGTTCTACTCTTAAAAACCCGACAGATCACCAGAAATCCTGCATCCTCGGATCGAAGGGCCCTGGGGGGGTGATACACTTCAATAAGATCTTCAGTGTAAGACGGAGCCTCACAGTGGAGAGCTTTAGATGTGATCATAAGGAGTTTGAATTGTATTCTATGATTAATCAGGAGCCAATGACGTGACTCTAGGACAGGCGAGATGTGTTCTCTCCTCCCAGTCCAGTCAGTCAGTGGGCAGCTGATTCTGAACTAACTGTAGAGTCCTAATAGAGGAGCTAGAACAGCCCATAATAAGGAATTGTAATCCAATCTAGAAGTAACAAAGGCATGAATGAGTTTCTCTGCGTCTTTAAAGGATAAGAAATTTCTAACTTTAGCAATACAGCGGTACCTCTACTTACGAAATTAATTGGTTCCGGAAGAAATTGCGTAAGTAGAAAATTTTGTAAGTAGAGATGCACTTTCCATGCAAACGCCCTAATCCGTTCCAAACCCCCCAAAATTCAGACATAAATGTTTTATAAAGAATAAAAATACATCAAAACATGTAACAAATACATGTTACAATTAGATTATTACACAATAAATGAGAGTTATGTCGTGGTTTGCTTAGGACCCAAATGCGCAAACGTCAGGTAAAAGGGAAAAAAAAATATTTATTTAACAACGAATGTAATGGACCAGATGAACAGGCTGGACAGGTGAATTGGCAGGAGAAGAGAAGGCAGGCAGGCGGCTGGAATGGTAATAGGCAGCAGACCGTAACTGGAACACGGAGAGAATAGAGTTATCAAAAAAGTCAAGGTGCACGTTCAAGAGAGAGCCAAGGTGCAGATACTGACAAGCAGTACAAACGAACTGGCGATGAATGGTGGAAAGCTGGTCCTCATGAAGGTCTGTAGATTGGTGATTAGTCACAGGTGTGCTGCTCTGCTGCCAGGAACAGCCACACCCCGGTAGGCGGAAACTATGAGGGACTCAGAAGAGAGAGAGAGAGAGAAGCAGCTGCACATCCTGACAGTACCCCCCCCTCAACGACCGCCCCCTGGCTGTCCACCAGGCTTGTCAGGATGGGCACGGTAAAAGTCCACAATCAACTCGGGATCCAGGATGAAGCTGCGGGACACCCAGGAACGCTCCTCCGGACCATAACCCTCCCAGTCAACCAAGTACTGGTAGCCACGGCCACGACGGTGAACATCCAAAAGACGGCGAACGGTAAACGCTGGATGGTCATCAATGACCCGGGGGGAAGGAGGGGGATCGGCAGGAGGGCAGAGAGGACTAGAATGGACCGGTTTTAGTTGAGACACATGAAAGGTGGGATGAATTTTCATGGAAGGCGGCAAACTCAGACGAACAGCGGCCGGATTTACCACTTCAACAACCTCAAATGGACCAATGAAACGGGGTGCCAATTTCCTAGACTCTACCTGCAGGGGAATGTTTTTAGCCGCCAGCCATACTTTTTGACCCACTTGGTAGGGCAGAGTCGGAGTCCGGTGTCTATCAGCGATTCGCTTGTTTCGCTCAGCGGAACGAAGCAGGACTGAATGAGCACACCTCCAAATCTGCCGACAGCGCCGGACATGCTCTTGGACGGATGGAACAGCGATCTCTGCTTCCTGTTCAGGAAACAGTGGAGGCAAATATTCAAGAGCACATTCAAAAGGTGACATACCAGTAGCGGCTGACGGGAGAGAATTGTGTGCGTATTCCACCCAAGGAAGATATGAACTCCAGTCCGCAGGATTTTGTGCCACAACACAACGAAGGGCAGCCTCCAAGTGTTGATTAGCTCGCTCACACTGACCATTAGTCTCTGGATGAAAGCCGGAAGACAGACTCACTCGAGCACCCAAGGCTTCACAGAAACGCCTCCACACCTGGGAAATGAACTGTGGTCCTCTATCAGAAACAATGTCCAGAGGAGTCCCATGTAACCGAAATACGTGTTGGACAAGCAAGTCAGCAGTCTCGCGGGCAGTAGGAAGCTTGGGTAAGGGCACAAAATGAACAGATTTAGAAAAGCGGTCAATTATGGTCGTAATAATGGAGTTACCTTGAGAGATGGGAAGACCAGAAATAAAGTCAAGGGCAATGTGAGACCAGGGACGAGTTGGAATGGGCAAGGGGTGGAGAAGACCAGCTGGCCGTTGATTGGACGTCTTCCCTCGAGCACAAACTGTACAGGCTAAAACATATTCTCTGGTGTCCTTCTCCATTGTTGGCCACCAGAAATGGCGTCTGAGGAGGGCCAGGGCTCGGCGAATTCCCGGATGGCAGGCAAATCGGGACGTATGCCCCCACTGGATGACCTGGGAAGGGACAGCCTGTGGGACATACAAACAGGTGGGAGGACCATTACCCGGGTCAGGATCAGTCTCTTGAGCTCTCCTGATGCAGGACTCGATCTCCCAAGTAACAGCAGCTAAAATACAAGAAGGTGGAAGAATGTTTTCAGCAATGTCAGGCGAGTCAGCAGGAGAAAACTGTCGGGAAAGGGCATCGGGTTTGGTGTTTCTTGAACCAGGTCGATAGGTCAAGGTAAAATTAAAACGTCCGAAAAACAAAGCCCATCTAGCCTGACGGGAGTTGAGCCACTTAGCAGACTGGATGTACGATAAGTTTTTGTGATCTGTCCAGACAACAAACGGGTGTTCTGCTCCCTCCAGATAGTGCCGCCACTCCTCCAAGGCCAACTTGACAGCAAGAAGTTCTCGATCGCCTATGGTGTAATTCCGTTCTGCGGTGGATAAACGGCGTGAGAAGAAGGCACAAGGATGCAGTTTTTGGTCAGAGGCAGATTGCTGAGACAAAACAGCTCCAACACCAGTATCCGAAGCATCCACCTCGACAATGAACTGCAGTGTTGGGTCAGGATGAGTGAGAACAGGCGCTTCAGTAAAACGTCTCTTAAGAGCCTGAAAGGCTTCATCTGCGTCTGAAGACCACACAAAAGGGATCTTGAGGGAGGTGAGACGAGTCAGAGGAGCTGCCACAGAACTGTAGTTCCGGATGAAACGGCGGTAGAAATTAGCAAATCCGAGAAACCTTTGAAGTTGTTTACGGGTCTCTGGGACTGGCCACTGCGAAACTGCATGGATCTTTGAGGGATCTGGTTTCACCTGCCCACTGTCAATGATGTAACCGAGAAATCCAACCGACTCAACATGGAACTCGCACTTCTCTGCCTTGGCGAATAGTTTGTTCTCCAGCAGCCTCTGCAGCACCTGGCGGACATGGGTAACATGCTCATCTACAGACGGAGAGAAAATCAAAATATCGTCCAAATAGACAAACACAAAACGATTCAAAAAATCTCTCAATACATCATTGACCAGGGCTTGAAAAACTGCAGGAGCATTTGTCAACCCAAAAGGCATTACCAGATATTCAAAATGGCCCAAATGTGTATTGAATGCCGTTTTCCACTCGTCCCCCTTGCGAATGCGCACAAGATGGTACGCATTGCGAAGGTCCAGTTTAGAAAAGATGGTAGCATTGTGAAGAGATTGAAATGCAGAATTGATGAGAGGAAGAGGATATTTGTTTTTCATTGTTATGTTATTTAACCCTCGGTAGTCAATGCAGGGGCGAAGTGACCCATCCTTCTTACTAACAAAGAAAAAACCAGCACCAACAGGAGAGGAGGAAGGTCTGATTATACCCGCTGCTAAAGAGTCTCTTATATACTGCTCCATTGCTTCATTCTCTGGTTTGGACAAACTATACAGACGCCTGGAAGGCAGAGTTGAACCTGGAAGAAGGTCAATGGCACAGTCATAAGGTCTATGGGGTGGAAGCGAAAGTGCTTGCTCCCTACTAAAAACTTGTGCTAGATCATGATATAAATCAGGAACATTACTTAGATCTGGAGGCACTGTAGAGGGCATGGTGGAACCTGGTGGAGGAAGAGCAGATTGCAAACATTTCGAGTGACAGAAAGAACTCCAACTTAACACCTTTCCACTGACCCAATCAAAATTCGGATTATGTCGTTTTAACCAAGGATATCCCAAAATTAACGGAGTCTGAGGTGAAGAAATTAATTTAAACTGCAGTTGTTCTTGATGGTTGCCTGATAACAAAAGTTTAACTGGTTCTGAACAATGGGTCACCTTTGAGATTAGCTTCCCATCTAGAGCATTTGCTGCTAGTGGAGTAGCAAGGGGTACCCTATCCAACCCAGTTTGTTGAGCCAGATTACAGTCCATAAAATTGTCCTCAGCTCCGGAATCCACTAGGGCAGTCAACGGCAGAGTAGAGTTACGAAAACAGAGCATAGCAGGAAGTAGCATTTTTGTTGGGGAATTAGAGGAGGAAACGTGGCTCACCAGCACCCCCATATTCACTGATGAGCCTAGTCTTTTGGCCGAACAGGACATGTGGCGAGAAAATGTCCCTGAATCCCACAATATATACAAACGCCAGCCCTAATTCTACGCTGCCTCTCATCTTGTGTTAGTTTTGCCCGAGCCACCTGCATTGGCTCTTCCTCAGAAGTTGCAGTGGTCGGGACAACAGGCTTGTGAGGAGGTGATGCGCTGAACCGGCTTGGTGGGACACTGCGAGGGTTAGACAAGGTGGAACTATGGCGGCTGGAACGCTCCCTACGACGCTCACGGATTCGATTGTCCATTTTAATGGATATCGAAATTAAAGAATCAAGATTTGCAGGATCTTCTTTTACAGCAAGTTCATCTTTCAATTGCTCAGAAAGTCCATTCAAGAACACGCTCTGCAGAGCCAAATCATCCCACCCACTCTCGGCTGCTAGAGTCCGGAATTCAACCGAGTAGTCTGCCACACTACGAGTCCCTTGGGTTATCGAGAGGAGCCTCTTAGAAGCTTCTCTGCCCTGGACAGGGTGATCAAAAACTTTTCTCAGCTCCTGTTCAAAAGTCATGTAATCATTGCGCATATGAGGTTGATTTTGCCATTTTGCAGCTGCCCACTCTAACGCCCTCCCATGGAGAAGTCCCATAATGTAAGCAATTTTAGAATTGTCAGAGGCATAAGTGTTTGGCTTTTGACTAAAAACCAGTGAGCACTGCAGTAAAAAACTCCCACATTTACCCATATCACCTGAATAATGGTCAGGGTCCGGAATGTGCACTTCTCTGAAGGGCGGCGGTGGAGACTGAGATACAGCAGAGGCTTGAGGTTGAAGTGAAACAGGCTGCCCTTGAATACTGGACGTGGAGAGTTTGCCGGTAAGTTCCTGGATCATGAAGTTAAGCTGTGAAATCTGGTCTTGTGAAGTCTTTTGACTCCCCAAGAGGCTATGTAGCAGCTGCTCATGTTGTCCAAGTAGAACTCCTTGGTTTGCAAGAGCCTGGCAGATGCGATCCGAATTGGTCTCCGCTGGGTCCATTTTGGCCAGTTCGTTCTGTCGTGGTTTGCTTAGGACCCAAATGCGCAAACGTCAGGTAAAAGGGAAAAAAAAATATTTATTTAACAACGAATGTGATGGACCAGATGAACAGGCTGGACAGGTGAATTGGCAGGAGAAGAGAAGGCAGGCAGGCAGCTGGAATGGTAATAGGCAGCAGACCGTAACTGGAACGCGGAGAGAACAGAGTTATCAAAAAAGTCAAGGTGCACGTTCAAGAGAGAGCCAAGGTGCAGATACTGACAAGCAGTACAAACGAACTGGCGATGAATGGTGGAAAGCTGGTCCTCATGAAGGTCTGTAGATTGGTGATTAGTCACAGGTGTGCTGCTCTGCTGCCAGGAACAGCCACACCCCGGTAGGCGGAAACTATGAGGGACTCAGAAGAGAGAGAGAGAGAGAAGCAGCTGCACATCCTGACAAGTTATGCATAATGTAAAAAACAAAGAATAAAGAATAAAATGCTGGTCATTAACCTTTTAACTGCTGTCCTCATTGTTTTTTGCCCTCTTTGGTTCATGCGCTCCTGCCTCACCATGAACAACAGAGTGAATTCCAGTCCTCCTTCTGAACTTCTCCAACCACCCACGCCATGCCTTAAACTCCTTAAACTTCCTTTAGTTTTAATAACGTGGTGATTGTAGATGCATTACGGCCATATTCTTTGGAGAGATCAACCAAACGCATCCCTTTCTCATGCTTTTCTAATAATAATAATAATAATAATATAAACCTTTATTGTCCCACAGTGGGGAACTTTGTGCGATCATGGCAGCGGGGGGGGGGGGGTCATACATAAATACTTAAATAATATACATACATATTAACATTTGCATATTCACACATTGTAAACATATTAACATATATCATATTATCAGAAATTTACAGTTATATTTACACATCAAAAAATACACTACAGACTGCAGATTACATTGTTCATCCAGAATGACAATGTTTTGTTCTTTGAGTTCTCTGAATTCTTTGAGTGGTCTACTGGGAGGATTGCTGGTTGTAGACTCTGACGGCCGTGGGCAGGAAGGACCTGCGATAGCGTTCCTTCACGCATCTTGGGTGAAGCAAACTATCGCTGAAGGAGCTCTCTAGTGATCTTAGTGTGCCCTGCAGAGGATGAGAGTGGTTCTTCATTATCGATGACAGCTTGGCTGTCATCCTCTTCTCCACCACCACCTCCACTGAGTCCAGGGAGCATCCTAGGACAGAACCCGCCCTCCTAATCAGCCTATCCAGCCGCTTCCTGTCGGCCGCAGTGATGCTGCTGCCCCAGCAGACCACCCCATGAAAAATAGTTGAGGCTACTACGGTTTGATGTATTCTATGATCTCTTGCTTTGTTTGTACGGACAAAAAAACTCTTTTCTTCGTCTTTTCTTTTCCTCTTTTCTCCGTCATTTTCTTGGGGTCCATAGTGAATACTCTAAAAGTTAATATATTTACGTAAAACTATCAGAACACCTCATGGGTCGAGGGCCGAATGACGAGGACCCTGCGTAAACACGGATCTAGCTCCACACAGAGGTCCCTCTTAGCCAATGGGATGCCAGGAAAATACTAAGTAATAGCCAATGGCAGAGCAGCTATAAGAATGTTGCATTCAGGAACCTGTGGGAGCTGCCAGTATCAGCCGATACTGTATTTTTACCTTACGTAAGTCAAAATTTGTTTCGCAACAAGAGGCAATATTTTCCTGCTGAGAAATTTTGTGAGTAGAAAATTTTGTAAGTAGAGACATTCGTAAGTAGAGGTACCACTGTATTTCGTAAATGGAAGAAGGCTGTCCAGGATACAGACTTAATATGAGAATCAAAGGACAGATCACTCCCAGGTTCCTGATTTCATTGGTGGAGGACAGAGCAATACTATCTAAGTGAATTACAATGTTAGAGAGATCATCTCTAAGATGCTTCAGTCCAATAATAATGACTTCAGTTTTGTTACTGTTCAACATTAAGAAATTGTGAAGCATCCAGGATTTAATATCCCTGAGGCAGAATTCCAATTTAATTAGCTGATCAGATTCATTTGTTTTAATTCTTCTTCTTTTCCTTTCCGCTTTTCCCTTCAGGGGTCGCCACAGCAAATCAATTACCTCCATCTAACCCTGTCCTCTGCGTCCTCTAATATAATTGAGTATCGTCAGCATAACAATGCAAATTAATCTTATGTTTCCTTATAATATTTCCCAATGATAACATGTACACATTAAACAGAATTTGTCCCAGAACAGATCCTTGAAGTACTCAACAGGTGAGAGTTAGGGTTAGGGTAAGGGTTAGATTTATTATTTACATAGACAAACTGAAATCGGTTGGATGAATATGACCTAAACCAGTCTAATGCCGAGTTTTTAATCCCAACTTCCTCTTCCAATCTCCTTGAAAGAATATTATGGTCAACAGTATCGAATGCTGCACTCGGGGCTAATAAGACAAGAACAGACAGAAGACCTTTATCTGACGCTGTTAAAAGGTCATTTATAACCTTTGACGATGCTGAGGTTCTCTCTGGGAGTGACCAGGAAGGATAGGATCAGGAATGAGTACATCAGAGGGACAGCACATGCTGGAGGTTTTGGAGATAAAGTCAGAGAGGCCAGACTGAGATGGTTTGGACATGTCCAGAGGAGAGATAGTGAATATATTGGTAGAAGGATGCTGAGTTTTGAACTGCCAGGCAGGAGGCCTAGAGGAAGACCAAAGAGGAGGTTTATGGATGTAGTGAAAGAGGACATGAAGGTAGCTGGTGTGAGAGAAGAGGATGCAGAAGACAGGGTTAGATGGAGGCAACTGATTCGTTGTGGCGACCCCTGAAGGGAAAAGCCCCAAAGGAAAAGAAGAAATACAGTCTCCGTACTGTAGTTTGTTCTGAAACTATCCATCTTCCATCGCTTATCTGGAATTGGGTCGCGGGGGCAGCAGCTTCAACGGGGAGCCCCAAACTTCCCTTTCCCCGGCCACATCCACCAGATCTGACTGGGGGATCCCAAGGTGTTCCCAGGCCAGTGTTGACATATAATCCCTATTCCTGATCCTATCCTTCCTGGTCACTCCCAGAGAGAACCTCAGCATCTTCATCTCTGCTATCTCCAGCTCTGTCTCCTGTCTTTTCCTCAGTGACACTGTCTCTAGACCAAACAACATCGCTGGTCTCACCACAGTTTTGTACACCTTTCCTTTCATTTTAGCTGAAACTCTTCTATCACACATCACACCTGACACTTTTCTCCACCCGTTCCATCCTGCCTGGACACGCTTCTTCACTTCTTTTCCACACTCTCCATTGCTCTGGACTGTTGACCCTAAGTACTTCAAATCCTCCACCTTTAGGTTGAACCTTCACAGTTCACCTGATCCCCTGGTTAGGTCACTGAGTTATTGTTACTCTTTGTGACACTAACCTCACACCAAAACAACCGATGTCCTCAACGACTCAACACACGATGTCCTCAGTTGAGGCCGTTGCCTTTGTTGGTTCCTTAACTCCTTAGAACTTAGAACTCTCGGGGGTTGCAAGAGCTGCAACCTCTGTTTCCAGATCAGGGTCTGGAGTGGCACCTCACCAGCCGGTGGACGGAGAGCAGATCCTTGGTCGGCTCTGGCTGTTCTGGTCTGGAGATGTGGAACCACGTGTCCCCCTTTCCCAGCAAACGGACTGCAGTTCCCATTTGTTCAGTCACTTGTAAGGAACCTGTCCACCTAGGGTCAGAACATTTTTGTTACTTTCAGCCACAACACTTTCACACACATCCATTTCTCTGGGGACATCTGCCTGTTTTTTCTGTGAGATGGGAGAAAGTGATAGCTGTCGCAGGCCTGGTGGGCCTTCAGCACCTTTGGCTGTCAATGGAGCTGTAAGAGCTGGAAAAGGTCTGTCAGTGTGACATTTGAATGGAATCCAGCCTGTGGAAGAGTTCAGTGACGTCCAGGACCACTCCCTTCTAAGGCTGCTATGTAGATTATTAACATCATTATTGGTATCACTTCTCTTTGGGGAATTGAATAACTGGAAACTGTACTGCATCATCATCCCCATCATAGCCAGGAGGAGAAGGAGCATTCCCCCCTTCCAGGGGGGAATGCTCCTTCCCTTGCCCTCCATCTTTGTCAGTGAGAATGTCAATGGGTGCTTTTAAGCTATGCTTTAAATGATACCATGTAGGGGACCCTTTGACCTGCACTGCAGTGGAAGTGGCTCTCACTACCTCGTACGGACCTTCCGGGGGATGTTCCACTTCCGTCTGAACACCTTTATGTACACCAAGTCTCCTGGTGTCACTGAAGGTAAAGTCTCCTCCTCACGGTCAGCTTTTGTCTGTAATGAGATAACACGAGCAGAGACACTCCTGTGGATGTTAGTCATTTGTCTGACATACGACTTCATGTCATTTGTCAAAATATCAAGAGAAGGTCCCTTAGCTGTTTTGTAAATTGGAGAAGGCATTGACCTGCCGGTTAAAGCTTCATGTGGTGTTATTTTCAGGTCTCTATGAGCACTTGATCTATATGCCATGAGCGCGAGTGGCAGTGCATCCACCCAATTTAACCCCGTGCACATGCAAATTTTCAAAAGTTTGTTTTTCAAAATCCCATTCACTCTTTCCACAATACCTTGACTCTGAGGATTGTACACACATCCAAATCTGTGCTTGATTCCTAACTTCTGCAACATGCATTTCACGGTTTTATCCACAAACTCCTTTCCATTGTCTGAACTGATTCTTAGTGGAACCCGAACCTCGGAACGATTTCACGGCACAGAAACTTTGCAACAGTTTCTGCATTTTTGTGTTTGGACGGTGTCGCTTCAACCCACCTGCTGAATCTATCAATCACCACCAACATATACCTCTTCCCTTGCACTGGTCTCACCATATCAACATAGTCCATGACCAGGTGTAGAAAAGGTCCTTCAGGTGCTGGAATATGTCCAGCAGGAGGTGTTTCTCCTTTTCGAATGTTACTTTTCAAGCATGTTTCACATCGACCAATCACTTCATCAACATGTTGTTGTAGTTTAGGAGCCCAAAAATTCCATTCTCGAATTTTTCTCATCACTTCGCCTCTAGACTCGTGGCCTACCCCATGAGCCTCATGGATCAGTAAAGGTAGGAGTCCACTAGGAGCAACAAATAGCCCCTCGTGGTTTCTCCACAATCCTTCAGCATCTTTAGAAGCTCCTCTCTGAAGCCATAAATGACATTCTGCTTCTGGAGCTTCTTCCTGTAACAATATCAAATCTTTAGAAGTTATTTGTTCCTCAAGATCCACAGCATGAGTTACCATTATAGCTTTATTGTTCACTGAAGCTGCACTTTTAGCTGCTTCATCTGCTGCTGCATTTCCTTTGGCAACCCATGAATCATTTTTCTGACGTGCAGCACACTTTATCATGGCTAAGGATCTTGGGTTCATCATTAATTTCATGATCTGATCACGGTGCTGAATGGGAGAGCCGTCAGTTTTTTCTGAAACCTCTTCCCTTCCACGCTGCACCAAACCAATGACACACCCCATGTGCATAGGCAGAATCAGTATAGATGTTAGCGTTTTTACCCTCTGCATACTCACATGCATACGTCAAAGCCTTTTGTTCTGCCAACTGGCTGGAACACGGCTGCACACACGCTTCCATTCGAACAATCTCAGTTTTGCCATGTTTGAGCTCAATAACTGCACAACCTGCTCTGAGTGCTTCCCCATCTCTGTAGCAGGAGCCGTCCACAAACAGTGTCATGTCGGCTGACTCCAAAGGGATAGCACTCAGGTCAGACCTTAGCTTAGCATATCTCTCTGCCTCAGCCACACAGTCATGTGGTTCTCCCTCAAACGGGAGTGGAATGGAGTCTGCTGGGTTTTTCACCCTGCAGATATGCAATGTCACATCCGGATATTCAAGAAGTCGGTGATAGTCAACCGTTGTGCGGTTAACACAAATTTTTCTCTTTCAATTAAGTTTATCAACTTATGATGTGATAAAATCTCTATCGAATAGCCCATAGTAAGAGCTGATGCTTTTTCATACAACAAATGAGCGGCAGCCAGGTGCTGATAGCAGTCTGGCAAACCTAATTCTACTGGCTTTAGTGCAACAGAATCATAGGCAATTGGTTGAGTATGTGTACCTATACCTGTTTTCTGGCCAAACATCCCTGCTGCATTGTCCCTGATGACACAACACAAACATCTGGAACGGTTTGTCATAGTCTGGAAGAGTCAAAGCAGGTGCATAGTTTCAAAAGCAATGTGTCCTTCTGATGTCCAAAGTAATCTGCTTTGCAAATTTCCAGCTCCATTTTCTTTAATCTTGTTTCTCAGAGGCTGGACAATAGCAGAATATCCATCAACCCACTCTGAACTGTACCCCGTCATTTCCAGAAATGTCATAAATTCTTTAACAGTGGTTGGCTTGGGAGCTTTTGACACCGCCTCCAACTGGGAGGGAGAAACTGATCGTGTCCCTTCTTTGACCAACCTACCCAGGTACTCTACCTGATCCATGCAGTACTGTAATTTCTCTTGTGAGGCCTTGTGGCCTTTTTAGCCAGCATAGTTAACAGGATAATGGAGTCCTTATGGCAGGTTTCCAAGTCCGATGCACACAAAATGATGTCATCCACATATTGGATAACTGTACTGGTAATTTTACCAGCCAAGTCAGCCATGTCTTCTTTCAGTACTTTGTTAAATACACGAGGGCTATGTTTGAAGCCTTGTGGCGTGCGCGTGTACGTATAGGATTGGTTTCTGTACGTAAATGCAAAAAGATGCCTGCTGACAGGACTTAGAGGTACACTAAAGAATGCAGAACACAAATCAATGACAGTGAACCACTTAGCATCGGGTGGAACATTTAACAGCAAAGTGTGAGGATTAGGAACCTCAGCAGAGAAGTCCTCAATTACTTCATTCAACCCACGTAAGTCATACACTAAACGGTACTTCTTTTTATTTGCTTTTAACACTGTCAAGATTGGTGTGTTGCTGCATGGGTTCGGCTCAACCAACAGTACTCCAGCCTCCAACAGACCTTGAATAGTTCCCTCAATGCCCGCTTCAGCTTCAGGTTTTAGTGGACATTTAGGTGTCCAAGGTGGTCTACACCCTGGTTTCAGCTTGAAATCATCAGGTTGAGCTGACATGACCAACCCTACATCAGTGTCATGTTTTGACCACAAGTCAGCTGGTACAGTAGCCATCATTTCCTTTCTTAGGTCTGAATGCTGAACACAGCATTCTGGTTGACATGGAAGCCTGATTACCTGTGGCTTGGCCCAGCCAGATGCAGAAATAAATATTTTAACAAAGGATTTATCTTCACTAATCCAAATGTTCTTGTTTTTTGTTTGTATGTAGTTCACGCTTTTTACTTCAAGAACCATAGGTCCTAAGTGTTTAGGCTCATAACCTGGATTTACAAGTAATGTTAAGTGAGGAAGGCTATTTTTAATGTTAAATTCTCTGCCTAAATTTGTATTTTTATGTACCTCCATCGCGGCTCCCTGTTTTCCTAATATTATGTAACCGGACTGTATCTCAACCCTTTCAGGTTGATCATCAACCCAAATGTTTGGTCTGGCATTAGATCCATCTTTAAAAAATTGAAGTGTGCTATGTTTTGGGCACGTTGATGGCTTTGCATCAGGCAAGTTCGCTTTGATAAAGTTCATCCACTCATTGGCTGGATTCAGAAAGGAGTCACTCAGGTTTCCAAACCAATACGCCAGTTCCTCTTCTGGTTTCAAAGTCGTTTGGAGTTTTCTTGCATCAACAATTACTCCTGCTGGAGTGCACAAAATGGTGCACTGAAGTTTATACAACCCATCTGTTCCAAGAAGATTCACGGGAGTTTGATCCGATATTAGCACAGGCAGTTCTATAGTTTTTCCTTGGAATTGCAAGGGGACTGGTTCGGAAGTAGGTATCAGCTGCTTTGTCCCTGAGAATCCAACGATTCGAACATATTGTCCTGATCTTGGGAGGTGTTGCGAGTCGGTCTGGCCCACACAGGTGTAAGCAGCACCTGAATCCACCATCATCTTCATCGGCTTTCCCGCTAATTTAACCTGCAGCATCGGTTCTTCGTCAGGGCATGATGTAGCAGCCAGCTGATGACCCCCCTTAGGATCCTCAAGGCCCCCCTAGTATCCAGCAGGAGGTCCCTGCCAGGGGTTCACAGGTCCCCAAAAACTCTGTTGGTAATTGTTCTGTCCTTGCATGTTTTGCCAAGATCCAGCATAACGAGGTGCTTTACAATTGTTGCAGAGGTGTCCCACTTTTCCACAATTATAGCATCTAGGTGGTCCCATTTTAGGATTATTGATTCGTCCTGCTGTCATTCCTCTGCCTCGTCCCATTGCAGGATCTACCCAGCCTAGAGGCTGCACATATATCACTTGGGGAGATACAGGTACTTGAGCACTTGGTGGTGGGGCAACTGGTGGTGGGGCTACTGGTGCCACAACAGCTTGTATCTTCTTCTTTCCTTCTGTCAACTGCAGCTGTGTCAGTTTTCTCATAGCTCCTTCATCAGTCTGCTTTCTTAGCTCTTGTCTTTGTCACAGCATCTACCACATAATCTGTGAACTGGTTAAATGGCATTGTATATAGTCCCACAGCATCATTCAGTCTGCTCTGAGCTGCTGTTGGCAATCCATCAGCAATGATCTTCCTGAGAGCAATGTTGTGGAAAACGTCTTGATCTGGCACCAGTTTGTCTGATCCACTCCTTCCGGCTGCTGTGAACATAGGCCTGTGGGCTCTCACTGTCTTTGATTGGAGAAATGATGATGCTGTCAGGTCTGATTCTGGTAGGATATCGCTGTCTCAACGTTGTCCACAGCACATTGCGATACCTGTTGAAGACGTCTCCATCGTGTACCTGAGTCCCCACATACTGTTCAAGTCCAGCTTCTCGTAGAATTTCTTCCATGTCACTCTTCCCCACTGTTTTTCCCCAAAGAGCTTTAAGATCTCCCATTGCCAAGATTGTAGAAATTGTTTCTTCTTCAAAAGTAGCAATCCATTTTCCTGCTCCTTCATGGATACAGGGAAGTCTTTGTATGAATCCTTCCAGGTCCATTGTAGCCCAGGGAGCATATTGCAGATTTGGTCCTTTGGCCAGCAGGGGGTACTCTGATCCCTCTTGCACTGCTGTAGCAACAGGTGGTTCACACATCACAAATGTGATTTCACCATTCAAATGTCCTCGTTCCTCCACAAGTTCATTACTGCCAAATGGTAAAGACGTTTTTGGTTTTGGCGTTGACATGTGTTCTGGAATACTTGGAGGTTCAGAATTTCCCGTTTCATCGTGATGTCTGGGTCTGGGTCTGCCTGTACGAAGCCCCATGGATTATTTTGGTCTTGCCCCTTGACCTGCTCCTGCTTGCCTGGGGGTTGGTGGAGGGAGTTCAGAATAAGAGTCTGGTGATTCTTCTTCATCTGCTTCTTCATTGGCTTCTTCCGGTTCTTCTTTGTCATACTCTCCACCTGCTGCCTCAGCCTTTTGAAGACTCCACTTAACTCTGGTACTGAAGCCACTTGTGCGTCTGCCTTTCTTCTGTGTTTTTTGCCAGGGCACATGTATTTCATCCTCTTGTTCTGTTTTTCTTGTTTTACTAAGTCTAATACAGGATAAAGTGCATCCTTCTCCGATTTCATCACATAGTCTCCCATTCGCGATACTTTTCGGATCGGCATCTGAGAGGGAGTACGTAGGAGGAGACACTTTCTTTCCTGCATGTACTAACTTCCCTACATGTGTTTTAGAAGCGTCTCTTAATTTCTTTTCTTGGGTTTGAAACATCTGCAAAATAGCTAATTCTCTATCGCGCTTTTGAACACGTTTAGATTTATCCTTTGGTTTATAGTTTTTTATCAAAGCCTCCATCTCTCTACACCGATTTAAGTCAAATGTAACATCCGCAGGCCAGGGAGACTGATTGCTTCGCATTCGCTTGCTCCATTTTTTAAGAAACTTTTTTTTTTGTCTTGTCTGCATGTATTCTCATAGTTTAACCCCATAGAAGGGGGTCAACCTTTTATGAGATCAATGCTTATTTTAGTCTTGCAGCAAAATCTTTTATACATTTTAATGCGTGCATGTGACCGTCACCAATCCTCTCTGGTAACTAAATTGTCAGTCTTTATTAGAATTTCCTATTGTGAGCCAGAGAGGGGGGTGCTGCACCTCTGTGAGTTAAGGGAGAAGGAAAAAAGGAGACAGGGAGAGAGAACGTAAACAAGGTAGTGGATAGACAGGCAGTGCTGCTGGAGTGAAAAAGGTTTAGGCTGTTTTATTCTATCTTAGAACTGATATCTCAACACCAATGTTACAAAACACCAGATTAGTGGAGGTCCTGATAGTATAAAATAGACCACCAGAGGAAACCAGTGTAGGAGGAAGATAGAGGGCATAAGATTGTGATGACTGAAGTGAGACTCATTACGTTCTGACGGGACCCAATGGTTCTCAATTATTGGACTCGACAGGAGCTGGTAAGCCCTGACCCAACATGCATGTGTGATGAAACCAACACCCAGATAGGCTACCAGAACTCAACAGGGCGATGCTAACCGAGCACTCCCAACCCCGGCAGCCAGGAGCATCAAGAAGCCACCACCCAAAGAGCCACAAGGGATACCGAGAACCACATAGACCCGGGGACCCAGAGGAGGCAGCAGCCGCCACCGCCAGGGCGCACGGGCCAGGCCCAAGGAGCACGAGGCAAGGAGGCCCCCCCATCACACCCCCCCATCCCACCCCGCCACACCCCCCAACCCCCCACCCCCATCCACCACGCCCACACCCCGCCCAATCCCCGGCCCATATGAACAGGGCCATTAGGAGGACCAGGATCACAGCCGGTGAACCACCCCGAGCCCGCAACACGGCCTGGCCAAGACCACCAGGGCGCTGGCAAGGCCACAGGCGCCTGGCGTCCCCCAAAGCTACCGATGACCTACCGGCAACCGGCCCAGGCCACCAACCCACCCCGCAACAGTAACAACCCAGAGACGCACCACCATGGCACCACAGAGGGGAATGAAGGCGATGCATGCACCGCCTCACCAGGCAAGGCCACCGGACCACAGAGGGCCAGTCCCGCAGGACCGAGGCCAGCGAGTAGCCCAAAGCCACCACACCGCCCAGGGGAGGCAGCCGCCGAACAGCCAGGTCCCCCCCACCAACCCCACCCCCTCCCCCTCACGAATAACCACTGAACAAACCAATGGTGCCACACCGCCCACGATCCAGCCACACACACCAGGCCCGGCCAGGCGCCCCGGCATCGCAACACATGCCCACCAACCACCGCCAGCCGGACACCACCGGCCAACCGTCAGCAGCCAGCCTACCCCCGACGCACTGAGGCATTTTCCAGCACCACCACCGGTCCACCAGCCAGACCGAAGGTCAAGCGCAGGCACAACGAAACAGGGCCCATGAGTGGTCAGCAGACGGCGCGCTACCAACAAAGCCCGATCTCCAGCCAGCCACACCAGCCCGCAGCGCGACAGCCCCAGCAGCACCCAGCAGACCCCCCACCGCAAACAGCGACACGGAAACTGAACCCACGGCCCACCCGGAATCCCCGCCGCACCTGGATACCGTGTGATAGGGTGTGTCATCCCTCCGTCCAACCCCACCCTAACCCCGCCCACCACCCCGGGAGGGAACACCAAGCTCCCCAGCCAACCCCAAGGACGCGGAGGGCCCCCAACCCCTACGAGGCAGGAGAGGGACGGGAAGAGGCGAGCAGAAAGGAGAGGAGAGACGAGTATGAAGCGGAGCAGAGACAGGAGAAAGGAACAACAGGATGGGCCACCCACCACACACCCCAAAGGCCAACCCAGAGCGCCCCAGAGGAGACAGGCCCAGCCACCCCCAAATCCCCAGAGACCCCAGGAACTCAGCACCCCCAGGGCCCAAAGGGCGAGACAACTGATACAACAGCCGCCAGGGCGAGGAGTCAGGGCCAGGCAGGCCCCGGAGGTCCAGAGAGCAAACCCAGGCGTAAGATGGAGAGGGGTCCCCTAGTGCATGCACACATCCATGGTGTCCCAGATTCATCATTGCACTATAAGGTGGCAGAAGAGACATAGGTTTGTCATCAGATCAGATCATGAGCGCAGACAGCATGTTCAGAAACATATCAGTTGTGTGAGAATGGAAGCATACGCTGACAGACAAGAGAAAGCTAAAAATTTATATTTAAAGATCTAATAAATGGAGACCATTTTTTTGTAAATGATGCCAATTGGTTTTTTCAAGCAGCAGATATTTTCTCGAGCGAAATGTGATCAATGAGGAGATTCAACCAATGGATGATGTTTAGGGTTTTTTTTATCTTTCCAATTGACCAAAATGGTTTTCTTGGCTATGGCGAGAGCTTCAAGTGTGGGCTGTAACTGAGCGTGAGGTGAGGCCGTTTCTGTTAGATCGCCAATTAGGCAGATGTTTGGAGATTGTGGAATCCTGCAGTCTAACATAGAGGACAGTTTCTGAGTAACTGATACCCAAAATTGATTGACGGGTGAACATAGCCAAAGGGCATGAAAGTAAGTGTCGATTGTGTTTTGTGTGTATTGGGTGCATATAGCTGTTTTACAGTATACCCATTTTACAGTATATAATCTATGTTGTGTTATACAGTATGGGCTCTATGACGTACTTTAAATTGAATTAGTTGTAAGTTAGAGTTCTTTGTCATCTTAAATGTATTTCCGCAAATCTCAGTCCAAGAGTCATAGTCTAATGATATGTTTAAATCTGTTTCCCATTTTGCGGTTGGTAGATGTATCGAGCCAGTTTTTGAGAGTGAACTATATATGTTTGACAGATTTTTCTTAAGTTTTGGGGACAACTTTGTAATCTTCTTCTTCTTTTCCTTTCGGCTTTTCCCTTCAGAGGTTGCCACAGCGAATCAATTGCCTCCATCTAACCCTGTCCTTTGCATCCTCTTCTCTAACACCAACTACCTTCATGTCCTCTTTCACTACATCCATAAACCTCCTCTTTGGTCTTCCTCTCTAGGCCTCCTGCCTGGCAGTTCAAAACTCAGCATCCTTCTACCAATATATTCACTATCTCTCCTCTGGACATGTCCAAACCATCTCAGTCTGGCCTCTCTGACTTTATCTCCAAAACCTCTAACATGTGCTGTCCCTCTGATGTACTCATTCCTGATCCTATCCTTCCTGGTCACTCCCAAAGAGAACCTCAGCATCTTCATCTCTGCTACCTCCAGCTCTGCCTCCTGTCTTTCCTCAGTGACACTGTCTCTAGACAGAACAACATCGCTGGTCTCACCACAGTTTTGTACACCTTTCCTTTCATTTTAGCTGAAACTCTTCTATCACACATCACACCTGACACTTTTCTCCACCCATTCCATCCTGCCTGTACACGTTTCTTCACCTCTTTTCCACACTCTCCATTGCTCTGGACTGTTGACCCTAAGTACTTCAAATCCTCCACCTTCTTGATCTCTTCTCCCTGTAACCTCACTCTTCCACTTTGGTCCCACTCATTCACACACATGTACTCTGTCTTACTGCGGCTAACCTTCATCCCTCTCCTTTCCATGATAAACCTCCACCTCTCTAGCTTCTCCTCCACCTCTTCCTTACTCTCACTGCAGATCACAATGTCATCTGCAAACATCATAGTCCATGGAGATTCCTGTCTAACCTCGTCTGTCAGCCTGTCCATCACCATAGCGAACAAGAAGGGGCTCAGAGCTGATCCCTGATGCAGTCCCACCTCCACCTTTAACTCCTCTGTCACACCTACAGCACACCTCACCACTGTCTTACAGTCCTCATACATGTCCTGCACCGCTCTAACATACTTCTCTGCCACTCCAGACTTCCTCATACAATACCACAGTTCCCCTCTGGGCACCCTGTCATAAGCTTTCTCCAGATCTACAAAAACACAATGCAGCTCCGTCTGGCCTTCTCTGTACTTCTCTATCAACATCCTCAAAGCAAATACTGCATCTGTAGTACTCTTTTTTGGCATGAAACCATACTGCTGCTCACAAATGCTCACTTCTGCCCTTAGTCTAGCTTCCACTACTTTTTCCCATAACTTCATTGTATGGCTCATCACACTTCTCCTCCACTCCTCAGGCATCTTCTCACTATCTAAGATCCTGTTGAACAACCCAGTCAGAAACTCTACTGCCACCTCTCCTAGACACTTCCAAACCTCTACAGGTATATCATCAGGACCGACTGCCTTTCCACTCTTCATCCTCTTCAGTGCTCTCCTCACTTCATCCTGGCTAATCTTTGCTACATCCTGGTCCACAACAGTCACCTCTTCTAGTCTTTGTTCTCTCTCATTTTCCACGTTCATCAACTCTTCAAAGTACTCTTTCCATCTTCCCATCACACTACTGGCACCTGTCAATAGACTTCCATCCTATCCTTAATCACCCTAACCTGCTGCACGTCCTTCCCATCTCTATCTCTCTGTCTTGCCAGCCTGTATAGATCAGTCTCTCCCTCCTTACTGTCCAACCTAGCATACAAGTCATCATAAGCTTCTTGTTTGGCCTTTGCTACCTCTACCTTCACCTTACGCTGTATCTCCCTGTACTCCTGTCTACTCTCCTCAGTCCTCTCAGTGTCCCACTTCTTCTTAGCTAACCTCTTTCTTTGTATACACTCCTGTACCTCCTCATTCCACCACCAAGTCTCCTTATCTACTTTCCTTCCAGATGACACACCAAATACTCTCCTACCTGTCTCCCTGATCACATTAGCCGTAGTTGTCCAGTCATCTGGAAGCACCTTCTGACCACCCAGAGCCTGTCTTAACTCCTTCCTAAAGGTCATGCAATACCCTTCCTTTTTTATCTTCCACCATTTCGTCCTCTGCTCTGCCTTTGCCCTCTTCATCTTCCTCACCACCAGAGTCATCCTACACACCACCATCCTATGCTGTTTGGCTACACTCTCACCTACCACTACTTTGCAGTCACTGATCTCCTTCAGGTTACATCGTCTACACAAGATGTAGTCTACCTTTGTGCTCCTACCACCACTCTTATAGGTCACCCTATGTTCTTGCCTTTTCTGGAAGAAAGTATTCACTACAGCCATTTCCATCCTTTTTGCAAAGTCAACTACCATCTGTCCTTTCGCGTTCCTCTCCTGGATACCAAACCTGCCCATCACTTCCTCATCACCTCTGTTACCTGCACCAACATGTCCATTAAAGTCTGCACCAATGACAACTCTCTCACTTCTAGGTATGCTCTGCATCACTTCATCAAAGTCCAACCAGAATTTCTCCTTGTCCTCCAGCTCACATCCTACCTGTGGGGCATACCCACTAACAACATTGAACATCACACCTTCTATTTCTAGCTTCAGACTCATCACTCTATCTGACACTCTTTTTACCTCCAGGACATTCTTAACAAACTCCTCCTTCAAGATAACTCATACTCCATTTCTCTTCCCATCTACACCATGATAGAACAACTTGAACCCTGCTCCTAAACTTCTAGCCTTGCTACCTTTCCACCTGGTCTCCTGGACACACAGTATGTCTACCTTCCTCCTCTGCATCATGTCGACCAACTCTCTACCTTTTCCTGTCATAGTTCCAACAATCAACGTCCCTACTCTTAGTCCTATACTCTTGGCGCTCCTCTTCTCTTTCTTCGTGCGAACGCACTTCCCTCCTCTCCTTCTTCGACCAACAGTAATCCAATTTCCACCGGCGCCCTGTAGGTCAACAGCGCCGATGGCGGTCGTTGTTAACCCGGGCCTCGACCGATCCGGTATGGAAGTCATAGGTTTGATTCGCATCTTTGATTTGGCAAAAGTTTTACGCCGGATGCCCTTCCTGACGCAACCCTCTGTATTTATCCGGGCTTGGGACTGGCACAATAAGACACTGGTTTGTGCCCTCTTGCGGCTACATTGGGGACAACTTTGTAATATATTTGGTGACTTCAGGTAGCTGTAAATCAGGTGGTGATGAGGGTGGTTGAAGCTTTGGAATACTTTTTATGATTGTCTTCTTTATTTGCAGATATTGGAGAAAGTTTCCATTTTTTTATTTCAAATGTTTCGAATAGTTTTGTACATATCATTAGTCTATTATCTTGAAGAAAGTGATGGAGGTGGGTGATCCCTTTCTTTGCCCATGTTCTAAAATAAAGAGTTTTTTTATTGTTAATAAAGTCTGGGTTGTGCCAAATTGGGGAGAGTATGCCAGGGTGTAACTGAGATCCTGTAAAATCTAGAGCTTTCCACCAAGCAGACAAGGTGGAGGCAATCAAAGGATTCTTGAAGCAAGGATGTTGTTATAAAAGGTTATAACAAGGTTATGTTGTGGTTGTAAAAGGAAGATCGGAGAGATTGATGTGATTACAGTCTCTCTACTCTAGCTGCAGCCAGGAGTTGTAGTCCTCATGTAGATGGATCCACTTGATCAGATACTGTAGTTGGTTTGCTTCGTAGTAATGCATAAAGTTGGATGCATCCAAACCACCTTCAGATTTCTTTTTCTGGAGTGTTGTCAGGCTAATTTTAGCTGTCTTGTTTTTTGAATAGAATTTACCAATGGCAGAATCTAATGATTGGAACCACTTTGATGTTGGTTTAAATGGGATCATCGAAAAAAGGTAGTTAATTTGAGGTAATATTTTCATTTTAACAGTAGCTATTCTTCCCATAAGAGATATGGGGAGGTTGTTCCAACGTCTTAAATCACCAGAAACTTTTTCTAAAAGTGGGGTGAAGTTCAAGTGGACTAGATCAGAGAGTTTATTAGAAATATTTAAACCCAGATATCGAATATTACCCACGGGAAAAGAATAAAGTGATTGTTGGACTGCAGGATTCCACGAGTTCTCTGTTAATGGAAGTATGGTTGACTTTGACCAGTTAATGGAATCATCTGAAAGACCAGTGAAGGTTGTAATTAGTGTACATACTTCCTTCACTGATGTATTTGGATTGTCTAGATAAAGTAAAATGTCATCCGCATATAAGTTAATTTTGTGTTCCGACACCTGAGAGCAGATACCTTTAATATTCAGGTTTTGACGTATTGCATCCCCGTATTGCTGTAATTCTGTTCAGAGGAGATATATATAGTGTGTCTAATTTTAATTTCAATTTACTATACTGATCCCCATAAGGAAATTATTGATCCACTCTAGCACACGTTGTTAGTTAGTCTCATGCATATTTATAGTGTGTACAGGCCCGTAACACACACACAAGGGGCCTGTAGATGCAGTTGAGGGGGAGGTACAGTGGCGGGCAGCTCCTTCATGGTGCACCCTTATGAGTAGCTTAGAAAAGGGACAGTGCCTTGCTCAAGGACACCTCCCACCGTCAGCTCTCACTCTGAAGTGACTGAGCGGGAGCGGGAATTGAACCACCAATCCTGCAATCATTGGACGACCCGCTCTACAGACTGAGCCACTGCCACCCCATTGAAATGTTTTTTGAGATTAATGGAAACTTGTAAACAGGATTCTGTAGGATGCTCTTGTGGTTCATTATATATCAGAAGGACACATAGATAACACACACATACTGCCAATGAATGGGTTAATAAGGTCTGTTCAACGTGAAGCCTGCTCTCTCTTACGCTAATAAGATCATCATGATAATTAATGCTGGCAAAGTTAATTCTCTTTAACTGTTTATGCTCTCAAATGTAGTTATGTAAAAAGTAATTAGAAAACATGATATAGTACATTCCTCAATAAAGATATTGATGTAATAAGTGAGTTGTCTTTCGTCCTCCAGGTGCTAAAAGCTCTGTGGATGCAGGAGTTTAAACTGAGACAACACACTTACATGTTTGACAGTAATGGAGACATCAATCTAGGGTATGATGTGAACATGTGGAGGTCAGATGGAGAGAAGAGCCTCATCCATGACATCATAGCTGAATATCACCCACAAAGCAACAACTTCAACTACACCAACTACAGCTCACCTCAAAGTCTCCAGGACCTGAGGGTAGGCCCTTGTTCTGCTGGCCTGATCTCATTTTGTATATACAATACACACACTTATCTGTTTTTAATGACTTCAGCAAGTAACTTGCAGATATTGTCTCTTCTTGCTTTCCTCAGCATATTATCTCAAAATGCTCCAATAGCTGCGTCCCTGGAGAGTTCAAGAAAACAGCTGAGGGTCAACACACTTGTTGCTATGAATGCATCAACTGTACTGAGAACTACTTCTCCAATAGCACAGGTGAATCTTCTCCATACACTAATACATGAATGGATTTGCCTGTAACCACTGTGGCAGCACGATGGCACAATGGGTAGTGCTGTTGCCTCACAGCAAGAAGGTTCTGGATTGGACTACTTTCTGTCCAGAGTTTGCATGTTCCCCCCACGTCTGCTTGTGTTGTCTCTGGGTTTCCAGCTTCCTCCTGCCTCCACAAACATCCGCTTTGGGTGAATCAATCAATCTAAATTGAACATAGGTATAAGTGTCTGTGTGAGTGGTTGTTGGCCCTTTAAGTGGCTCCGCGATGCGCTGTAGAGCCTCGCCAGCAGACAGCTGGGATAGGCCTCAGCAACAACCCTGAGCCACAAAGCAGCGGTAAACCAGACGGTAACCACTTTGTTCACTAGAAGATGGATGGATGGAGGATGGGGGATGGATGGATGGATGGATGGATGGATGGATAGGATCACTCCAAACTCTTACTCAGACTCATTGTCAGACAACTGCTTCATTAGATTAATACTTCAGCAGCAGTACTTATAGGCTTTGAATGTCAAAAATGACTCTCAAATGCAGGTTTACCTCAGGATTGTGTGCTGCCACCCCTCGTGTTCATCATGTACACAAACACCTTTGGGATTTGTGAGAAGGACAGATTTTTGTTAAAATCTCTGATGACACCATCTAAAATCAAAAATAAAACATAACATAACATGAATTTTATTTGTCAGCAGTGCTGAAATTTGTTTTGTGACACAGCAGCCGTTTTATGCAACAGAGAAGAACATATATCACACACATTGACATGACAGATATTGACAACATGGAAAACGTAGTAGTTGAGAGCACTTGTCACCCACTCATCCTATATCCGGTTTTGCTCTTGGTTGAGCATTAAAGTGGATTGATGGACAAAGGATTTTTTTAGTCTAACCTTCTTGAAAGTTGGTACCTTGTATCTCCTTCCTGAGGGCAGTAGACTGTACTCACTGTATAAAACATGACTGGTGTTTGAGGTGATGTTTTTTGCCAGTCTCAACATACTGTTATTATACATGGATGTATACAGTTCTTGAAGTTCTTGTCCAACAATCTTTGAGCATATGTGTAGTTGATGTGACATTTGTGACTTTAGTGCTACAGACAAACATCCATACCAGGTGGTGCTACAGTATTGAAGAACACTCATGATAACAGAAGTGAAGAACAAAAGAAGAATCCTTTTACTAGTACCAAAAGATCGTAGACGGCGAAGGAAATAGATTCTTTGCTTTGTTTTCTTGCACACTGCTTCAATCTGATCTTTCCAGGACAGGAGATGGTCTATTTCTACTTCTAGGTATTTGTATGAACAAACCTGATGGATCTGTTCATTATGAATTGTAACGGGAACTTTGTGTGTTTCTGGTGGTGTGCCAAAAACAATTTCCTCTGTCTTATTTGTGTTTATGATGAGAGCATTGTTGCCACTCCATTCAACCACCTTATTTACCCTCTGTTGGTGCAGTCCAGTGTCACTGAGGTTATTTAAAAGAGATATTAACACTGTGTCATCAGAGTACTTCAGAATGTACTGGTCTAGTCTATTACTCTTACCTTCAGACAGACATTCTGCAGTACGACAGCTGTCAGTGTAGAGTGAAAAGTACGGCTGAGCTTACACAACCCTGTGGTGCACCAACTTTTGTAATTAATGCTGAGGAGATAGTTTTTTTTCACCTTCACTCTCTGTACTCTGTACTCTGTAAAAGAAGGATGATTGACTTCAGACTTCACACACAACAAAGATCAAGTTGATATATGGGTAGCCAGATGGGGAGCAGCTGTAGTAACGCTGCCAATTCTTAAAGAGTATCTCAAAGAAACAGGTCAACACAATTAGCTTTATACTGCAGAGATCCAACAGTTTCATCTGAGCACGATGAAACTGGATGACTTTTATTTCAGTCAGGGCAACTTTAGTTCAAATTATGCTTTAGCACATTTGTAAATAATGATAAAGTAAATTTTATAGCGGTATCCAAAAGCTGCTTAAATCAATTCACTGGACGTTAAAAAAGTTCTTGGAAGACATTTCGTCTCTCATCCAAGAGACTTCTTCAGTTCAGAGGGTGGCTGATCATTACCCAGTTTGTCTGTGTAGGTTCTCAGTCATCCAGGTCATGGTTATCCAAAAGCTGTTGAGTCGATCCACTGGACGTTTAAGAAAGTTCTTGAAGACGTTTCGTCTCTCATCCAAGAGACTTCTTCAGTTCAGAGAGTGGCTGATAAAGTCCCAGCTTATAAACCCTGTGGGGTGTGGTCAGTGCTATTCACATTCCAACGAATGTCGCCAAAACCCGTCTGGCTCCTCAACGAGTGTTGATGGGGGTCCAAAGGGGGTCGTTGGGATGTGAGTTACACCTTTGTATGCTAATGAGGGTCATTAGCATGAGACACATCACCTGGATCAATCTGCTGAGACAATCTTTTTGGGAGTGTCGAAAGGACATGGTTGTAAATGGGAGAAAGGTGATGTCGCAGACCACCCCCCCGTTCAGATATGGCTTCTCCACTTGGACGTGGATGGCCTCTTTCACTCCTCTCTCAAACCATTTTGTCACAGTCCGCTCCTGGTTTTCCTCTCATCTGCCCAGCTCTACCCGCCTGCCACTACCACCTCATCAGTGCAACCACCTTCACCTGTGTGTCCTCACCTGATCATCACCTGTCTGTTCAGTACATATACCCTCCCATTCCTCTCAGTCTCTGCCAGATTGTCTTCATATCATGCAAAGCTCTCTCACGTTAATCTCCAGACTGCTCCCCTGGTTTCGACCCTGCCTGTCTTCGACCCGTCTTCCTCGTCTCTGCCCCGGTAATCTGACCAGCCTTCTGTCCTTGATTCCTCTACCTGCTCGTCCCTTGTCTGCTACCTGTCTGCTGGATACCTGTTTGCTGAGACTGTTTCGCTGTAATATTGCTGCCATCCCGTGCGAAGCTTCTGAGTAAACCTTTGGACTATTCCTGTTCTGGTCTCTGTCTGTGCTATACTTGGGTCCAACTTCACCCGCGTTACAGTACAATCTGGCCAGAAATGGATCCAGCACAGATTGATAACTGGATCTCCCGGATGGAGGACATGCTCAACCAGCTAGTAGCGAATTCCGTTGCAGCTGCAGCAGAAAACCAGTAGGTTCTGGCACAAGTTCGGCGTGATGTGGCAAGCCTCCACGCCCGCACCCAGGCCCTGGGACTAACACCTTCTGCCTCACCGGGAGCCACGTTCCCGTCACCTGCCTCGGCGGACGCCGCCGCCGTTCCACCTCCGGTCCGGGAGCCTAATGTGGGAGCACCACAGCGTTATGACGGCGATCCTGCCACATGCAATGCCTTTCTCTGCAACTGCTCCATCATTTTTTCCCTCCAGCCACTCACCTTCTCCTCAGAGGAGGCTAAGGTGGCTTACACCGTCAATCACCTCACCGGGCGGGCATGTCTGTGGGGCACTGCAGAGTGGCAGAGAGGGACCTCTGCCTGTCGCTTTTTCCGGTCCTTCGCCGACGAGCTCCGGAAAGTTTTTGGCACCGGACCTCTGAGGACCAACACCGGGCGAGAACTGCTGTATCTGGTCCAGGGCAGCCGTTCAGTCACGGATTACACCATAGACTTTTGTACCAAGGCTCCTCTGTGTGACTGGAACCTGGTCGCCCTCCGTGATGTCTTTTTGCAGGGGCTGGCTGGATACATCAAGGACGAGCTTGTCGCTTATGAGCTGCCGTCAACACTGGAGCGCCTCATTGAACTCGCCACCCGCATTGATCTGCGCATCCAGGCACGCCGGAGAGAGAGACGCTTTGAGCTCCAGTCACGCCCTGCCCGTCCCCACAGCCCTCCTCGCTCCAAGCCTACAGCGGCCGACCTCTCTCCTGTCTGCTTCAGTCGCCCCCGTGTGTGAGGAGGATCCAGAGCCGATGCAGCTTGGTCGCACTCGCCTCTCACCTGAGGAGAGGGAGAGAAGACAGCGCTTGAACCTCTGCATGTACTGCGGCCAGCCAGGGCACTTTGTCAGCCGATGCCCAGTAAAAGCCAGAGCTCACCAGTGAAGGGAGACATACTGGTGAGCCCCATCGCTGATCCCACCTCCTCTGAAAGACCAAGCATCACCGCCGAGTTCCAGCTGCTTTCTGGTTCCCACTCCATCGCCGCCCTTGTCAATTCTGGGGCTGACGGAAGCATCATGGATGAGAACCTTGCTCTTCAGCTGGGGCTATGCCCGGAGCCGCTGCCGTCGCCCATTGCAGCCAGAGCCCTGGACGGACATGTGCTGGGAAGGGTAACGTCTCAAACCAACCCAGTGCGCATGCTCCTGCCAGGGGGGCACGGTGAGAGCATCCAGTTCCTGCTTCTGTCCACACCTAACCAGCCCATCATTCTGGGTTACCCCTGGCTGCGCCGGCACAATCCCAACTTCGACTGGACAACCTGCTCCATTCGGGGGTGGGGCGCGACCTGCCAGCGGACCTGTCTCGGGGCGTCGTCAGCATCATCTTCATCTCCTCCTGCTCCTGCTTTTGCTTCTGCTCCTGCTCCAGACCTCACCGGGGTTCCTGCTGTGTACCACAACCTGAAAGAGGTATTTAACAAGGCTAAGGCCACCTCCCTGCCGCCACACCGCTCTTATGACTGTACTATTGACTTACTCCCTGGCACATCTCCTCCCAAAGGACGTTTGTACTCTCTCTCTGCCCCCAAGAGAAAAGCCATGGAGGTTTACATTAATGATTCCTTGGCGGTAGGGATCATCCGCCCCTCTTCTTCACCGGCTGGCGCAGGATTCTTCTTCGTGGAAAAAAAAGATAAGACACTGCGCCCTTGCATAGACTATCGTGGACTTAATAACATCACGGTTAAGAACCGCTACCCCCTCCCGCTCCTCTCCACGGCTTTCGAACTGCTCCAGGGGGCGACGGTGTTCACAAACTCGATCTGAGGAATGCCTATCATCTGGTTCGCATCCGGGAAGGAGATGAGTGGATGACTGCCTTCAACACCCCAACAGGGCATTACGAATATCTTGTGATGCCCTTCGGTTTGACGAATGCCCCGCAGTTTTCCAAGCCCTGTTGAACGATGTGCTCCGGGACATGCTGAACAAGTACGTCTTTGTGTATCTGGATGACATCCTGATCCTTTCTCGCAGCCAGGAGGAGCACGTTGCCCACGTCAGATCCGTCCTTCGCCGCCTTCTGGACAACGCCCTCTTCGTCAAGGCGGAGAAGTGTGAGTTCCATGTACCCTCAGTCTCTTTCCCAGGGTACATTATTGCCAAGAACTGCATAAAGATGGATCCTGCTAAGGTATCAGCTGTAACCTCCTGGCCGGTCCCAGAGACACGCAAGCAACTGCAACGTTTCTTGGGGTTTGCCAATTTCTACCGGCGCTTCATCAGAGGTTTCAGCTCCATCGCATCTCCCCTCTCTGCCCTCACCTCGTCCAAGACCTCCTTCCTCTGGACCGATGCAGCTCAAGGAGCCTTCGACACCCTCAAGACTCGTTTCTCCACTGCACCCATCCTCCAGATCCCTGATCCAGAGCGCCAGTTCACCTTGGAGGTGGATGCATCCAGCGTGGGGGTGGGGGCGATCCTGTCTCAGCGCGCCGCCATTGACCAGAAGCTCCATCCTTGCGCCTTTTTCTCTTGCCGTCTCACTCCCACGGAAAGGAATTATGACATTGTTAACAGGGTGCTTCTGGCGGTTAAGGCGGCCTTGGAGGAGTGGCGCCATTGGCTAGAGGGGGCCGAGGTGCCATTCATTGTGTGGACTGATCACCGCAATCTGGAATATATTCGCTCTGCCAAGAGACTGAACTCAAGACAAGCCCGCTGGTCACTGTTCTTTGACAGGTTTAATTTCACACTGTCCTACCAGCCAGGCTCCCGTAACACCAAGCTAGATGCACTCTCACGCCGGTTTCCTGAGAGCCCTGATGAAAGAACTGAACCCTCCACCATTATCCCAGCCTCCTGTTTCGTCGCTTGCGTCACCTGGGAGATCGAGGAGAGGTGCGGGCAGCCGCTGAGGATCAGCCCGGTCCTAGTTCCTGTCCTCCTGACAGTCCGTTTGTTCCAGCTAGGCTCCGTTCCGATGTGCTCCAGTGGGGGCACGCCTCCCGGCTCACCTGTCATCCAGGCATTCAGCGCACCTGTGATGTCCTGCAGCTGCGCTTTTGGTGGCCTTGGCTGGAGGAGGATGTCTGTGGCTACGTCAACGCGTGTCCTGTTTGCAACCAGAATAAGACCCCTCGTCACCCATCAGCCAGCCTCCTGCACCCCCTGCCTGTCCCTCATCGCCCTTGGTCACACATTTCCCTGGACTTTGTTACCGGTCTACCCCCCTCCCGTGGTCACACTGCCATCCTCACAGTGGTACACCGGTTTAGCAAGATGGCACACTTCATTCCCCTTCCCAAGCTCCCTTCTGCCAAAGAGACTGCCACAGTCTGGTCCTCCGACACATCTTTCGGCTCCATGGTCTGCCCACCGACATCGTCTCTGACTGGGGCCCCCAGTTCACGTCCATCTTCTGGAAGGAGTTTTGCAGTCTGCTGGGGTCCTCAGTCAGCCTCACCTCCGGTTTTCACCCCCAGTCCAACGGGCAGACTGAGAGAGCTAACCAGGACCTGGAAACCACGCTTTGCTGCCTCACTGCTGACAATCCTGCTTCCTGGTCTGAGCAGCTCATCTGGGTGGAATATGCCCACAACACCCTCACCTGCTCCTCCACGGGTTTTTCCCCCTTCCAGTGTGCCTATGGGTATCAGCTGCCGCTCTTAGCCAATCAAGAGAGGGAGGCTGCCTGCCCGTCGGCTCAAGCCTTTGTCCGCTGTTGAGGGCGCACCTGGTAACGAGCACGTACTGCCCTCCTGAAGTCTGCTGACCGCTATGCTGCCGCTGCTAACAAACGCCGCAAGCCTGCTCCCGCCTACCAGGTCGGCCAGAGGGTCTGGCTCTCCACCCGTGACCTGCCCCTCAAGGTGGAGAGTCGTAAGCTGGCTCCCAGGTTTGTGGGGCCCTACCCCATCACTCGCATCATAAACCCGGAAGCGGTCCGCCTGCAGCTTCCAGGGTCCATGAAGATCCACCCGACATTCCATGTCTCCAAGATCAAGCCTGTCCGGGTGAGTCCTCTTGTTCCCCCTACACCACCCCCTCCACCTCCTCAGCTTGTCGATGGCGGTCCTGTGTATGCTGTCAAGCGGCTCCTGTGCTCTCGCCGCCGTGGACGTGGTATGCGGTATCTGGTGGATCGGGAAGGTTACGGTCCGGTGGATCGTTCCTGGGTACCAGCCCGGTTCATCGTGGACCCTCGACTCATCGCAGACTTTCACCGCCTGCATCCAGACCAGCCTGCTCCATCCTCCATCCCGTCCCCTGGGGGACCTGCTGCTGATGGGCCTGCCGATCCACCGGAGGATGGTGGCTCAGACGTGGACGCTTCCCCCGGCTCACAGAGCCATGCGTCTGTGTAGTGTTTGTTTGGTTTCCCCTATGTAGACATCTGAGCATTCCTCGATGCATTTAACTGCATACACCAGATTATTCTCCTGTGTGGTGGGGGGTCTTTTGGGTGAACCAGTCTTTGTCGGAGGGTGTTGCCCTGCTTAAAATAAACAGGAACCTTGTGCTACTTTTTGGATTCTCTGTGCCCATATAAATCATTTTGAGCATGTTGGTGACTGTTTTGTTCTATGTTCCTACAGATATGGACTAGTGTCTAAGCTGTGACACAGACTCAGAGTGGTCTCCTGTAGGCAGCTCCAGCTGCCTGCCAAAAGCCCTTACCTTCTTCTGCTGGCAGGATGGCTTTGCTGTGGTGCTCCTGACATTTTGTGCCCTGGGCATCCTTCTGGCAGTGCTGGTATCAGCTCTGTTTCTGCATCAGCGCAACACTCCTATAGTGAAGGCTACTGGAGGACCTCTGAGTCAGGCAATCCTTTTCTCTCTGATCATTAGTTATGTCAGTGCAGTAATGTTTGTTGGTCGGCCTAACAGTCTCCAATGTAAAGCTCGACAGGTACTCTTTGGCTTGAGCTTTACTCTTTGTGTCTCCTGCATTCTGGTCAAGACGCTCCAGATCCTACTAGCCTTCCAGTTTAACCCTGAGCTGCAGGAGACCCTAAAGAAGCTCTACCGGCCCTACGTCATCATCACTATCTGTGTGGCCTTACAGGCAGCCATCTGCATCTGCTGGCTTATTCTCAAAAGCCCATTTCATCAGATCAATAAGAATCAAACCCCTCTGCTCAAAGACTGCAATGAGGGCTCATATTTGGCTTTTGGAGTGATGCTAGGCTACATAGCTATTCTGGTGTTTGTGTGTTTCATCTGTGCCTTCAAAGGACGTAAACTACCACAGCAGTACAATGAGGCAAAATTCATTACCTTCAGCATGCTTCTCTATCTCATCTCTTGGCTACTCTTTGTTCCTATCTATGTCACCACTTCAGGGGTGTACCTACCTGCTGTGGAGATGGTGGTCATTCTCATATCAAACTACGGAATTCTGAGCTGTCATTTTTTTCCAAAATGCTACATAATTCTTTTTAAGAGGGAAAGAAACATCAATAGTGCTTTCAGGAAGAATCTCTATGAATATTCCAACAAATCCAGAGATTCTGTTTCTGTGTCTACAAGTTCAGTGTCAGAGAAACAGTCAAACAGCCAAAGCATTATCCTAAGAGCTTCTTCCCTCTCTGTACCCAAAGCAAATTCAAACACCTGCAGAGATGAAACAAATTGCAGAGGGTTTCACAGCAGTTCAATTGCACAGCAATGCCTCAGAAGAAGCATCAGTATATGAAAACATCTGTAGAAATTTACAAACTGTATATTGTGATAAAACCCACATTAGCGTGCACTTGAAGGTACTACCATTTGTAATATGATGAGGACTCCTACTGCTGCTGCAAGAAATGACAGCAGCGGCATTGTGCTCATGTTGCTGGTCTGTGTGTGAGAGAGAGAGAGACGACAAAACAGCTGATAGTTCAGTGTATTAAAGCACTACTAAAACAATGACAACTGGTCAGCGGGGGAGGAGGATGGGGCGTCATCATTATCCCCTGGTTTGATGATGTGGTACTAAGCACCAATGATACGAACATCCTGAACCAAGACGGGAGACCAACCAAATCTGAGTTGTATGCAAGATATGTTAGAGGACGTGCTAAAGACCATCACCCAAACCAGTAACCTAAAACACAGTAGGGCTTGAGAACAAGATGAGAAACTAACATCAGAGAAAGAAAAGCATCACACAACAACAATGTCCAGTAGCTAGTGGATCAGAGAATGACCAATAGCAACTTCCCAGATCAAAAACCAGTAACCGTGTCAGACATCTGGTAACATTGGTGATATTGTGTGTTCTTGGGCAAGACAGTTTGCCCTCCTTGCGTCCAGTGAGGGACTCGCTGGTATGTGAATGTGTGTGATTGTTCCAGTGGTGGTCAGAGAGCCAGGTGGCCTGGATTGGCTGCCACGTTTCCGTCAATCTGCCACAGGGCAGCTGCAACTACACGTGTAGTTTACCACCACCACGTTTGAATGAGGAACCAATGAATATTGGATCTACTATTAAGTGTCTTTGAGTGCCTTGAAAAGCGTGACACAAATCAAATCCATTGTTATTATTGATAACCTGCCTCTGCACAACACTGGATCACTGCAAGAATGCATAACACTCAGTGCCACACAGCACTTTAAACAGCTTTGAGGGATGAAGGGATGATTTGAGGGTCAAATGGGAACTGCACCTAATTGTTTGTCGGATTATATTGAACATTTTAATAAATTTGGTTTAAATTATCAAGAAGTTGTATCATTTTGCTTCATTGATTTTACAACTTGGTTGCTCAAATTTAGATCTTACTGTTGATTGAGATTGATGACATTTGATTACTTTTTTCCTGTTTCCAGGGTGGTGCCCCAAATGTACTTATAATTTTAATAATACAGTAATCCCTCACTTATTCGCTCTTCAAGATGCATGGCTTCACTACATTGCGGATTTTTAGTAGTCATGTGACACTGTACGTGCATTCTATTGGCTGACAGCATCCTGAAGTGCGCTACTTTCCGTGAGTCTCGGACTTCCATGAGACATAAAAGTGCTTTAAACAGTCAATAAGAGTGTGGGAAAAGGTAATACAGATAGATGGTGGTTGAATATCAGTATGGGGAGGGTTCACAAATGTTTAAATTACCGTAAATAATAAGATAAATAGTTCATCGCTATATTGCAGAATTCATTAATCGTGTGTGGTTCCTGGAATGCATTAACCGCAAGGAAGAGGGCACACTATATCTGTATTACCTTATCCCACACTCTATTTGTAGACTGTTTTAAGCACTTTTGTATGAAAGAAAAGTGTTTCTTTCATACACGGAAGTGCGCTGCGTTATGTGAGTCTTAGAACGCAGCACACTTCCGGATGTTATTAGCCAATAAAATGCACGTACAGTATCACATGACTACCTACCAAAAATCAGTGATGAGGTACAGTCGCGAGCGTTGATGCGCAAATGCACAAGGGCGCACTGTATACAGTGATTTAATATCAGTATGGGGAGGGTACATAAATGTTTAAATTACCGTAAATAAAATAATTTGTCGCTACATCACGGAATTTTGTTTTCCATGGTTGGTCATGGAACGCATTAACTGAAAGGGATGAGGGATTACTGTATAGTAATTTGCATGGTACTGGATAGTGCTCCCATTGTGGATTTCATCATTCTGCTGGGGGCCTTCAATGCTCCTATGGGAAGAGACAGTGAGGCTTAAAGGGGGGTGATAGGGATGAGTGGCCTCTACGAGCTGAATGAAAGTGTGTTCTGTTATTGGACTGCTGTGCTAGCCACTGTTTGTACAAAACGAATACCGTCTTTAAGCATAGGAATGTCCATAAGTGCGCATGGCAACAGGGCACCCTAGCCCAGTGGTTCTTAACCTGGGTTGGATTGAACCCTAGGGGTTCGGTGAGTCGGCCTCAGGGGTTCAGCAGAGGTCAAGACAAAACACCCGACATGATGTGCCTAAACCTAACCACCGTCTTGGTTTTGTTCTTTGAAAAAGGTGACATTAATGCACAAATCATTAAATACACCACTAAATCATATACTTATGTCTTAAATTTGAAAAAAAACCCAACTTTTTTTTCACTAAAGAAGGGTTCGGTGGGTGAGCATATGAAACCGGCAGGGTTCGGTACCTCTAACAAGATTAAGAACCACTGCCATAGACCAAAGGTCAATGATAGACCTTGATGCTATATCATCAGACCCTCAACCATGTGTCTTGGACACACAGCAAAGCTGTCAACTGATCACAACCTGGTAGTGAGCTGGTTCTGATGGCAGGACAGGAGCCTGGTTGGAATCAGGAGGCCCAAACATGTCTTGAATGTCTGTTGGAAACACCTGGTGGAACCCACTGTCATCGAGTTCAACTCCCACCTCCTGGAGGGCTTCTCCCAGATCCCACAAGAGGCTGGGGACATTCAGTCTGAGCGGCCCATTTCCACTTCCACTGTCGAAGCAGCTGCTCAGAGCTGTGGTTGCGAGATCTCCAATGCCTATTGCAGTGGCAACCCAAGAACACAGTTATGGATGCCAAAAGTAAGGGATGTTATCAAGCTGAAGGAGTCTTATTGTGGGACTCCTGAGGCAGCTGACAGTTACCCACAGGCCAGGCATAGCCAACTTTATGAAGCCAAAAACCCGGGTCTGGGAGGAGCTTGGGAAAGCAGGGCAGGGCACCTGTGGCCGGTTCCGGTGCGCTGCTCGGCGGCTGCACTGTGACCCAACTCCAGCCGTGTATGCATTAATGTTTTGATCTCTTGTTTAAATGTTTGTGTAAAGTTTCTACATGTATGGAGATGTGTAGGATGAGAGCCCTGAGAGCCGCTCTGGTTATCAGTGAGTCACATGAGCCTCAGGCTCGGCTCAGCGGCAGCACAGACAGCCGGCGTATGGAAATGCCCATACTCATGCGTGCATACAGCCAGGATGCACTGCTATTGTTGCGACCAGAGCCTAACACAACCAGTGCGGTTCGCATCTACCCACCAGTGTTGGATTACATCCCCAAGGAGCTGATCCGAAAGAGAAGGAAGCGAAAACGGGGGATTCACATGCCCACGACTACCCTCTATCGTTCTCGCCAACGTCAAATCCATTCATAACAAAATCGCCACTGTACAGACATATGCAAGGGACAGTCATGTTTTCCATGAGGTATCACTGTTTGTTTTCGCTGAAAGGTGGTTAAAGCCATCAAAACCAGACTCACTGTAGAGATCCTGGGCATGACTTTACGACCGTTCTACCTCCCTCGTGAGTTCGGGTGCATCCTACTGTTTGCTGTTTATGTTCCCCCAAAAGGGCCAGGAAGAGCTGCACAAGCAGCAAGAGCCATCGCTGACTGTACATGAGCTACAACTGCAGTACCCAGAAGCACCAGTAGTCGTGCTAGGAGATCTGAATCAGTGCTTCCTAGACACAGTGCTGCCGAGATTTGAACAATATGTCCAGGATGCGACCAGAAAAAAATATATTGGCCAAATGCTATGTAAACATTAAAAATGCTTATGTAGCCAGGGTGGGGTCGCCTATATCGACCTCTGATTATCTTGTTGTGTGCATCACTCCAGTCTTTAAATCAAAACTAAAAAGAGGAAGGCCGGAGAAGAAAGTAGTTAGGACATGGACAAACAAAAGCAAGGAACAACTAATAGCACGTCTCAACTGTACTGATTGGGACACTTCTAGGGACAGTCCATTACATGAAATTTTTTAATTATTTTTTTATTTATTTTACTGTACTAATCCCCATAGGGAAATTATTAAACCACTCTAGCACACATTGTTAGTCAATCTTCATGCATATAGTGAGTACAGGCCCATAGCACACACACACGCACACACAAGGGGCCTGCAAGCATGCAATTGAGGGGAGGTAGAGTGGCAGGCAGTTCCTTTCATGGTGCGCCCCAATGAGCAGCTTATAAAGGGGATGGCACCTCGCTCAAGGGCGCCTCTGCAATGCTGAGGAGGTGAGCTGACACCTCTCACTGTCAGCTCACATACCGGGTGGCAGGGCAGGAGTGGGAATCGAACCGCTGACACTGTGATCATTGGATGACCCACTCTACCACTGAGCCACTACCGCCCCAAAAGTCACTAAGATGGCCCTCAGTTGTCCTCCTCTCCAACACTGTGGTAACTAATAGAGATCATTAATAGTTATTAATGGTAATAGAGATCATTTTTCTAGATTTAGATAGTATTTCATTTTTGGAGGTCCAAGGGACAGACAGTCTTTAGGGGATATGCATTGTCTAAACTAAAGTAAGCTATGGCCGGGGACTGTAGCAAGAGAAACCCAGAGAAGCCTGTAAGACTGCGAATGTGTTCCACTCTGGAATTTCACGATTTAGGTGACAAACTTTTAGGTGTATTTCTAGACAAGAGGGCCGCACCATCCCAAGTAGGATGAATGCCGTCACTCCTAATATGACCAGGGTTGCCCCAGAAAGGTTTTCAATCATCTATGAAGCCTACTGCATTATTAGGACTCCACCTTGGCAGCCATCGAATAAAGGACGACATGCGGCTAAACATCTCATTGCTAATCAGATTTGGGAGGGGACCAGATGAAACTACTTTGTCTTTCATGCTCCTTGCATATGTGCACACCGACTCTTTTACATCATTTACACCACAATGACTTATAAATTCCTTTAAATCTGTTTATCCTTAACCATTAGCTTTGACTCTTGATATCGCCTGTTCTGGCCCCTGTGATGCAGCTAACTGTGGCCACTGGCTGTCCTAAATTAATATAGGACCCATAGAGGACCCAATGACAAAGCATCTTTCTCAGTCAGTTTGCTACTGAGAAACTTAGAGACACACACAGAGGAGGCCAGTCGTGTATAATGGTGGGTGGTGTCCAGCAGACTTTTTGTGGCTGTTTCAGTCTCACAGACAACCAACCCCCCTGTTTCTCCGACTGCTCAGGGACTGCTGAGGGAGGCAGAGCTTGAGCGAGCAGGGCCTGCTAGCTGTGGTGCTGAGCGGGGGCGCTCCGCTCCAGCTAAACCTACCTGGGGGCTACCAGCTACAGGGCTATCCCTATGCTTGATGGAGCGAAGTCGCTCCTCAACCTGACAATACTAAAATTATACACTTCTGAGTTTTGAACTGCCAGGCAGGAGGCCTAGAGGAAGACCAAATAGAAGGTTTATGGATGTAGTGAAAGAGGACATGAAGGTAATTGGTGTGAGAGAAGAGGATGCAGAAGACGGGGTTAGATCGAGGCAATTGATTCGCTGTGGCGACCCCTGAAGGGAAAAGCCCAAAGGAAAAGAAGACAAAGATACCTGACTCATTAACTAAGGGCGAGGCATAACTTAACATGAGGCAGTTAGAGCAGGAAAGGAGCTAAACACGCTCAAGACTGTGGAGATGACAGTGGACTTTAGGAAGTTACCCTCCCCTCTGCTCCCCCTCACCATCGCAGACAGCCCTGTGGACTCTGGAGAGCTTCAAGTTCCTGGGGACTACTGTTTCCTGGGACCTGAAATGGACTCTCCACATCAGCTGCATCCTCAAAAAGGCCCAGCAGAGGATGTACTTTCTCAGGCAACTGAGGAAGCACGGTCTGCCACAGGAGCTGTCCTGTGTTCCTCCATCACAGTCTTGTTCGGTGCTGCCACCCAAAGGGACAGGACAAGACTGCAAAGGACAATCAGGTCTGCTGAGAAGATCACTGGGACCTTCCTGCCCTCCCTCCAAAAGCTGTACTCCTCAAGAGTCAGGAGTCGGGCAGGGAAGATTATCTCAGACCCAACACACCCTGGACACCAACTTTTCAAAAGTCTACCCTCTGGGAGGCGCTACAGAGCCCTCCTCTCAAAAACCACCAGACTAAAGAACAGTTTCTTCCACCAAGCCATAAGTCACTTGAACTGCAACTGTTAATCATTTGACCCCAGTCCTTGCAACCGTTTACACAAACACTCAGCAATTGTACACTGCCCCCCCCCTCCCCACCTACTGCGTTCTGCGTCTTGTGTTTGTATTTCGTTATTTATAGTATTTAAAGTATTTAGGATAGTTACATTAATGTATGAATGTACAGTGAGACACCACCTGCCGGAAACAAATTCCTTGTCTGTTCTTCAATAGACGATGGCAAATAAAACTGATTCTGATTCTGATCAGCGCTGTGCTCGGTGGCCTGTCCAATGTAGGGTCATCTACAGCAGCACACAGGGAGCAGAGGGCTTCTAAGTGGCTCTGAATGAAAAGAGCAGATTTGTACTCGAGTATCTGTACTCGCTGAAGCCTGATCAGCCTCGACTAGATCTCCTGAGTGAGGGTGTCCATGGAGTGCCACCACTTAAAGAGGGTGGAAGACCAAAGAAAGGGGAACGGTGGACGGGTCAGAGGGGGAAGGAGGCGGTGAGAAAAAAAAGGAACTGTTCATCTTCATTATGCTTCCTGTTGGAAGTGTTATGAAGATGAACAAACAAACAAACACCTCTTGTTGCTACAGGGACTTGCACAGACATAACACCAGTCACATGACGTAAAACAGAGCAAATGTGTACACAAGTTATGTCTAATGTCCAGTGTTTGTGGATGTTTGCGCTGTTGGAAGTCCTTGGCCACAGGTGTTTCCAAGCTTTACATAAAAAGATGTTTCAATAAAGAAGTATCTTCATTTTTCATAGCATCATTGCTCTCTCTATCCTGATTGAGGACTGGCTTATCTGGATCAGCTAACATGGACAGATATTTCTGATAGTCTCGTCTGCAAGAAAATGGAGGACATTTTCTTCTAATTTAAATGTAATTTCATATCTACATGCCACTCAGTTTTATAATGTCTTAGTTATAGCTAAGCCTTTGATTAAAGGTGCACACCAGTAATCTAGCATTAGTGTTCACTTATTGTCACTTATTGAGTCAGAAGAAAAATGGTCTAAATTTAGGACATAAAACAGAAAAAACTTTTGTAAATCAGTTGGTAAATAAACTTAGGCGTTGGATGTACCACAACACAGTGTTGCTTTGACTTCCTTTCCTGAGTGTTGCAAGAAAAGAAGTTGTAGATAAAATGGGATTGTTGGCCCATCTAGAATAGTCTTGAATTGGTTTACCTCATACCTCCAACACAACCACATCCTAATCATGTTGTTTTTAGGATGTTGACTCCTACATTACCAGCAGTCATACATACAAAGACAAAACAGAGATGTTAATCATTGGCCCTGCCCGACATAGAAACCAATTTCAACAACTAACAATATCTGTAGATAACTGTTTTATAACCCAAAGTTCAACAGTCAAGAATCTTGGAGTAACGTTAGATTCAACTCTTGCCTTTGACCAGCATATTAAAGAGGTGACAAAGATCGCCTTCTTTCATCTACGTAATATTTCCAAGATTAGGTCCTCTCTAGACATAATGTAGCCGCAAGAGGGCACAAGCCAGTGTCTTATTGTGCCGGTCCCAAGCCCGGATAAATACAGAGGGTTGCGTCAGGAAGGGCATCCGGCGTAAAACTTTTGCCAAATCAAAGATGCGAATCAAACATATGACTTCCATACCGGATCGGTCGAGGCCCGGGTTAACAACGACCGCCATCGGCGCTGTTGACCTACAGGGCGCCGGTGGAAATTGGATTACTGTTGGTCGAAGAAGGAGAGGAGGAAAGTGCGTTCGCACGAAGAAAGAGAAGAGGAGCGCCAAGAGTATAGGACTAAGAGTAGGGACGTTGAATGTTGGAACTATGACAGGAAAAGGTAGAGAGTTGGTCGACATGATGCAGAGGAGGAAGGTAGACATACTGTGTGTCCAGGAGACCAGGTGGAAAGGTAGCAAGGCTAGAAGTTTAGGAGCAGGGTTCAAGTTGTTCTATCATGGTGTAGATAGAAAGAGAAATGGAGTAGGGGTTATCTTGAAGGAGGAGTTTGTTAGGAACGTCCTGGAGGTAAAAAGAGTGTCAGATAGAGTGATGAGTCTGAAGCTAGAAATAGAAGGTGTGATGTTCAATGTTGTTAGTGGGTATGCTCCACAGGTAGGATGTGAGCTGGAGGAGAAGGAGAAATTCTGGTTGGACTTTGATGAAGTGATGCAGAGCATACCTAGAAGTGAGAGAGTTGTCATCGGTGCAGACTTCAATGGACATGTTGGTGCAGGTAACAGAGGTGATGAGGAAGTGATGGGCAGGTTTGGTATCCAGGAGAGGAATGCAGAAGGACAGATGGTAGTTGACTTTGCAAAAAGGATGGAAATGGCTGTAGTGAATACTTTCTTCCAGAAGAGGCAGGAACATAGGGTGACCTATAAGAGTGGTGGTAGGAGCACACAGGTAGACTACATCTTGTGTAGACGATGTAACCTGAAGGAGATCAGTGACTGCAAAGTAGTGGTAGGCGAGAGTGTAGCCAAACAGCATAGGATGGTGGTGTGTAGGATGACTCTGGTGGTGAGGAAGATGAAGAGGACAAAGACAGAGCAGAAGACAAAATGGTGGAAGCTAAAAAAGGAAGAGTGTTGCATGACCTTTAGGAAGGAGTTAAGACAGGCTCTGGGTGGTCAGGAGGTGCTTCCAGATGACTGGACAACTACAGCTAATGTGATCAGGGAGACAGGTAGGAGAGTATTTGGTGTGTCATCTGGAAGGAAAGTAGATAAGGAGACTTGGTGGTGGAATGAGGAGGTACAGGAGTGTATACAAAGAAAGAGGTTAGCTAAGAAGAAGTGGGACACTGAGAGGACTGAGGAGAGTAGACAGGAGTACAGGGAGATGCAGCGTAAGGTGAAGGTAGAGGTAGCAAAGGCCAAACAAGAAGCTTATGATGACTTGTATGCTAGGTTGGACAGTAAGGAGGGAGAGACTGATCTATACAGGCTGGCAAGACAGAGAGATAGAGATGGGAAGGACGTGCAGCAGGTTAGGGTGATTAAGGATAGGGATGGAAGTCTATTGACAGGTGCCAGCAGTGTGATGGGAAGATGGAAAGAGTACTTTGAAGAGTTGATGAACGTGGAAAATGAGAGAGAACAAAGACTAGAAGAGGTGACTGTTGTGGACCAGGATGTAGCAAAGATTAGCCAGGATGAAGTGAGGAGAGCACTGAAGAGGATGAAGAGTGGAAAGGCAGTCGGTCCTGATGATATACCTGTAGAGGTTTGGAAGTGTCTAGGAGAGGTGGCAGTAGAGTTTCTGACTGGGTTGTTCAACGGGATCTTAGATAGTGAGAAGATGCCTGAGGAGTGGAGGAGAAGTGTGCTGGTGCCCATTTTTAAGAACAAGGGAGATGTGCAGAGTTGTGGCAACTACAGAGGAATAAAGCTGATGAGCCATACAATGAAGTTATGGGAAAGAGTAGTGGAAGCTAGACTAAGGGCAGAAGTGAGCATTTGTGAGCAGCAGTATGGTTTCATGCCAAAAAAGAGTACTACAGATGCAGTATTTGCTTTGAGGATGTTGATAGAGAAGTACAGAGAAGGCCAGAGGGAGCTGAATTGTGTTTTTGTAGATCTGGAGAAAGCTTATGACAGGGTGCCCAGAGAGGAACTGTGGTATTGTATGAGGAAGTCTGGAGTGGCAGAGAAGTATGTTAGAGCGGTGCAGGACATGTATGAGGACTGTAAGACAGTGGTGAGGTGTGCTGTAGGTGTGACAGAGGAGTTCAAGGTGGAGGTGGGACTGCATCAGGGATCAGCTCTGAGCCCCTTCTTGTTCGCTATGGTGATGGACAGGCTGACAGACGAGGTTAGACAGGAATCTCCATGGACTATGATGTTTGCAGATGACATTGTGATCTGCAGTGAGAGTAGGGACGAGGTGGAGGAGAAGCTAGAGAGGTGGAGGTTTGTCCTGGAAAGGAGAGGGATGAAGGTTAGCTGCAGTAAGACAGAGTACATGTGTGTGAATGAGAGGGACCCAAGTGGAAGAGTGAGGTTACAGGGAGAAGAGATCAAGAAGGTGGAGGATTTGAAGTACTTGGGGTCAACAGTCCAGAGCAATGGAGAGTGGGGAAAAGAGGTGAAGAAGCGTGTCCAGGCAGGATGGAATGGGTGGAGAAAAGTGTCAGGTGTGATGTGTGATCGAAGAGTTTCAGCTAAAATGAAAGGAAAGGTGTACAAAACTGTGGTGAGACCAGCGATGTTGTTTGGTCTAGAGACAGTGTCACTGAGGAAAAGACAGGAGGCAGAGCTTGAGGTAGCAGAGATGAAGATGCTGAGGTTCTCTCTGGGAGTGACCAGGAAGGATAGGATCAGGAATGAGTACATCAGAGGGACAGCACATGTTAGAGGTTTTGGAGATAAAGTCAGAGAGGCCAGACTGAGATGGTTTGGACATGTCCAGAGGAGAGATAGTGAATATATTGGTAGAAGGATGCTGAGTTTTGAACTGCCAGGCAGGAGGCCTAGAGGAAGACCAAAGAGGAGGTTTATGGATGTAGTGAAAGAGGACATGAAGGTAGTTGGTGTGAGAGAAGAGGATGCAAAGGACAGGGTTAGATGGAGGCGGTTGATTCGCTGTGGCGACCCCTGAAGGGAAAAGCCAAAAAGGAAAAGAAGAAGAAGAAGGTCCTCTCTAGACATGGCTGATGCAGAAATTTTAATTCATGCCTTTGTGTCCTCTAGACTTGATTATTGTAATGTTCTGTTATCGGGGTTGCCTCGGTCTGGTACCAGGGGCCTTCAGATGGTTCAGAACACAGCAGCAAGAATATTAACTAAAACTAGGGAATTTGACCATATCCCCACAGTATTAGCTGCATTACATTGGCTCCCGATTCATGTTAGATCCGATTTTAAGGTGTTCTTATTGACGTATAAAAAGCATTAATGGGCTTGCTCCAACCTATCTGTCTGATCTTGTTAAACCTTCCATAATCTCCCTATAGGTATCAGACAGTCTGAATCTGTAGATGTCTTTAAATCTAGACTCAAAACGTATCTGTTCTACCTAACATATAAGTAATATCGGGGGTGGCAGTCTCAATGTTTAGGTTTAGCCTAGTCCTGCCGACGAGCCATAGGATTTCTTAGTTAGGCCCCTGCCTCCCATTAATCCTCTGCTATTCTGGTCCCTCCAGCGCCACTCTCGCCCCTGCTCTCGCTATCTCTCTCCCTCCTTCTCCTGTTCTCTCTCTCAGGCCTTGTGTGGTGGATCATCGGCAATCGGCTACCTCTGTCTGCTTCAGTGGGTGGCCATGTGTGATGGAAAGTTTTATTTGTTGCATTTTGTGTGTGTGATTTGATTCAACAGCTTTAGCTGCAATAAAATGGTCAGCATATCATTACTGAGGGCATGCAGACCCTCCTCCGGTCACCCTCCCACGGTCACCTGCTGGGCTGCGTTTGGACACAGAGAGTTCACAGCAGGGTTCAGTCAGCTTGTTGTTTTATGATGCATACCAAGGGGTAATAAAGGTCTCTTAGTTTGGGTGCTGTTTTCCATCTCAGTCAACTTGTTGTTTTTTAATTACTTTCCAATGTGTAATAAAGATTTCTTAGTTTTGATGTGATAGGTTTGGTGCATTCCAAAGGTGTAAGGTCTCCTGTTAAGATCTTTTATGGGTGCGTGAAGGGTCCCTACATTGCAGTCCCAGGGGAAGTGAGGCTAAACTGGGGGGGGAATATCACCACAGGGGGTCCCGCATGTGGGATGGACCTGGCCAGTCCAGCTCACATTCAAGGGGTATAAAAGGTAGAAGATTTTCTGCCCCCATTAAGAGTCAGCTGTGGTTTTCGTGCGAACGCTCAGCAGGTTGGAGCTTCTCTACCTGGGTTGTGGACTCTCCTTCCCCTGTGACAAGGTAAGAGGCGAAGCACATTTGGAATGACACCAAATCTATGCTAAAGCTCAACCATTGAATCATTGAAATTGTTAGCCTGTGTTCTCTGTTTTTGGGTGAACCCCCTTTATCTTAGCATCATAGGCTTTGGTTTTCAGGTCCGGTGTTGGCCTTTGGTTCTGTGTTGAAGAGTGAATGAAATACGCCTGTTTTATTCAGTTTACACAGACATTGTATGTTTGTTTGTCTATATTTTTATTGTCATTCTTATTATAATTACTCACGTTTTGCTTACTTTCTTTTCCTTGGTTCTGTGTCTGTGGGGAATGAAACTAGTTAATTCTAGCATCCTAGCTGTTGTGGGGAATTAAGCTACAGGTTCATTTCAGCAACATAGAATTGTTTGTTTGTGTGTCTTGCTCTGTTTTGCGGTGAATAAATCATACATTTATTTTAGCTTAACAAGAGTCTTGTTGATTCATTGACTGAGTTTTCTGTGTACCCACCTCCTACGAACCTATTTGTTGGAGTTTTTCATAAAAGATTTGGCGTCACAAACCAGATTAAAGTTTTTCTCAAAACCTCTGACGCCACGAAAAGGATCCAACAATATAAATTAAAGTTTTTCACAAAACACCATATCACAAGCTGCACAATGGTCCTGTTTCACCATCCACTAGGGGAGTGCTGGTTCTGCCTCATTTGGTTCTGCTGTGGTTTTTGGGTTTTGGCAGAGTAATCTTAAACTATAACTTTTTTGAGATCAATGACTTAGGCACTGTTTGGTCTCCTCAGAGTGGTGGATCCTCGGCAATCGGTGACCTCTGTGTGCGTCATCGGCTGGTGGTGACTCGCTCTACTGGATGGATCAGCGTGCCTTTGTCATACATTTATTATTGTTATTGTCATTGTAATTATTATTGTTTTGTTAATATGTACATGTGATATCTATTGCTTCGTCTGTCCACTCCTGGAAGAGGGGTCCCTCCTCTGCAGTCTTCCTGAGGTTTGTCCCATCCATTTTTTCCCCTGTTAAAAGGGTTTTGCGGGGAGTTGTTCCTTATCCGATGTGAGGGTCGTACTGCTGGCAGTGCACAAAGGTCAGAGGGATATCGTCCATGTGCAGATTGTAAAGCCCTTTGAGAAATTGTTTGAATCTGGGCTATATAAGAATAAATAAACTTGAAACTTGAAACATACTGGTTTTAAAAAAATGTTCTGTGCAAAAAACAGCTCCAATAATTTTAAAAATCCTAGAATAGAAAAAAAACTCACAATAAGTAACATCTTAAAACAAGAGCTACAATTAAGGATTAAATATAACACTATGATCTGATGAAATCAAAAACATTGTTGAAATTACTATCCAGCCTGACATGTAGGACTGGTCAAGCTGGTTTACCTACTGTGATGACAACATCAACACAGTTATGGAACAAGAGCAGAACATAAAACCTGTAACCGCAAGAGGACACAAGCCAGTGTCTTATTGTGCCGGTCCCAAGCCCGGATAACTACAGAGTTTTGTGTCAGGAAGGGCATCTGACGTAAAACTTTTGCCAAATCAAACATGCAAATCAAACTTATGACTTCCATGCCGGATCGGTTGAGGCCCGGGTTAACAACGACCTCCATCGATGCTGTTGACCTACAGGGTGCCGGTGGAAATTGGATTACTGTTGGTTGAAGGAGAGGAGGAAAGTGTGATCGTAGGAAGAGAAGAGAAAGGCCAAGAGTATAGGACTGAGAGTAGGGACGTTGAATGTTGGAACTATGATAGGAAAAGGTAGAGAGTTGGTTGACATGATGCAGAGGAGGAAGGTAGACATACTGTGTGTCCAGGAGACCAGGTGGAAAGGTACCAAGGCTAGAAGTTTAGGAGCAGGGCTCAAAGTAGTTCTATCATGGTGTAGATGGGAAGAGAAATGGAGTAGGAGTTATCTTGAAGGAGGAGTTTGTTAGGAATGTCCTGGAGGTAAAAAGAGTGTCAGATAGAGTGATGAGTCTGAAGCTAGAAATAGAAGGTGTGATGTTCAATGTTGTTAGTGGGTATGCTCCACAGGTAGGATGTGAGCTGGAGGAGAAGGAGAAATTCTGGTTGGACTATGATGAAGTGATGCAGAGCATACCTAGAAGTGAGAGAGTTGTCATTGGTGCAGACTTCAATGAATATGTTGGTGCAAGAAACAGAGGTGATGAGGAGGTGATGGGCAGGTTTGGTATCCAGAAGGGGAAGGCAGAAGGACAGATGGTAGTGGACTTTGCAAAAAGGATGGAAATGGCTATAGTGAATACCTTCTTCCAGAAGAGGCAGGAACATAGGGTGACCTATAAGAGTGGTGGTAGGAGCACACAGGTAGACTACATCTTGTGTAGACGGTGTAACCTGAAGGAGATCAGTGGCTGCAAAGTAGTGGTAGGCAAGAGTGTAGCCAAACAGCATAGGATGGTGGTGTGTAGGATGACTCTGGTGGTGAGGAAGATGAAGAGGGCAAAGGCAGAGCAGAGGACAAAATGGTGGAAGCTGAAAAAGGAAGGAAGGAGTCAGACAGACTCTGGGTGGTCAGCAGGTGCTTCCAGATGACTGGACAACTACAGCTAATGTGATCAGGGAGACAGGTAGGAGAGTACTTGGTGTGTCATCTGGAAGGAAAGTAGATCAGGAGACTTGGTGGTGGAATGAGGAGGTACAGGAGTATATACAGAGAAAGGTTAGCTAAGAAGAAGTGGGACACTGAGAGGACTGAGGAGAGTAGACAGGAGTACAGGGAGATGCAAAGTAATGTGAAGGTAGAGGTAGCAAAGGCCAAACAAGGGACTTATGATGACTTGTATGCTAGGTTGGCAAGACATAGACAGAGATGGGAAGGACGTGCAGCAGGTTAGGGTAATTAAGGATAGGGATGGAAGTCTATTGACAGGTGCCAGTAGTGTGATGGGAAGATGGAAAGAGTACTTTGAAGAGTTGATGAACGTGGAAAATGAGAGAGAACAAAGACTAGAGGAGGTGACTGTTGTGGACCAGGAAGTAGCAAAGATTAGTCAGGATGAAGTGAGGAGGGCACTGAAGAGGATGAAGAGTGGAAAGGCAGTCGGTCCTGATGATATACCTGTAGAGGTTTGGAAGTGTCTAGGAGAGGTGGCAGTAGAATTTCTGACTGGGTTGTTCAACAGGATCTTAGATAGTGAGAAGATGCCTGAGGAGTGGAGGAGTGTGCTGGTGCCCATTTTTAAGAACAAGGGAGACGTGCTGAGTTGTGGCAACTACAGAGGAATAAAGCTGATGAGCCATACAATGATGTTATGTGAAAGAGTAGTGGAAGCTGGACTAAGGGCAGAAGTGAGCATTTTTGAGCAGCAGTATGGTTTCATGCCAAAAAAGAGTACTACAGATGCAGTATTTGCTCTGAGGATGTTGATAGAGAAGTACAGAGAAGGCCAGAGGGAGCTGCATTGTGTTTTTGTAGATCTGGAGAAAGCTTATGACAGGGTGCCCAGAGAGGAACTGTGGTATTGTATGAGGAAGTCTGGAGTGGCAGAGAAGTATGTTAGAGCGGTGCAGGACATGTATGAGGACTGTAAGACAGTGGTGAGGTGTGCTGTAGGTGTGACAGAAGAGTTCAAGGTAGAGGTGGGACTGCATCAGGGATCAGCTCTGAGCCCCTTCTTGTTCGCTATGGTGATGGACAGGCTGACAGACGAGGTTAGACAGGAATCTCCATGGACTATGATGTTTGCAGATGACATTGTGATCTGCAGTGAGAGTAGGGACGAGGTGGAGGAGAAGTTAGAGAGGTGGAGGTTTGTCCTGGAAAGGAGAGGGATGAAGGTTAGCCGCAGTAAGACAGAGTACATGTGTGTGAATGAGAGGGACCCAAGTGGGAGATTGAGGTTACAGGGAGAAGAGATCAAGAAGGTGGAGGATTTTAAGTACTTGGGGTCAACAGTCCAGAGCAATGGAGAGTGTGGAAAAGAGGTGAAGAAGCATGTACAGGCAGGATGGAATGGGTGGAGAAAAGTGTCAGGTGTGATGTGTGATAGAAGAGTTTCAGCTAAAATGAAAGGAAAGGTGTACAAAACTGTGGTGAGACCAGCGATGTTGTTTGGTCTAGAGACAGTGTCACTGAGGAAAAGACAGGAGACAGAGCTGGAGGTAGCAGAGATGAAGATGCTGAGGTTCTCTCTGGGAGTGACCAGGAAGGATAGGATCAGGAATGAGTACATCAGAGGGACAGCACATGTTAGAGGTTTTGGAGATAAAGTCAGAGAGGCCAGACTGAGATGGTTTGGACATGTCCAGAGGAGAGATAGTGAATATATTGGTAGAAGGATGCTGAGTTTTGAACTACCAGGCAGGAGGCCTAGAGGAAGACCAAAGAGGAGGTTTATGGATGTAGTGAAAGAGGACATGAAGGTAGTTGGTGTGAGAGAAGAGGATGCAGAAGACAGGGTTAGATGGAGGACACTGATTCGCTGTGGCGACCCCTGAAGGGAAAAGCCGAAAGGAAAAGAAGAAGAAGAATCCATATTTAAGGAGCATCAGATTATAAGGCGCACTACGGGATTATGAGAGAATTGTAGGCTTTTAGCTGTGCCTTATAGTGCGGAAAATACTGTAAAAATTCATGTTCAGCAACTAGCTTACTATCTTTGTTACAGGAAGAAATAATTAAATCTTAAGGTTACCTGGGTGCTTTTACACCTGCATCTGAATTAAATTTAACAGGATGAAGAAACAAAATTTTGTTTTGTCAGTTTTGTTATGAGCATTTATTACTAAAACATTTCTCAAGTTAAAACTGATATAAACTGAAACTGCTGTTTTTTATTGTTGCTGTCTGTAACATTTATATGGAATATAACAATTTCATCTGTTCCATTTAAATTCTGTTGTTTCCTCTGTAGGCTCGTCTGGCCTTGAGCAGTACAGACGACATTAAGACTCTAATGTCTGATCCATATTTGACCAAAAACACTCAGTGTCTGCAGATTCTAGATGACGTCTTGCGCCTCAAACGTCAGCTGTCCAATGCCACACCGCCCAGGAGATTTCTCTCTGACCTCGCTGCTCGTCCTCGTTTACCTAACACCATCATTTTTGCTATTGGGGGCCGGACCACCAATGGTGTAACTAACATCACCGAAGTTTACGATGTCTGTGCTGATTGCTGGTTGGACATTACAGACCATCAGGAAAAGCCTCGTAGCCACCATGGCACTGTCTACCACGATGGGTTCATCTACTGCATTGGTGGCTATGGCGGGAGGAAGCGTTACAAAAGTGTGCGCAAGTTTGATGTGAACAGATGTGTTTGGCTTGAAGCAGCACCCATGAACCAGCGCCGCTGCGATGTGTGTGTTGCTGTTTTGGATGGATATATTTATGCGTTAGGAGGTCATGATGGAAGACAAGAACTGAACACTGCAGAGCGCTACAGACCTGAGACGAATCAATGGAGTCTAATTCAACCCATGAATGATGTCAGAAAAGGTGCTGGTTGTGCAGCGTTCAATGAGAATGTGAGTGAAGGTACAGAGCAGTGGGAAATAGCTCTGGAGTTGTTCTAACGCTGACAGGAAACATTGTTAGCTGTTCATTTAAATATCTGTGGACTAGACTATATGCTCGAGGTTATTCAATATTTATACAAATAAGAACTCGTCAATGTTATAAAACAAAACAGTAGAAAATGAGAAATAAGAGAAAAATTACCTTACCTGGCGCTTCTGCCAAGAACAGTGATATTTGTTGACTGCCTTCCTTTGTTCCTGCTTGTCGGTCCAGATTTACGTTTGTGGTGGTTGTAATAATGGTAATGGGTGTCATCACCTTCAAAGTTGTGAATTTTATAGTCCAGAGACCAACCAGTGGACACGCTTCACCGACATGAGCACCAAACGCGGTGGATTAGGTGTCATCTTGTACGATAACCGTATCTTTGCGGTGAGTAAATGAAGAACTAACCTGGACTGAGGCCAGCACCTGATTCTATCTAGTAGAGCTGACAGAATGACAATGTCCTCTGGTTGGTGTCCAGTTGGTGTTACACATGCCGTGTTCACAATCTGAAGGTTTAACATGCTGCACAATGTGTTCAATTTGATTTGAACCCAAACACTCACGTGACTATTTTATTTTGTTCTCACAGCTCGGTGGCTGGGATGGCTACAACTATTTAAGAAGTGTTGAGGCGTACGACCCAGAGACCGATCAGTGGAATGAAATACTCCCCATGTTGAACACCCACGATTTCTTTAGCACTGCAGTGATGAACAACTAGCTGTTTGCCGTGGGGGGCTACTCCTACGGTGGCATTGATTGTGTTGAGTACTATGATGTTAAAACCAACACCTGGACTAATGCCTGTCTGATCAGGACTCATCGCTGGGGGCTCAGCTGCTGCGCCGTCTCCAATCACCCCAGCGTGAAACAATACACAAGGCGGGACAACTTGCCACGATTAGAGGAAGTTTCCCATTGGAGAAAAGTTTGGCATCTGTGTGTTTTGGTGTTTTTTTTCTTTGGTTTATGGATTATTTCTGTATTAAGGGGCACTGACTTTGCATTGCGGATGTGACACCCATAAATGTGGGATCACATTATGTGGTTGACTTGTTTCAGTTCTATATGTGTATTGTAAGAGGGGAACACCTTCGATTGAATTTGTGTATGATTTATTGACAATGAGTTCCTGTGTTGGCCACTAGGGGGAGGGTTGACGGTGCAGGTGTCGAGCTCTCGTCTTCAGTTCAGCACGGAGACGAGAGGATTCAACAACTCACCGTTACCTGTGGTGTGATTTCTTGTTTCTGACAGGTCAGTAACGAGTGAAATGTCATGTTTTAGGTCAGGAAACGATGCATATAGAAAATATTGTAAGTTGACCGTCAAGAGGTTTATTTTGTTTCTTTTGAGCATCATTTGTCAAATAGTTTAATTCCTTCGATAGAAAAGTTATGCTAGCATAACGCAGCTAGCTTGTTAAGCACGTGTGCTAAGCATGTATCATATTTACTGCATCTCAGTTAGTCTTGGACTCTATTTATGTTTGTTCATTTCATAATGTTATTTAAAATATGTTGTATGATTTTATTTATTCTGCCAGTGGACTTGTATTGCTATGCTGGTTGTTATAACCTGTTAACAAAATGGAATTTACGTGAAAATATGTCTTCAGTTCAGCACGGAGACGAGAGGATTAAACAAGTCACCGTTACCTGTGGTGTGATTTCTTGTTTCTGACAGAACACATTTAATCTGATAACGGGCCTCAAGCCGGGGTCTGTTACATGGACGTTGACTATCTGTTGACAACACTGGCCTGACCACTGCCTGGTTTAACGACGCTGATTTGTGGAAACGGACTGAAAGAACAGCTAAGGTAGATGCTAGCTCGTCATCTAGCAACGTGGGGCCAAAGAAGGCACTGACAGCTGAGGAGGGTGACGACATTAGAAGTCTCTGGACTTCCTGTCCGAAGAGATTTCTGTCGTCCTACAGCAGCAGAAGACCATTCTGAACCTGGTGGAGGAGGTGAAGGCGCTCCGGATCCAGAACGGATCCAAAAGGACCGGCGTCTGGTGCACCTGGAGAGCCGTGTGGCGGAGCTGGAGCAGTACACCAGGATCAACCATGTGATGGTGACTGGGCTCCAGATCAAACCCTGGTCATACGCCCGGGTGGTGACCGATGACAGCGGGGGAGAGCCCAGTGAGCAGGAGGTCAGCTCCGTAGAGCAACAGGTGGCTGCTTTCTTCCAGTCCAAAGGGATAGAAATGGACCGTAGCAGCATCGAGACCTGCCACCCTCTGGCCCGGAGAGATGACAGCGACAAACGAGCCATCATCATGAAATTTGTCAACAGAAAACACAAAACTGCACTGTTAAAACAAGGAAACTGAAAGGAACTAACGCATTCATCAACGAGTATCTGACCAAACGAAACGCCGATATCGCCAGAAAAGCGCGGCTGATGAAAAGGCAGGGGAAAATACAGAACACATGGACATGGAACTGTAAAGTCTTCATCAAACTGAACGGGACACCAGAGCAAGCTAAAGTACTGGTCATCAGGAATATGGAGGAACTGGTCAGGTATGAAGGAGCAGTATCCCGGACTCTGAGGTAGGACAACACACACAACACACCAACAAGGCTCATTCATGTCCAACTAGGGACAACCGGGAAACATCACAAAGGATTGCAGATCATGATAAACTGGAACTTAGGACATTTCAACACACTGACCATGATCTGCTGGATCTAGAGCATGACATAGACCCAGACAATCATTTCTTCTCCAACATCAACAACAACTGCGGCTATTACACAGAGGAACAACGACACCATTAAAATGGACAAGAAACTATCAATAATACATTTCAATAGTAGAAGTTTATATGCAAACTTCAATAACATCAAGGAATATTTAAATTAGTTTATAAAACCATGCCAAATAATTGCAATCTCAGAAACATGGATCAATATAGTTAAAGGAATGGATTTTGACCTGGATCAATATGAACTTCACTGTGCAAACCGAAGGAACAAGAGCGGGGGAGGGGTCGCTGTGTATGTGAACAAAAACTAGAATTATAAAGTAGTAGAAAATATGACAACTGTGATTGATAACTTGTTAGAATGTGTAACAATTGAAATGTAAAAATTAAAAATGTAATAATTAGTTGCATATACAGAGCACCAGGCTCTAGTGTTGACGCATTCAAGGAATGGATGGGAGAAGTTTTTTCTAAAACCAACCAAAAGGTTGTTTCCATCTGTGGTGACTTTAACATTGACTTGTTGAATCCAAATAAGCACCAAATAATTGATGACTTCATCAATACAATGTACAGCATGAGTTTATATCCAACATTCACCAGACCTAGTAGAATCACCACCCACTGTGTTACTCTAATTGACCACATATTCACCAATGACAGTGAAAATAATACAGTAAGGAGACTATTAATCAATGATGTCAGTGACCACCACCGGTTTTTACCATTTATAATAACAGCCAGCAGAGAAATCACCCAGAGGTGAAACGGGTGTTGTTTGGACCCAAATGCAGTACACAGGCGCACAGGAACAGTTGGTAATGACTTTTATTAGCAGGAAAATGAGCAGGATGCTCTGTGTTCTGGAGAGCCGGCTGCGCGTGCTGTGAGGCCGATGAGGAGTAGGCTGAAGAGAGGTCGTAGACAGGCGGGGGGGTCGTAGCCAGGTGAGCAGTCAGAGAAGACAGAGGCACCGTTGGGGAGCGGGCAGGAGAGGAGACGAGGCCACGCGGAGGAGTCAAAACCAGACGAGCAGACAGATACCAGAGACGCCGAGGCAGAGCACGAGGTCAGGGACAGAAGGCAGGTGAGTTTACCGGGAGACAGACGAGGATGGCAGGTCAGGGACAGGCAGAGTCGACACCGGGAGATCAGACAGGAAATGAACGCTGGAAAGTCTCGCATGACGCTGAAGAACAATCTGGCAAGGAGTGAAAGTGCTGGAGAGACTATATGCAGGCCTGATTGCAGTGATCTGCAGCAGGTGAGCAGAGTGGGCTGGTGCAGTAGGCGTGGCCTGCAGGTAGAGTGGAGCAGAGGGAGGGAGAGTGGAAAAATACTGCAGCAGTGTGACAGGAGGGGGAGTGAGAGGCAGGAACTGTGACAGAACCCCCCCCTCAAGGGACGGCTCCCGACGTCCCAAACTGCCGCAGAGGAGCCGGGCGGGCGGAGGGGGCCTGGTGGAGGGCTAGAATTCTTCAGAGGCCTCCGTCCCAGTTTCCTCATCTGCCCAGAGAGAACTGTCCCCCTCCGAGGCTGAGCCAACGTCATCCCCTTCAGATGCAGATGCCCCAGATGCCGGAGGAGACTGAGTGTTGGCGATGGGACCCCCTCGTTCTGAGACGGTGTTGGAGGGCTGGTCGGGGTGCAGGCGATGAAACTCCTTGATGAGTCTTGGATCCAGGATCTGACGGGCCGGAACCCATGACCGTTCTTCTGGACCGTACCCCTCCCAGTCGACGAGGTACTGTAGGCCTCTCCCACGGCGACGAGAGCGCAGTAGGCGGTGCACTGTGTAAGCAGGGGCCCCGTCTATGAAGCGAGGAGGCGGAGGTGGCGGGGAGGCAGGTTGCAGAGGACTCTCCAGGAACGGCTTGATCCTGGAGACATGGAAGGTGGGATGAATCCGCATGGTGCGGGGCAACTTGAGTCGAACAGCCACAGGGTTTACTACCTTCTCGATGGGGAACGGTCCAATAAACTTGGGGGCCAATTTCTTTGACTCCACCCTCAGAGGAAGGTCTCGGGTTGACAGCCACACTTTCTGGCCTACCTGGTAGGGGGGAGCCTGGGACCGACGGCGGTTGGCGGCCGTCGCGTACCGGTCAGTGGCTCGTAGGAGAGCCGTCCGAGCCTGCGTCCAGGTCCGGTGGCAACGGCGAATGAAGGCCTCCACAGAGGGGCAGACAGTCTCTTTCTCCTGTGCAGGAAACAGGGGAGGTTGGTAGCCATAGGCGCACTGAAATGGGGATAGGCCGGTGGCAGAGCTGATGAGGGTGTTGTGGGCGTATTCCACCCACAGCAGTAGAGTGGACCAGGAGGCAGGGTGCTTGGAAGCCATGCAGCGGAGCGCCGTCTCCATCTCCTGGTTCATCCTCTCGGACTGGCCGTTGGATTGAGGATGAAACCCGGAGGACAGGCTGGTGGAAGCTCCCAGGAGGCGGCAGAATTCTCTCCAGAAAGCAGAGGTGAACTGGGGGCCTCGGTCTGAGACCACGTCAGATGGGAGGCCGTGGAGCCGGAACACGTGCTGCAGGACCAGTTCAGCCGTCTCTTTGGCCGAGGGGAGCTTGGCCAGGGGCACAAAATGAGCCATCTTGGTGAACCGGTCCACTACTGTCAGGATGGTGGTGTTAACTCCTGACAGTGGCAGCCCGGTGACGAAGTCTAAGGAGATGTGGGACCAGGGTCGGTGGGGCACAGGCAGAGGGTGCAGGTGCCCAGCGGGAGCCCGGCGCGGAGCCTTGTTCTGACTGCAGACTGGGCATGCGTTCACAAAGTCTCTGATGTCATCATCCATGGAGGCCCACCAGAACCGCCGCTGCAGAACCTCCTTTGTGCGGAGTATTCCAGGATGACAGGTGAGTCGAGAAGCGTGGGCCCACTGCAGAACCTCAGACCTTAGCTGCTGGGGAACGAATAGGCGGTCTTGGGGGCAGGAGCTGGGCCCCGGCTGGTCTTCCAAAGCAGCTTTCACCCGCTCCTCCACCTCCCAGGTGAGAGCAGCCACCAGACGAGAAGCAGGAAGGATGTTGTCAGGACTGGAGGGGCCCTCCTCCCCGACCATGAATTGTCGGGACAGGGCGTCAGGCTTTATGTTGCGGGAGCCTGGCCGGTAGGACAAGGTAAAACTGAATCTGGCGAAGAACAGAGCCCATCGGGCCTGACGGGAGTTCAGTCTCTTGGCTGAGTGGATGTACTCCAGATTCTTGTGGTCGGTCCAGACGAGGAAAGGGGTCTTGGTTCCCTCCAACCAGTGGCGCCACTCCTCCAGAGCCAACTTCACCGCCAATAGTTCCCGGTTCCCGATGTCATAATTCATCTCCGCTGGAGACAGACGCCTGGAGAAGAAGGCACAAGGGTGTAGTTTCTGGTCCTTGGCAGAGCGCTGAGAGAGCACGGCCCCTACCCCCACATCAGAGGCGTCAACTTCCACGACAAACTGTCTCTCGGGGTCAGGGATCAGGAGAATGGGGGCCGAGGTGAAACGCCCCTTCAGGAGCTGGAACGCCTCCTCTGCGGCCGAAGTCCAGCGAAAAGGGACCTTGGAGGAGGTGAGGGCGGTGAGAGGTGCTGCCACCGTGCTGTAGCCCCGGATGAACCTCCTGTAGAAGTTGGCGAATCCCAAGAAGCACTGCAGCTGCTTGCGAGAGTCAGGGACAGGCCAGGAGGTGACGGCTGAGACCTTTGCGGGGTCCATCTCCATGCGGTCCCGGCCAATGATGTAACCCAGGAAGGAGACAGAGGAGGCATGGAACTCACACTTCTCAGCCTTGACAAACAGGGAGCTCTCTAGCAGGCGTTGCAGCACCGTCTGGACGTGGAGAATGTGTTCCTGCTTGGACCGGGAGAAGATCAGGATATCATCTAGGTAGACGAACACGAACTTGTTGAGCATGTCCCTCAGCACATCGTTGATGAGGGCTTGGAACACAGCCTTGGCATTGGTGAGCCCAAATGGCATCACCAGATATTCATAATGTCCAGTAGGGGTGTTGAAGGCCGTCTTCCACTCATCCCCCTCTCGGATCCGCACCAGATGGTAGGCGTTGCGGAGATCCAGCTTGGTGTAGATGGTGGCCCCTTGGAGCAGCTCGAAAGCTGAGGCGATGAGGGGGAGAGGATAGCGGTTCTTCACTGTGATGTCATTCAGACCTCGGTAGTCGATGCACGGCCTCAGAGACCCATCCTTCTTGTCGACGAAGAAAAACCCTGCGCCAGCAGGTGATGAGGAGGGTCGAATGATTCCGGCAGCCAGGGCATCGCTGATGTAGGTCTCCATGGCCTCCCTTTCAGGTGCGGACAGCGAGTAGAGGCGGCCCTTGGGGGGTGAAGAGCCGGGAAGGAGGTCGATGGCGCAGTCGTAGGGCCGATGTGGGGGTAGAGAGGTGGCCCTTGCCTTACTGAACACCTCCCGGAAGTCGTGGTAGTCAGAGGGCACCATGGAGAGATCAGGGATGGAACAGGGACTGGTAGACGGCGTGGGTGCCCCCGCCGGTCTGAGGCAGATCTGCTGACAGGAAGGACTCCATCCCAGGATAGACCCCGTGGACCAGTATATATGGGGGTTGTGGCGTCGAAGCCAGGGGTAGCCGAGGATGAGGGGAAGATTGGGAGACCTCAGGATATGAAACCGGATGGTTTCATGGTGTGTGCCGGACAGGAGCATAGAGATGGGGGCAGTCTGATGGGTGACAGTTCCCAGGAGATGACCATCCAGAGCGCTGGCTGGCATGGGGCGAGGGAGAGGATCTCGACTGATGTCCAGCTGACGGGCGAGTTCCTCGTCCATCAGGTTGACGTCTGCCCCAGAGTCGATGAAAGTGGCAAGGGTGTGGGACCCCCCTACCAACAGAAGCTGGACGTGAAACAGAGGACGTGGGCTAGGGGCCGGGTTCTGGGACCGGCTCAGCAGAATGCCCCCTTCTACTGCTGAGCCCTCCCTTTTGCTGGACACCGGGAGACAAAATGGCCGGCTTGGCCACAGTAGAGGCAAAGATTTCCCCGGCGTCGTCGTTCTCGTTCCTCCGGCGTAAGGCTGGTTCGCCCCATCTGCATGGGCTCCTCCCCCCCGTGCACAGGTCCAGAAGGGGGAACAGGAGTTGCTGGAACCCTATGTGAGCCGGCAGAAGGCCGGTGATCACCTTTCTCACGGCGTTGTTCCCTCCTCCTCGCCTGTATCCGCCTGTCCAGCCTCGTAGTAAGCTCAATGAGTCCGTCCAGGGAACTGGGGAGGTCGAACGGAACCAACTCATCCTTCACGTAAGGAGCCAGCCCGTTTAGGAAGGCGTCACATTGGGCAACAGCATTCCAGTCACTGAGACGTGCCCGGGTTCTAAAGTCTATGGCGTAGTCAGAAACTGTCCGATCCCCCTGCTTCTGACTCATGAGTCCCCCTGCTGCATCAGGACCCAGGGAAACGGGTCCGAACACCTTGCGAAGCTCCTCAGAGAAGGCTTGGAATGTGGCGCAGGCGGGCGTGCCTCTCTCCCACTCCGCCGTCCCCCACAGGCGAGCTCTGCCAGTGAGGTGGTTGATGGCGAAGGCGACTCTAGCCCCCTCTGTGGCGAAAGTATGGGGTTGCAGGGCAAACAGGATTGAGCAGTTCGTCAGAAAAGGATTGCAACCCTCAGGATCCCCATCGTAGCGCTCTGGCGCCCCCACCCGGGGCTCAGACGTGGAGTTTGATGCTGGCCCATGGGTGGGAACAGGAGGGGCTGGAACTGGGACGGAAGCAGTGTGTTGCGCCATGGAAGCTGCCATCTGCTGTACCTGGGTGGCTAGCGAGGTTAGCGCTCGTTCCAGGGATGACGCTGACTGACGAGCCTCCGCCGCATTGGAGGCTAACAGAGCCTCATGGTGCTGAAGCATTCCCTCCACATGGGCGAGGCGAGATTGGGGGGAAGTGGGGTCTGCTGGGTCCATTTCTGGCCAGATTGTACTGAAACGGGTGTTGTTTGGACCCAAATGCAGTACACAGGCGCACAGGAACAGTTGGTAATGACTTTTATTAGCAGGAAGATGAGCAGGATGCTCTGTGTTCTGGAGAGCCGGCTGCGCGTGCTGTGAGGCCGATGAGGAGTAGGCTGAAGAGAGGTCGTAGACAGGCGGGGGGGTCGTAGCCAGGTGAGCAGTCAGAGAAGACAGAGGCACCGTTGGGGAGCGGGCAGGAGAGGAGACGAGGCCAGGCGGAGGAGTCAAAACCAGACGAGCAGACAGATACCAGAGACGCCGAGGCAGAGCACGAGGTCAGGGACAGAAGGCAGGTGAGTTTACCGGGAGACAGACGAGGATGGCAGGTCAGGGACAGGCAGAGTCGACACCGGGAGATCAGACAGGAAATGAACGCTGGAAAGTCTCGCATGACGCTGAAGAACAATCTGGCAAGGAGTGAAAGTGCTGGAGAGACTATATGCAGGCCTGATTGCAGTGATCTGCAGCAGGTGAGCAGAGTGGGCTGGTGCAGTAGGCGTGGCCGGCAGGTAGAGTGGAGCAGAGGGAGGGAGAGTGGAAAAATACTGCAGCAGTGTGACAGGAGGGGGAGTGAGAGGCAGGAACTGTGACAAGAGGAGAGACTAAAATACAGGCGAGTGAGGACAGAGGAAACTATGAATACATTAAAGAATGAATTACTGGCACAAAATTGGGAGAATGTATACAATGAAAAAGACATTGATAGTGAATATGAAACTTTTATAAAAATATTCACATCATTGTATAATAAAAATTGTCCAATAAAACAATGTGACAAATCAAAAGTACAAAGATGCAAAGATGGACCATGATTCACAAAGGAGTAGAGAGAGTAGAGTTATACTTTATTAATCCCTTAAGGAGGTTCCGTCAGGGAAATTAATTTCTCCGTCGCGCACACACACACACACACACACACACACACACACACACACACACACACACACACACACACACACACACACACAGCAGTGAGTACACAAAACACAGAAAAAGCACCAGCACATAGAAAGTAGTACCACACCAAATAGAAAGAGTAATAAATAACCCATCAAGAATATATAAATAGAAAATCATAAATAGGAATAGAAATAAAAATAAACAGGCCTGGTTAAGTATGGGTATAGTGAAGTGTCTATAGTGTTTGTATTGTTTCTGCTGTATTGTCTGTGTCGTCCCTCAGCTCTCATGTGGACTTTCTTCTTCTTCATCTCCCCCAGAGAGGATTTGAGTAGTTTAATGGCTCAGGGGATGAAGGAGTTCTTCAGTCTGTTGGTCCCTCATGTTGGGGGGGTTCAGCCTTTGGCTGCTCAGGCTTCTCAGGCTCGTCTGGTTGTTGGTAACGGTGTGCAGAGGGTGGCTGACATTGTCCATGATGTCCAGCAGTTTGTCCAGTGTTCTCTTCTCTGTCACCGTTGCCAGAGGGTCCAGCTTCATCCCGACCACTGAGCTGGTCCTCCTGATCAGCTTCTCCATCCTGGAGAGAGCCGCCTTGGTCACGCTCCCTCCCCAACACACCACAGCGAACGACAGGACGCTGGCAACCACAGACTGATAGAACATCCACGGGAGCTTCCTGCAGATGTTGATTGCCCTCAGCCTCCTCAGAAAGTACATCCTGCTCTGTGCTTTCTGGTACAGCTGCCTCGTGTTGCTGGTCCAGTCCAGCTTGTTGTCCAGCCACAGCCCAAGATATTTATAGGTCTGTTTAGGGATTACAAAACACCTGCAAAAAGAAAAATACGCTATATAGAGAGTTCATTAAAAAACGAACGAAAGAGGCAGAAAATAAATACAAAACATATAAAAATAAGTTAACTAATATTATAAGGGTGTGTAGAAAGGAATATTACAGCAAAATATTATGTAATAACAAATACAACATGAAAGGAATGTGGGACATATTAAACAGTATTATTAAAAATGGTACTAAAATGTAGCCGCAAGAGGGCACAAGCCAGTGTCTTATTGTGCCGGTCCCAAGCCCGGATAAATACAGAGGGTTGCGTCAGGAAGGGCATCCGGCGTAAAACTTTTGCCAAATCAAAGATGCGAATCAAACCTATGACTTCCATACCGGATCGGTCGAGGCCCGGGTTAACAACGACCGCCATCCGCGCTGTTGACCTACAGGGCGCCGGTGGAAATTGGATTACTGTTAGTCAAAGAAGGAGAGGAAGAAAGTGCGTTCGCACGAAGAAAGAGAAGAGGAGCGCCAAGAGTATAGGACTAAGAGTAGGGACGTTGAATGTTGGAACTATGACAGGAAAAGGTAGAGAGTTGGTCGACATGATGCAGAGGAGGAAGGTAGACATACTGTGTGTCCAGGAGACCAGGTGGAAAGGTAGCAAGGCTAGAAGTTTAGGAGCAGGGTTCAAGTTGTTCTATCATGGTGTAGATGGGAAGAGAAATGGAGTAGGAGTTATCTTGAAGGAGGAGTTTGTTAGGAATGTCCTGGAGGTAAAAAAGAGTGTCGGATAGAGTGATGAGTCTGAAGCTAGAAATCGAAGGTTTGATGTTCAATGTTGTTAGTGGGTATGCCCCACAGGTAGGATGTGAGCTGGAGGAGAAGGAGAAATTCTGGTTGGACTTTGATGAAGTGATGCAGAGCATACCTAGAAGTGAGAGAGTTGTCATTGGCGCAGACTTCAATGGACATGTTGGTGCAGGTAACAGAGGTGATGAGGAAGTGATGGGCAGGTTTGGTATCCAGGAGAGGAACGCAGAAGGACAGATGGTAGTTGACTTTGCAAAAAGGATGGAAATGGCTGTAGTGAATACTTTCTTCCAGAAGAGGCAGGAACATAGGGAGACCTATAAGAGTGGTGGTAGGAGCACACAGGTAGACTACATCTTGTGTAGACGATGTAACCTGAAGGAGATCAGTGACTGTAAAGTAGTGGTAGGCGAGAGTTCAGCCAAACAGCATAGGATGGTGGTGTGTAGGATGACTCTGGTGGTGAGGAAGATGAAGAGGGCAAAGGCAGAGCAGAGGATGAAATGGTGGAAGATAAAAAAGGAAGGGTATTGCATGACCTTTAGGAAGGAGTTAAGACAGGCTCTGGGTGGTCAGGAGGTGCTTCCAGATGACTGGACAACTACAGCTAATGTGATCAGGGAGACAGGTAGGAGAGTATTTGGTGTGTCATCTGGAAGGAAAGTAGATAAGGAGACTTGGTGGTGGAATGAGGAGGTACAGGAGTGTATACAAAGAAAGAGGTTAGCTAAGAAGAAGTGGTACACTGAGAGGACTGAGGAGAGTAGACAGGAGTACAGGGAGGTGCAGCGTAAGGTGAAGGTAGAGGTAGCAAAGGCCAAACAAGAAGCTTATGATGACTTGTATGCTCGGTTGGACAGTAAGGAGGGAGAGACTGATCTATACAGGCTGGCAAGACAGAGAGATAGAGATGGGAAGGACGTGCAGCAGGTTAGGGTAATTAAGGATAGGGATGGAAGTCTATTGACAGGTGCCAGCAGTGTGATGGGAAGATGGAAAGAGTACTTTGAAGAGTTGATGAACATGGAAAATGAGAGAGAACAAAGACTAGAAGAGGTGACTGTTGTGGACCAGGATGTAGCAAAGATTAGCCAGGATGAAGTGAGGAGAGCACTGAAGAGGATGAAGAGTGGAAAGGCAGTCGGTCCTGATGATATACCTGTAGAGGTTTGGAAGTGTCTAGGAGAGGTGGCAGTAGAGTTTCTGACTGGGTTGTTCAACAGGATCTTAGATAGTGAGAAGATGCCTGAGGAGTGTAGGAGAAGTGTGCTGGTGCCCATTTTTAAGAACAAGGGAGATGTGCAGAGTTGTGGCAACTACAGAGGAATAAAGCTGATGAGCCATACAATGAAGTTATGGGAAAGAGTAGTGGAAGCTAGACTAAGGGCAGAAGTGAGCATTTGTGAGCAATAGTATGGTTTCATGCCAAAAAAGAGTACTACAGATGCAGTATTTGCTTTGAGGATGTTGATAGAGAAGTACAGAGAAGGCCAGACGGAGCTGCATTGTGTTTTTGTAGATCTGGAGAAAGCTTATGACAGGGTGCCCAGAGAGGAACTGTGGTATTGTATGAGGAAGTCTGGAGTGGCAGAGAAGTATGTTAGAGCGGTGCAGGACATGTATGAGGACTGTAAGACAGTGGTGAGGTGTGCTGTAGGTGTGACAGAGGAGTTCAAGGTGGAGGTGGGACTGCATCAGGGATCAGCTCTGAGCCCCTTCTTGTTCGCTATGGTGATGGACAGGCTGACAGACGAGGTTAGACAGGAATCTCCATGGACTATGATGTTTGCAGATGACATTGTGATCTGCAGTGAGAGTAGGGAAGAGGTGGAGGAGAAGCTAGAGAGGTGGAGGTTTGTCCTGGAAAGGAGAGGGATGAAGGTTAGCCGCAGTAAGACAGAGTACATGTGTGTGAATGAGAGGGACCCAAGTGGGAGATTGAGGTTACAGGGAGAAGAGATCAAGAATGTGGAGGATTTTAAGTACTTGGGGTCAACAGTCCAGAGCAATGGAGAGTGTGTAAAAGAGGTGAAGAAACGTGTACAGGCAGGATGGAATGGGTGGAGAAAAGTGTCAGGTGTGATGTGTGATAGAAGAGTTTCAGCTAAAACGAAAGGAAAGGTGTACAAAACTGTGGTGAGACCAGCGATGTTGTTTGGTCTCGAGACAGTGTCACTGAGGAAAAGACAGGAGACAGAGCTGGAGGTAGCAGAGATGAAGATGCTGAGGTCCTCTTTGGGAGTGACCAGGAAGGATAGGATCAGGAATGAGTACATCAGAGGGACAGCACATGTTCGAGGTTTTGGAGATAAAGTCAGAGAGGCCAGACTGAGATGGTTTGGACATGTCCAGAGGAGAGATAGTGAATATATTGGTAGAAGGATGCTGAGTTTTGAACTGCCAGGCAGGAGGCCTAGAGGAAGACCAAAGAGGAGATTTATGGATGTAGTGAAAGAGGACATGAAGGTAGTTGGTGTGAGAGAAGAGGATGCAAAGGACAGGGTTAGATGGAGGCAATTGATTCGCTGTGGCGACCCCTGAAGGGAAAAGCCGAAAGGAAAAGAAGAAGATTAAAAATGGTACTAAACAACAGAGCTACCCTCAATATTTTGTTGAAAATAACATGAAAATTGATAATATGGATGATGTTGTCAACAGTTTTAACAGTTTTTTTGTAAATGTTGGACTAAAACTGGCAGATGAAATCCCAGATACATGAGAGAATAAGTAACCCACCTTCTGTCAATTATCTTTTGATTGATGACTTTGACCTTTTTACCCCTCAAGTCCCGCCCCTTCTAGTGAATGTCCCGCCCCCCCTTCTGGTGAATGTCCTGCCTCTTCCGGTGAATATCCCTCCCTTTTGGATGACGTCACATAAATTTATTTATTTATTTATTTATTTATTTATTTATTTTTTGTCTTGTCTGCATGTATTCTCCCATAAAAGGGGGTTAACCTTTTATGAGATCAATGCTTATTTTAGTCTTGCAGCAAAATCTTTTATATATTTTCATGCGTGCATGTGACCGTCACCAATCCTCTCTGGTAACTAAATTGTCAGTCTTTATTAGAATTTCCTATTGTGAGCCAGAGAGGGGGGTGCTGCACCCTTGTGAGTTAAGGGGGAAGGAAAAAGGAGACAGAGAGAGAACATAAACAAGGTAGTGGATAGACAGGCAGTGCTGTTGGAGTGAAAAAGGTTTAGGCTGTTTAATTCTATCTTAGAACTGATATCTCAACACCAATGTTACAAAACATCAGATTAGTGGAGGTCCTGACAGTATAGAATAGACCACCAGTGTAGGCCCCGGAGGGCCGCGCCCCACCAGAAGCGCCATGTTGTGTGGAGTCTACGCTACCCTCCCTGTTGTTATGCTTCCTCAATCCCTGACGAGGAAGCCATCTCCCAACCCTGTGTTCCTGTGCTACCTAATGTGGGATGTGGTGCATTAAAAAATCTGAAGGGGAAGCCAAGCGCTGTTCAGACTACTCCAATCATCGCAGGGGCCCCCTCCAAATGTGTGTGTGTGTGTGTGTATGTTGCATTAAAATTGGAGGATGGGGGAGACAAATGAGGAGTATATGGGGAGGTTACAGCACCCTAGAGCACTGTAATCCGCCCCACAACCATGCCCACTGCCCTCACCCCCATCCATTCCCAAAGCCCTAACTGTGCCCTGCATGTGCGTAAAAGTTATCATGTATAGTGCAGTGTGAGATATGTGAAGTGAACATTAGGAGGCAATCTGGTGTGGGCCCAGCCCACATGAACAGGGCCATGAGGAGGACCAGGATCACAGCCGGTCAACCACCCCGAGCCCTCAACACGGCCCGGCCAAGACCACCAGGGCGCCGGCAAGGCCACAGGCACCTGGCGTCCCCCAAAGCTACCGATGACCTACCGGCAACCGGCCCAGGCCACCAACCCGCCCCGTAACAGTAACAACCCAGAGACGCACCACCATGGCACCACAGAGGGGAATGAAGGCGATGCATGCACCGCCCCCCACCAGGCACGGCCGCCGGACCACAGAGGGCCAGTCCCGCAGGACCGAGGCCAGCGAGTAACCCAAAGCCACCACACCGTCCACACCGTCCAGGGGACGGTGTGGTGGCCCCACCAACCCCACCCCCTCCCCCACCAACCCCACCCCCTCCCCCTCACGACTAACCACTGAACAAACCAATGTTGCCACACCGCCCACGAGCAGCCACACACACCAGGCCAGGCGCCCCAGCATCGCAACACATGCCCACCAACCACCACCAGCCGGACACCACCGGCCAACCGCCAGCAGCCAGCCCACCCCCGACGCACTGAGTCATTTTCCAGCGCCACCACCGGTCCACCAGCCAGACCAAAGGTCAAGCGTAGGCCCAACGAAACAGGTCCCATGAGCGGACAGCAGACGGCGCGCCACCAACAAAGCCCAATCTCCAGCCAGCCACACCAGCCCGCAGCGCGACAGCCCCAGCAGCACCCAGCAGACCCCCCACCGCAAACAGTGACACAGAGACTGAATCCACGGCCCAACCGGGCCGTGGGAGGAGAGGAGAGACGAGGATGAAGCGGAGCAGAGATGGGAGAAGGGAGCAACAGGGTGGGCCACCCACCACACACCCCACAGGCTAACCCAGAGCGCCCCAGAGGAGACAGGCCCAGCCACCCCCAAATCCCCAGAGACCCCAGGAACTCAGCACCCCCAGGGCCCAAAGGGCGAGACAACCGATACAACAGCTGCCAGGGCGAGGAGTCAGGGCCAGGCAGGCCCCGGAGGTCCAGAGAGCAAACCCAGGCGTAAGATGGAGAGGGGTCCCCTAGTGCATGCACACATCCATGGTGTCCCATATTCATCATTGCACTATAAGGTGGCAGAAGAGACATAGGTTAGTCATCAGATCAGATCATGAGCGCAGACAGCATGTTCAGAAACATATCAGTTGTGTGAGAATGGAAGCATACGCTGACAGGCAAGAGAAAGCTATAGATTTATATTTAAAGATCTAATAAATGGAGACCATTTTTCTGTAAATGATGCCAATTGTTTTTTTCGAGCAGCAGATATTTTCTCGAGCGAAATGTGATCAATGAGGAGATTCAACCAATGGATGATGTTTAGGGTTGTTTTATCTTTCCAATTGACCAAAATGGTTTTCTTGGCTATGGCGAGAGCTTCAAGTGTGGGCTGTAACTGAGCGTGAGGTGAGGCCGTTTCTGTTAAAGGGCATGAAAGTAAGTGTCGATTGTGTTTTGTGTGTATTGGGTGCATATAGCTGTTTTACAGAAACCCATTTTAAATAATCTATGTTGTGTTATATGGGCTCTATGACGTACTTAAAATTGAATTAGTTGTAAGTTAGAGTTCTTTGTCATCTTAAATGTATTTCCGCAAATCTCGGTCTAAGAGTCATAATCTAATGATATGTTTAAATCCATTTCCCATTTTGCGGTTGGTAGATGTATCGAGCCAGTTTTTGAGAGT
>CM023620.1:21008465-21039766 GCA_013358685.1 Antennarius maculatus | reverse complement strand
CCTCAGAGAAACACATGATTTATTCTGAAAATAAAAACCTAACTTAAGTCTGAGCTTTTTCACCAGAGACTCAATATGGGGATGAAAAGTGAGTCCATCATCTATGAAAAAACCCAAATACTTATGAATTGATACTCTTTCTATTGATTTGTCATTCATCGTAGCGATCTGAGGTAAGGGTTGGTTAGCGTAATTTCTGATATAAATGGAGTAGGCTTCATATAATACTTCATTCCAGATGCAATAATTTACACATGTAGATGTATTTACATGTAATTAGTTACAATAAAAGTTATCAATTGCAACAAAATTTAAAATATTAAATGTTACAAAAATCACTTTCATTTAACCGCAGCCCTGTTTGTGTACAGTTGTGTTTCATTTCAGCTCACTGTCGATCTCACATGTGTGTTCCTGTCATTAATGGATAAGACATCTTTTCTCACACAGGACAGCGTGAAATCATAATTTAATCTAAAGTTTTAAATTAACAGAATGCAAAGTTTTAAGTCTTTAAAGGTCTGGAGAATTTGTAAATAAATTTCATATTATTTTTACTGGTATAATATTACACTTAGTTCCTTTTTGCTTCACGTATGGCAAAAAGGTGTATGATGGTCTATGTAGGCTATTATGAGTAAGTATATTAAAAGTGCGGTATTTTCCTTGTCTTACACCCAGAATAGTGTAGGCTAATATTCAGGTATTTAAATCCACCGCTGACACTTGTAGAGATTAAATATATGGAGTCGTTGCATGTTTTTTCTTGTGCTGTTAAAAAACATAAAATTAACAACAAGAACAGTCTTTTTATTTAAATTTTTTATTTTTTCATCTGATACTGTGTCCAAACTAACAATTTCCTTCTAGACAAACAGCACAGATGAATGAAAAAAGAAGACACACCTGGTCTAACGGAAACCAGTCAGTACGTCAGCGCCCTCTGGCGGATACTCCTGGAATGACTGGTTTAAAGGAACAGTCACTGGGCTCTGGGTAACCCTGATGTCAGCAACTTCAGACATATTAGTATGTGATATATCTTATATTAATACCTAATATTAATACCTTACACTAATAGCTAATATTAATGCCTCATATTAATATGTCCTATTAATACCTCATATTAATACCTGATATTATTTTATTTTATTTTACTTTATATATTTTAATAATCCCCAAAGGAAAATTAGTCATTTGTAAATTTATACCTTAAAATAATACCTTGTAGTAATACCTTCTATTAACACCTTATACTAATATCTTGTAGTAATACCTTGTATCAATACCTCCTATAATACCTGGTATAAATACCTAATACGAATACCTCATATTAATACCTTATAGTAATACCTTGTATTCATAACTTATATTAATACATTATAATAATACCTTATGGTAATACCTTATATGAATACCTTATAGAATGAAGTCGCAGTGGGAGGTGACGGTTCACCTCCTGGGCACCGCCGACGCGCCCTTGAGCAAGGCGCCGTGCCCTTTATAAGCTGCTCATTGGGTGCACAAAAAAGTCGCTGCCTGACGATCTACCTCACCATCACTGGCATGCCTACATACCCATTGTGTGTGTGTGTGTGTGTGTGTGTGTGTGTGTGTGTGTGTGTGTGTGTGTGTGTGTGTGTGTATACTTGTGTGACTAGAGTGCTAGAGTAGAAAAATAATTTCCCCTACGAGAGATAAATAAAGTTCATTTAATTTAATTTAGTTTAATTTACTTTAATTTAAATAAATTTCACAGTAATACGTTATATTAATACCCAATAGAAATATGTATATGTATGTAAGAAAAACTCCATGCTCCGGCTACCCGACTGAAGAGATACACCAAGGAGATAGAGGCCAGGAGAATAAACAAGACCCTTCTCCACTCAACCAGCAAAGGTGTACTCTCAGCGGCAGGGAAATAACAGCAGCCGGTCAGACCCACCAAGAGCTGAGGCGGAGAAAATACTGGAAGGGCATATGGGAAAGAGAAGCATCACACCAACACTGATGCCCAGTGGCTAGTGGACCTGAGGACTGACCACAGCTGCCTCCCAGGAACAAGAACCAGTAACTATCTCAATGGCAGACATCCAAGAAAGAGTGTCAAAGATGAAGAGTTGGTCAGCACCGGGCCCCCGATATGATCCATACATACTGGCTAAAGAAGCTCCTGTCAGGCATCATGGCGGCTAACATGAGTAGGTACATGGATCAATATATGAGCGGGGCACAGAAAGGAGTGTGGTAGTAACACCAGGGGGGCCAAGCACCAGCTACTGGTGGACAGAGCAGTACACAGAGACTGTAAGAATAGGCAGACCAACTTGTGCACCACCTGGATAGACTACCAGAAAGCCTACAATTCACTGCCACACACGTGGATATTGAATGTCTGGAACTGTATAAGATCAACAGGACACTAAGAGCCTTCATCAAGAACTCAATGGGAATGTGGAAGACAACCCTGGAGACTAACTCCAAGCCAATTGCCCAAGTTAAACACCAAGTGCGGCATATACCAAGGGGATGCACTATCACCACTGCTGTTCTGCATAGGCCTGAACCCCCTCAGTCACATCATCACAAAGAGTGGCTACGGATACTGATTCCGAAGCGGACAACAATCAGCCATCTCCTCTACATGGATGACATCAAGCTGTTGCCAGGAGTGAGCGAGAAATTGACTCACTGATCCACACCACCAGGATCTACAGCAATGACATAGGGATGTCATTCGGATTAGACAAATGTGGCGGATGGTATCAAGAAGAGGCAAGATGATCAGAACTGAAGGGGTTGACCTACCAAGGGGCAGGATAGAAGACATCAAGGACACCTACAAATACCTTAGAATCCCACAGGCTAATGGCAATCATGAGGAGGCCGCAAGGAAGTCATCCACAGCCAAATACCTCCAGAGAGTAAAACAAGTCCTGAGAAGTCAGTTGAATGGTAAGAACATAGTCCAATCCATCGACATGTATGCTCTGCCAGTCATCAGATACCCCACTGGGATCATAAGCTGGCCAAAGGAGGAGATAGAAGCCCCAGATATCAGACTAGAAAGCTCCTCACCATGCATGGAGGGTTTCACCCCAAGTCCAGCACCCTGAGGCTGTATACTAAGCGGAAAGAGGGAGGCCGAGGACTAGTGAGCATCAGGGCCACTGTCCAGGATGAGACATCGAAAATCCAAGAGTACATAAGGGAGATGGCCCCAACAGATGAACTGCTCAGTGAATGCCTTAGACAGCAGAAACCTGAGGAGGAAGAGGAGGAGGAGGAGACAACATGGAGGGACAATCCCCTACATGGCATGTACCACCGTCAGATAGAGGAAGTGGCTGATATCAAGAAGACCTACCAATGGCTGGATAAAGCTGGACTGACAGACAGCACAGAGACACTGATCATGGCAGCACAAGAACAGACCCTAAGTACAAGAGCAATAGAGGCCAATATCTACCACAGTAGATCTGACCCAAGGTGCAGGCTATGTAAAGAAGCCCCAGAGACAGTCCAGCATGTGGTAGCAGGGTGTAAGATGCTCGCCAGCTCAGTATACATGGAAAGGCACAACCAAGTAGCTGTGATAGTGTACAGGAACATCTGTACCCAGTATGGACTAGAAGTACCCAAATCCCAATGGGACATACCACCAATGGTGGTTGAGACAAGGCTAAGATCCTGTGGGACTTCAGCTTCCAGACTGACAAACAGCTGCTGGCTAACCAACCGGACATAGTGGTGGTGGACAAAGAGCAGAAGAGAGCAGTGGTTATAGATGTGGCGATTCCAGCTGACGCCAACATCAGGAAGAAGGAACATGAAAAGATTGGAGAAGTATCAGGATTGAAAGAACAGCTGGAACAGATGTGGAAGGTCAAGGTTAATGTCATCCCCGTGGTAGTAGGAGCACTTGGGGCAGTGACCCCCAAACTGGAAGAGTGGGCTCCAGCAGATTCCTGGAACAACATCTGAAGCCTCAGTCCAGAAGAGCGCAAGTCCTAGGAACAGCTAAGATACTGAGAGAACCCTCAGACTCCCAGGGCTCTGGTAGAGGACCCGAGCTGGAGTCTTGCTGAACTGTGAATCTGGTGGAACAGGAGCTGATCGTGTGTCTCCTCCAGAATCCTCAGACTGAGCTGGGATCTCTCAGATGGTGTGGAAAGGGTTAATCCCAGCAGGTAGTCTTTACTTTAATCTTCATCACGGACGCTAAAGAGGACTAATGACATCTTCTCTCTCCTCCTCCTCCCCTTCCCCTTCCCTGTTCCCACACCTCCAACCTTAACCCCTTGACCCCCCCCCCCTTCCTTCCTGCTTCCCGGACCCCCCTCCCTGTGTCTCGTATCTTCTTCCTGCTGGAATCATTCATCCTCTGTCCATCCTTCATCACACCTCCCTCCCTTCACTGCTGCCTCCCTTCTCACTGTTCTCCACCTTTCCATTAGCAACTCTCCATCCCTCCTCTCTCCGACACAGCCAGGCGTTACCACGGTGACAATGGATCGCTGCACACCAAGGGGTTGATTTGTGATTGTATGTGTGTGTGTGGTTATGTGTGTGTCCATGTGTGTCTGTGGATGTGTGTGTGTGTGTGTGTGTGTGTGTTGTGTGTGTGTGTGTGTGTGTGTGTGTGTGTTGTGTTGTGTGTGTGTGTATGTGTGTGTGTACATCCACTGGGTTTCTATCTAAGCCCTTGTGGGTACATGTGTGATCCACCGTTGTGTGTATTACCTATGCGTGTGTGTGTTGGAGGTGATGCAGTGTGTGTGTTGCTGTGACAGTGACTGATGGCCAGTCGTACTAAACGATGTAGAACTTTCTTTAACAGGAGACACAAAAGGTGGTTAAAAATACTGAATAATGGACAAATATAGGGGTGGAGGTAGATAGGGTGGATGTTTTAAGGGGTGGAGTAGATGTGCGCTGGATTTGATGGGTGGAGGTAGAATGGAGGTGGAGGTAGATGGAGAGTGGAGGTAGATGGAGGTGGAGGTAGATGGAGTGGTGGTAGATGGAGGTAGAGGTTATGGTGTGAGGTGGATGGGGGTGGAGGTAGATAGAGTGGTGGTAGATGGAGGTTGAGGTAGATGAAGTGGAGGTAGATGGAGGTGAAAGGTAGATAGGGGGATATGTTTTATAAGGGGAGGTAGATGGAGGTGGAGGTAGAATGGAGGTGGAGGTAGATGGAGTGGTGTAGATGGAGAGGGTGAGGTAGATGGGGTGAGGTGGATTGGTGTGGAGGTAGATGGGGTGGTGGTAGAATGAAGTTGAGGGTAGATGGGAGGGGGAGGTAGATTGGGGTGGAGGGTGGATGGGGTTGGAGGGTAGATTGGGGTGGTGGTAGATGGAAGTGGCGGTAGATGGTCGGTGGAGTAGATTGGGTGGTGGGTTAGATTGGAGGTGGCGGCGTAGATGGGGTGGTGGAGGTGGATGGGGGTGGAGGTAGATAGAGTCGGTGGATAGATGGAGGTGGAGGTGGTAGATGGAAGTGGAGGTAAGATGGCGGTGAAGGTAGATAGGGTGGATGTTTATAAGGGTGGAGGTAGATTGCGGTGATTTGATGGGGTGGAGGTAGACTGGGGTGGAGGTAGATGGACCGGTGGAGGTAGATGGATGTGTGGTAGCTGGAGGTTGGCGGTAGATGGGGTGGATGGTTACGAGGTAGATGGGACGTGGGCGAGGGGTAGATGGCCAGTGGTGGTAGATGGAGGTGGCGGGTAGAAGTGGAGGTGGAGTGTAGATGGTGTGGAGGTTAGATGGGGTGGAGGTAGATGGGGTGGAGATAATGATGTTCTCCTCCTACCACACACCCAGTGTCGGCCAAACAGCCCCTACTACCCCGTCTACTCTGCCCCGTCACACTGTAGTCACCAATCTGTTTTAAAGGGCATAAAAAACAAACACAAGAACCCAGGTCTAACATTATAAAACATTATATATAATATTATAACATTATATATAATAGTATAACATTATCATATAACATTAGGAACATTATACATATACATTAAAAAATATACATTATATATTAATATTATAACTTATATATAACATTATGACATTATATATAACATTATGACATTATCACATAACATTATAACATTATAGTATAATATTATAACATTATATATAATATTATAACTTATATATAACATTATGACATTATACATACATTATAACATTATAGATAATATTATAACATTATATATAACATTATAGCATTATATATAACATTATAACATTATATATAACATATAGCATTATATATAACATGATAACATTTTATATATAACGTTATAGCATTATATATAACGTTATAAATTATAACATTATATGTAAGCATTAATACGATGTACACTAAACACACAGAACACTGTGAACTAGAACATGAGGTGAAACGTCTTCAAGACACTTTCTTAAAGTCTGGTGAATTGATGTAAACAGCTCTGGACAAACCTTCCAGGATGTTTGTTTCCTGCTGGTGAGACTTTCACGATGGTGACTTCTAGGAAGGTTCACTCTGAGTCACTCATGTCTGCACTGATGAAGAAATGACACTTTTAATGGGAACAGAAATATAAACAGTACATAACAGAGCAGAGACATGCAGTTAATATTGAATTGACTTTCACTTTGAGACATTACTGTGTTTTGGTGGAATGACTTGGTATCCGTCAAGAATGTATGATGTCAAAGGACCCAAATGGGGCAGGTCATTAATGTTGATACTCATTATTGTTATAACCCATGACTGTCCTCGGATATCCATCAAAACACACACAGACGTGTCATTTTGAATTAAGATGAGGAGACGTTTCCAAACTCCATGTACTCATCATTTCTGTATCTGAGAACCGGTCCTTTTTTCTAAGCAGTGTTCTTGTACTGAATGTCTGTGCTGACTGTGGTCCAGCTCTCTGAACAGCCTAACTCCCTGACTGTTCCATAGGGTCACTGTAGAGGCTGGGATAAAACACACACTGTCCTGTACCTGCAGCAGTTTACTGCATTCTTGACCAGCTAAAAGATAGACCTGATGCATCTGGGATGCTCTGACATTTTCAAGTGTCTCACACATCTTTTAAATTAACTGTGTTTACTCTCAAACTGAAATATCCATAACCTAATCAATGGAACATATTTGAAGAACATTGAGGAATAATGATGCAAATAGTGGTGCTTGGGTTTTAGTTGAATTTCTCAAAAGAACATCTTCCCCAACTCCAAATACTCTTGGATAAAAATGTCAATATATGCTATCTGGGCCAAAGAAATGTGAGCACAAATAAGATCCACAATGTCTTTTAGCTGGAGAGCTGAGTGCCATACTTCATCCTCATGGTTTTGCACTTTGTCACCAATCCAAACAGGTAGCAACCTGAAAAGGTTCCCGTTTTAATGGCTTACCCTGATAACATGGCTCCATCAAGGTGGACAGTACGTAGAGCTGTCAGTGCAAATGAACGGGTGCATTTGGTGCTCAAAGTAGACCGCAAGAACTTTGTGTCCTCTTTTCAGCAGAACGTTGGGGATTCACAATTTCAAATGAATCTTGGTACAAAATCAGTTTCAGGCTTTCAGAGTTTTCATAAAGAACTGGTGAAATTTGAAATTTTGTGCATTATATAATTCTGTCAAAACCTTGCATTCCGGATCTCAAAACTGCTGCGACTGCACTCCTCCCCAAATGGGACTGTAAAAAGCTCCTCAGCGTTTTCTGCCACTGGGAGGCAATAGACATGTTTTGGTGTTACGTTTTCATCCATTCCCAATGCCACTCTTTGTGTTTCTGTGTATTCAAACGTCTTTGTAATTGATTTATGTTGTTCTTCGTTGTCCCTGATGACAAGCAGGTAATAATTCTGGTTCCTCAAAGCAATCTCAGATATTAGCGATTGCTTCATCTGATGACATCATTTTTTAAATAAATAACTTAGCTTATTTATTGTTTAGGCTTGGCTAACTCATGAACATATTGTAATTCCTCCATAATAGTCTGTAAAGTAGAGGCAGGAATAAGCAGCTGTCATTGCAGTTTAAGGAACCTCCCAAACTGTAGACAAGCCAGTTATTACATGCAGGCATCAGCAAGAATGAGTTGACGGATCATTGATCCAAAGACATTTCAGATGCTAGACCAGATCATCAGGCTGGGGTTGGTCTACACTGGTCCACATAGACTTACTTCCTAGTAATCCATCTAGTTCTCTTAGTGTTGATGAATCATGTGCCCCGGGGCAGTCGGTCCCGTTCAGAATCCCGGTACAGGAGATCACCTGGAACAGTTCCCGCACAGCAGCGTTGTACCAGGATGTTTAGTTGCATAATCCACCACAATTAACAGGAAGTGGTTTCCTCCTGCGCTCCAGTGCGCTCAGATGGAACCTCCATTAACAATGATGGGAGCAAAGGCGCTCTGGGAATGGCCAGTTGGTTCACCAGCTGGCATTCGACGCTACCAGTGCACCAGCTGCACGCTGCTCCTCAAACACCCAAACCAATAAAGTTGGATCATTATCAGTGTTTTGTCATCGCCCATGTGGCCAACCTGGGTTGTAATGAAATCATTTCCTAATGGCTTAGGGGCACCAGCAACTGGGCGTGTCCTTCTCTTGTTCCACGGCCTGTTCCTAACCAGCACCAAACAGAGATGTTAGTGTCTAAGATGAAGTCTAAACCTTCACCAGGAGGCTCACAGTGAATAGTCTAACTAGGAGAGCATTAACGTTTGTGTCAAAAGGTGAACCCGGTTCTGGTGTATCATGGGCTGCATGAAGCCAAATCCACTGTAGCCTGGTTCCGTTTACATGTGCCCTGAACTGGGGATACAGCAGAACCAGCAACTCAAACTAATTCTATGATGGTGTCCAGACCTCTGTACCCCCAGACCTCCTGCCCCGGGGCATTTGGAGCCTTCTAGACTTTAGGAACTGTGCTGTGGTGGCTTCATCCTCCAGAGGAACAGAGATGAGATTAATTCAGGGAAGAGCTGAGTGTTGAGCTGGTTGGACAAATTGGTGGGGGGCGCTCAGATTGTCCACCGTCCAGAGGAAGACAAGATGAAGATATTTGAAGTAAAACCAGCAAACTGAATCAACACAATCGTAACAATTTGCCCTCAGTTATGACTCTCATTTCTCATCTCTCGTCTGTTCCGTGTGTCACACCTCACCTGGCAGCTCGGGTCATTTTGCTCATTTTATTTTTTGTAATGACCAGCAAAGAAACCTCACTGCATGTAGGGAACAGGTTCTACTCTCAAGGCTCCATGCTTTCTGTCTTGAAAATGTCCAGTTTTACTGGATATGGTGATCCCACTATTATCTTTTGTGTGTCATCTGTATCAAGTCTTATCAGGTGGCATTGATGTAGTTCACCCAATTCACCACAAGATGGCGATGTTTGACAAAAGCCTGACTGTGAACAACAGTTTTTGAAAGCTGTGAGGTGATTTCACGAAACTGTGAACCTTGACTGCTTTACTCTTTTATTTCTGTCCTCTCTATACCTCTCTGCGTGTCTTAGTATTATAGGAGGACGTCTGGATTGTTACAGGAAAGCAAAAACAAAGAGCATGGAGGGGCGTGTCCTCCATCATGAAAAATCTTTTGGTTGCCAACACGACAGAGAGATGGAGATATATAGATTAGGATCACAGCAGTGTAATACAAAGTGCAAAAAGCAGCTACAATATTTTGGGAGCGGCAAGAAATACCATGAACTGAAACCTCCCCACCCATTTGGCCAACCCTGTTGTATTTGTATCTAAAGCAGAACAGTTTAGTCACAAAACCCCTGGGATGCGTCACACATCCATGAGTATCTCTACACGTGTGGATTCACAACTGTGAACTCTGTTCAAGCAACAAACAACCGACAGCTTCATAAAGCCAGGAGGACTTCCATCCATTACTTTCATTACTTTTAGAGCCACTAAAGGCCTACAGGAGGACAAATACCAACTAGATAGTTATCAGCTATAACTGGTGGGAACATTGTTGGCACATGATGTTTAAACATTGGAGTTATTTTTTATCTTTCAATTCCAGCTCCTTAGATGCTAAACTATGTTTTGCTGCTGAGTATCCATATTCCATGGAATCCACAGAAAAAAATCTAATGTGTCACACTTTAAATAGTTTAATGAACCTGTCGTTTGTGTTTGGTGGATAGAGTTGAGTCGGTTTGAGTCGAACCTGAGTGAGGAGAGAGAACACATCTTTTTCTGGCACAGCTTCCAAGGTGCATGGAGAAGGTAAGAAGAAGCTTTCAAACCTTTCAGCAGTTGTATCAGCGCTACCAGGAACTTCATATTATTACTATTAGACAATCATTATCCAGGCTGGCAGACAGACAAGGGCCATGTCCACCAAGGAACATGACAAACGCCGTATCTGGTCCATAAACTAAGCAGTGATCCTTGAGTTTGTCCAAGCCTGAAGCCAAAATGTACTTATTGTTTAGTATGTGTCTGTAGATGTATATGATTGGTTTTAACACATTTTTGCTTCATACCTTCCCTATTTAAATGTTTGTAATGTGGGTCAGTGTAACTCTGATGAGGGCCCAAACATAAAACTGATGCTCCATGTGTGGTTGGAGTTTTATACTACATTTATTTATCTCATCAGTCCAACAAAGAATACCAGAATAACATGGACTGTATTCCAAAAGTTCTGTCAGTTCAGGACTTGTTTCTATTTGGGTTGTTCCTGAATGACAACATTGACTTTTATGGGTTTTTCTAGAATTCCACGAGGTTTAGAGGTTTAAAGCCATAGGAACATGTGACTTATTATTTCCATTGACTGCTGAGTCGGGAGAAATGAAGCTTGCGATTCAGTGAAGACTGGGCACTGTGACACTGTACCGGTTGTAAGGTTGTACTGGTCAATTAAAACAGATGATAGCTCATCCAACAGCCTCAATGACAGCAGGACTGATGTGACAGACAGGGTGGGAAGAGAAAGACTAAAACCTGATGTCACCCCCCAGGAAACAAGGATAGAAGAATGTTTCTTATCAAGTCGTAAACGTAAATGGTCTGGTCTTGTTTTATTTAAAGAAAGTAAGTTTATCTCTACATCATGTAGATAATTTCAAGAACCCGACTGAGTCGCCTTTGTGTGTGTGTGTGGTGTGTGTGTGTGTGTGTGTGTGTGTGTGTGTGTGGCTGGATTACATATTAACTCCTGTCCTAATTCCTCATGCAGTCGCAGCACATATGAATTCATACAGAACACAGGGCAGGTCATTGAGCAGCAATCATTCATGTACAATTGGAAAGTCCCACGAGAAGCCAAAAATACGCTGTAAAACTTTACAACAGGCCTTTGAACTGTTTGTGATCCTCCAACACCCAGAGGGATGATGTGTGTGTGCGATGTGAGGTGATCGTGTTAGCAATCACTTCCTAGTATTTCCTGGTAAGACTGCCTCAACACTGGACTTTTTCAGCTTTTAAATAATACTGAATTGATTCTGTTGAATATGGTAATTTTAGAAATGTTTATAGTTTTAGGCATACACATAATTTTTTAAATTAAAAAATCAAGTTATGTAATGCAAGACTCTGACCTGACTACAGTTTGGCAGTGAATACATAAAAATAAAATAAAAACCAGGCAGTCAGAGACTGCCTCACCCCAGTCTCTCACCCACTTCCAGGGTAGGTCAGGGTATCCTGAAAGTAGTACCTGACAAGTGCATATTTTTGACCTTTCAGGGTTGGTCAAAGCTATGCACTAGCTCTGACCATAGATCAAAGCTAGTGCATAGGTAGGTCAAAGCAGTAGCTTTGATCTATGGTCGTACTCACACTGGCCTTCTCCCTTGTCTTTCTATCTTATCCGGTTCCTGAGTGTACAAAAGTTGAAATGTGACCTTGACCTAGTTTTCTCAAGGTCAAGGTCATACTCTCATTTTCATCCCCTTTGCTGCCTGAGTCATGTTTTTGTTTCATCTTTCTGTCTGAACGGTCGTGAGGACATTTGGTGGACGGACGGACGAACACACGAACACTGACATCACAACACATCACCGCTTTGAAGCAGGATATAATAACCTGAAACAGGACTGAGCCACACAGCATCAATGGATTCATTCAGTGTGTGGTATTGTTGGGTATGTTTAGGTATTGTGTTGGTTTGTCTGGGTCTACTTCCAACCTGGTTCCAACACACACTTCCTGTTCATGTCCACCCATCAGTCTAGAGGTCAGTCCTAAGCGTGACAGCTGTGGTCAAACGTTATCTGTCTCCCCTCCAGTTTGTGTCCATGACGACACTAATTCAAAGACAGCATACATGTACTACAGTAGGGAAGACACTTAATGCTGTATTCTACATTTTTGATTACAATAAGAGACACAGCTCAACTAAAAACTCAGATTGAGATCCATCTGATTGTCTTCCAACAAAATTTAAAAAAGATTGTATGAGTGTTTATTGTTAACTAAAATTTCACAATGTCTATAAAATTATTATTGCATTAGTTGAACTTGACACTGAAGTTGCTGTGGGTTAGAGTATCGTCACCAGTGGGTGAGGAGGTAGAGATCCAGAGAGGAGCTACAGGAGTGTCTGGTTCTGGTTCAGATGTATGAGAAGGTTCAACTGGTCTGAAAACAGTAGCCAACACCCAGACTCTAAGACTGTGTGTGTGTGTGTGTGTGTGTGTGTGTGTGTGTGTGTGTGTGTGTGTGTGTGTCAGTGGGAGGGAGGGGTCAACCATGGCACCTGTAACACAGCACCTGGAAGGCAGACAGGTGTGAATGTGGACAGGAGGAGGGGACATGGAGGTTTAAGGATGTTCCACAATAAATGACAGCAGGGGATCGCGCTGCAGACCAACAGGAGCTCGTCTTCGGTTCTCCTCTTTTTGCGGCTTTATTTCTCCATTTCTGAGAGGCTTCTGACACCTTCTGAAAGATGGAAATCAAACCACTGGGCGTCTGAACGAGCCAGACGTAATGTCACATCAGCTCCTGGTCTTCACGTAGGAGTGGATGAAGAAGAAACGACTGAGACTGACATCAACAGTTATAAACGTGTTTTGGAATGAAATGTGTGGAATTTGATCTTGAACCTTATTGAAGTCGACCAAAGCAAACATCTGCAGCGTAAAACAGGTGAGTGTGCAAACACACACTTAATGTCACAGTAAACGTCTGTTAGGGTCTTCTAGAGGCTAGAGAACGCATTCGTCTGGTCCCCCTGAAGGTGGTCCAGACCTCTGGACACGTGGACGACCCCGTTCACCCAGGACACACTCATAATGACCCACAGTTCCACCGACACACCACTGAACCCACACTGTGTACACAAACGTCTGGATTTCCTCAGACATTTGAATCAATGCTTGTTTATGAGTCAGTAAACTGAACTTTATTCCGTTAACCTGCAACATTTACCTGCAGAGTATTTTTGCTATAACATTATCTGTAAGCATCATCTTAACTTATTATAACTTCATCTCATTTCATCTAAAATTATCATTCATCTCATCTGATCATCTTATCTCATATCATTTCCCTTTTTCTTGTTTTAGCTTGGTTTATCTCATTGCATCTCATATAATTTCATTACACCTCTAATGTTATATTATCTCAACCAAACTGATATTTTCTCATCTCAGTTTATCTCACCTCATTTCTATTCTTCTTGTCTCATCTCTTTAGATCTTACCTCATCTTATCTCATCTTCTATTTTCATATACAGTGTGCCCTCGTGCATTCGCGCGTCAACACTCGCAACTTCACCTCATCGCAGATTTTTAGTAGGCAGTCATGTGATACCGTACACGCATTCTATTGGCTGACGGCATCCTGAAGTGTGCTACGTTCTGTGAGTCTCAGACTTCCGTGAGACACAAAAGTGCTTTAAACAGTCTGTCAGAGTGTTTTAATGGTAATACAGATAGAAGGTGGTTTAATGTTAGTATGGGGGGGTTCAGAAGCGTTTAAATTACTGTAAATAATTAGATAAATAGTTTGTCGCTCTATCACGGAATTCGTTAATCGTATGTGGTTCCTGGAACGCATTAACCGCAAAGAACGAGGGATTACAGTATCTGAATTCATCTTATCTCATTTTTTATCTCATTTTTTAATATCATTTTATTGCATCTCATGTTATCTCGCTCTACCCTCTATATTCATCCTGTCCTGCCACATTTTATCATGGTAAACTTTGACCTGCAGGTTTAGAGATGCTGACAAGTTGTCTTGACTTTGCTGATAGTTGAAGTCATGGGGAGCTGACAAGTAGAGAAATGACAGAAGCTAACACAGTTAGCCGCTCCGCAGTAGAGGAACGCTTTATGCGCTAACCAGCTGCTACCTGTAAGCATTGAAGAATTTCTTCTCTGTGTAAAAACATTTCTCCATCATGAAACAATCCAGATCAGGTCAAAGAATGACCTAATTATTATTATGGACTGTCCAGGATGACCAGCTCAGCAGCAAACACAAACTTACTGCACAAACATCTCACAATGTTTAACACAGAAGACGACGTCACTGATCGATTTCTAAACCTAAATATAACTAGAGGTAAATCAGGTTGTGGGCATTTAAGGACGGGTGTGACTGATGGTCACTGACGCCTGAAGGAAACGACTGGACGGTGAGTTTTCCTGCAGAACAAGGTGTTCAGTCTGACCTTTAGATCTAATAGAGCAGATATCTGACCTCCACACAACCACAAGCCGTCACGCAGTGGTGATGCAGTGTGAATGTGTGCATGTGTGTGAGGCATCGATCCTATGACCAACGCTGTCACGTTGACCGATGCTGCTCACCAGCCTCAAACCAGACGTTTCTTTTAATTCACTGGAACATACGTACCCTCCTACCTCCAGGTAGAACAACCTTTGAACACTCCCTCCCCTGTTTAATCTCTTTATCACACACACACACACACACACACACACACACACACACACACACACACACACACACACACACACACACACACATGCACACACACTGAAACACAGAAAGAGTAAACATGGTGGTTGATAACACAGTGACTACACCCAAACAGTAGTGCCTTCAGGGACCACTTTATGTACTTTTGCTGACTCAGTCTAAATCCAGTTTAAAGCCCAGCCTAGACACGGGGGGGGGGGGGCTTCATGGGTTCATCATCACAGGACAGATAGAAAGACCAACAACCAACCACTCACATTCCAGGTCCCTGGAAAATTTAAATGTACAGTAACCCCTCGCTTCTCGCAGTTAATGCGTTCCAGGAACCACCTGCCAATAACGAATTCCGCGATAGAGTGACAAACTATTTATTTTATTATTTACAGTAATTTAAACGTTTCTGAACCCTCCCCCCCATACTGATACCATACCATACCATACCACCTTCTATCTGTATTACCTTTAAAACACTCTGATAGACTGTTTAAAACATTTTTGTGTCTCACGGAAGTCAGAGACTCACAGAACGTAGCACACTTCAGGATGCCGTCAGCCAATAGAATGCACGTATGATATCACGTGACTGCCAAACAACAATCCGTGACGAGGTGAAGCCGTGCGTCTTGAAGCACGAATGTGTGAGGGATTACAGTATTATTTTAAATAACTTTAAACTATGAATGTGTAATATATGACATGAGCTCACTAGCATCGACATGCTAGCATCATATGTTACTTGTGCAACGTGTTCCTGTTCTTTATCAAACTTCATGCAAATTATGTCAGACTGTCTAAATTTGGAAATGATAATATGATTATTAAATTTAGCCCTTATGAATGTTGATGGTCGTATAAAAGATGCTAGAACACACACACCCTGACTCATGATTCCGACCCTGCAGGGTCCATTAAACAATAGAAAAATATTTCAGACTAATTCAGATTAATTTTAATGCCAATGACCTCCTTCATGGTTCCTGCAGCTGAGCAGACAACAGAGTCTATGATGTGGACACCCACCATTACCTCAGAGTGGTGTACATCTACACAAAAAGGGACAAAAGGGGACAAACAATTAGACAGTTATCCTCGTGTCCTCGTGAGGCTGAGAGAGAGTCTGAGTTACAGAGAGTGAAAAGAAACAATAAAACAATGTGGTGTAGTTTCTGTTTGCTCAGCTGCCACAAAGACTTTCCCCGACCTGCAGGCGCTCTACATGAAAGCTGGGGCAGAGGCCTCGCTTACGTGGGTCAGAGAATGGAACAGGTAGCTAAGTGTAGGTTGATCTCTGGAAAAAGATCAAATCTCAGTGTTACGGATCATTTTCTGTGTCCTAATCCACTTGTTGTTAGTCATTTGTTATAGCCTCATGGTGCAGAAGGTAGCCACATGCAGGCTGCACTAGCCTATTGTACAGTTAGGGATGCTGGGTCTCTGTCAGACTTTACTACAGTGGTTTTCAGTTGCTGTTGATTTGTGGGCCTTTCTGTCTGAAGTTTAATTCTCAGTTGGGTTGAGGTCAGGTGACTATCTTGGCCATTCAAAGGTATTCCACTTCTGTGGTTTAATTCTGGGTTGCTTTGAATGTGTGGTTTGGGTCTTTGTCCATCTGTATTTTGAAACGCTGACCAATCAACAGGCTTTATTTGGCTGGATTTGAACCGACAGTCTCTGAACAGCTCAGAATGAACCCGGCTGCTTCTGTTTAGCGTCATTGGTAGCCACGCATGTCCAAGCCGTCGCCATGCCTCCACCATGGTTTACCATGTTCTGAGGTGTGTTGGACTCATCATGAACTCTAACACACCTTCCCCGTACGTTTTCTAGCCATCATTCTGGTAAAGGTTAATCTTGGTTTCATCCGTCCAAAGAAGGCTCTTTCAGAACTGTGCTAGCTTTTTTAGATGTCCAATCTAGTCGTTCTATCCTTGAGGCTTAACAGCGGCTTCACCGCGCAGTGAACACTGTGGTTACCCTTGTGCAGTCTTCTCATGGTAGACAATGACACACTCTCCTCCTGGAGAGTGTTTTTAACTGGGCTGGCTGTTGTTAGGAGGTTTCTCTTCACCATGGAAATGATTCTGTATCATCCACCACTCCTGTCTTCTGCGTTCATCCAGTTCTTTTTTGCATTTCTGAGTTCACCAGTGCTTTATTTCTTTCTCAAGATGTTCTAAACTATGTAGATTTTGCTTCTCTAATATTGTAGCAATTTTTTTGGTGATTATTTCATGGTTCAGGCTTAACAGGCTTGGATGTCTTGTTTCACCTGCATGGAGCACCACACCTCAGTCAACTCCAGGACTTTAACTGGTAATGAAATAACAAAGGGTTTGCCCACAACTACCCAAGAAATCTCCTTTGTCAATTGTCCAATTACTTTTGGTCCACCTTAAATAAGGTGGCACATGTTCATCCAATTTGAATGTGGATACCCTCAAATGAAAGCCGAGAGTCTACACTTTATGTCCATGTCCATTACATAAATATAATTTGAATATCTTTCATTAAACAGGTACAAAAAGAAAAAATAAACTTGTGTCAGTGAGCAAATATACATTATATAGACATATGGACTGTCATTGGACAGCTTTGGTCTGGACTTGTTTCTCTGTGTTTGGGCTGGATCCTTTTTTGCAAATTAAGGGAACAACTTCATATTTTAACATGATTTTGTTAATTAAATCCCTGCTTTCAGCTCCAAGAAGCTGCATTTAGAGCAGGTGGCTCTTTCACACAATACTGCAAGCATACATTTAATGAACATTTGAATTTGTCGCGTGGAATATCAGAGCATCGTCATCTAGAGGTGGTCCTGCGGGCATGATGATCCATCCAGTAGCAGATGTGAGGTGTCAGAGAGGTGAACTGAGAAACTAGCTTTACAGAATGATCAGATCCCTGCATATAAATAATATTAATCTTCTTTTAAAACATATTAACCTACTGCAACGCAGCTAAAGTGACGCTAATAAAGGTGCAATAATTAATCTGTTTTTGCTTGACTCATCAGTAATATTAGTGACACGTGTCCACACACTACACTAAAGCCACATTGTCACACGGTAACCTGAGTGTGTGTGTGTGTGTGTGTGTGTGTGTGTGTGTGTGTGTGTGTGTGTGTGTGTGTGTGTGCATCCACAGCATATGGAGGCTATTGACTTACACTGAAATATTTACAGTGTCACGGTGGACAAAGGGGAGCTCAGACACGAGCAGAAAACATTGAGATAACAGAAGGACAGGTGCAACACAGTTAACTAACAATCCTCTTTTTTTACTGCACCCAGACTGTTTTTGTTTTACATTTTATATCAAGAACATGGTTTTAAAACACTAGCATATCCTTCAAGAAGGCCCATCTCTCAACGATCTACCTATGGTAGCTTTTATAAAGGTAGATCCAGAGGGGGCGGGTTTGTTAGGACACATTGGAACCAAAACTGGGCTCTAGTAAACAAACCCCTCGAAATGTGTACCCCAACACCCTCACTTAGAACATTAAATGTTTTAACCACCCTGCAAATGGAAACTCCATTAACATTTAAGACCTCAGTATCCGCAAAACTAAAAATATTGTCAACATGCTTCATTACCCATGTGGCAAAATACCTGCAGGACACACATCAGGTGTCCTACAGCACAGAGTCACTGGAATCAGTATTAATCCGTCTGTTCACAGTCTGAAGAGGTTTATCAAAAAGCTTTATTGAAATTGATTCTTTTAGGTTCTTTCAGTCTTGATTGACGGTCTAACCTCCTGAGACCCGGTCACCTGTAGCCACACCTGTCCTACCACGACGACACACCCTTTGACTCTCTGGGACAACGATTGGCTCCAAACCACATGACCGTCTGCCCAGTCCATTCCTGTGGATTCCTCACTGATTAAAATGACAGATTGCATATTATTGGGTGTTTTTTATGGTTCTGTTTCATCAGAAGAAATCTTTTTTTAAAGTGTTGTTTGCTATGCGTTTTATTATAACCCCAATGGAAACAACAACCCAAAACACAAATGTCTATTAATAAAGTTTTTTTCTGATGCTACAAGTGTTAGAACTTGACACCTTATGCTACTGAACGTTAGTGCTTTTATATTGTGTGGTTCATGCTAGCGTACATCTTTTAAATTCCTATTCTATATTTCTGTTTTACACGTAGGCACTCTGTGGACTGTGTATAGGGAAACATGTTTCTGTCTGTATATTTGACAATCATTGCTTTGAATCTTAAATCTTATGATGTGTCCCTATCTACACTTCTCAGCCCTCCACCCACTCCAGCCTCCCCCCATCATGGCAGAGTCCTCTACAGGCTGGTGGAAGTTGACTTTCCTGAGGAGAAAAAAATCCCAGCCAAAAGTTCTGTATGAAATTCCTGCAGAAACTGTTTGCAACGCCACGTCCGTCCAGCAGGGGCCCGGAGCAGCCGCAGGGGCCGACGCCCTCCAGGAGGACATGGTGCACAGCGCCGAGCTGGACGCCCGGCTGGAGAGGATAGTGGATAAAACTACAGCCAGCAGGGGGCGCCACGTTAAGGTGTCTCACTCTGGGAGGTACAAGGAGAAGAAGAAAGTGCGAACCTCTTTGACAGAGAACGCAGAGATGTTTTCAGGGGGTGAAGACACAAGGGATGAGAACCAGAGGGCTGGGAAGTGACAGGAATTCTACAAAATAATTCTAAATATCACACGCATGCATCAAAAAGCCGCGATGGTTCAGATCTGCTCTGTGGCTCTCCAGCTCCCTGACCTGGTTCTTGGCTTAGTAGCATCTTCTTTGTAGGGAAACAATTTTTAAAATTACCACTGAGACCCTGATCAAAATTTGAAAAAATGTAAGTGCCTAAGTTATGTTTCCATGGAGACGTTTCCCTCCTATGTTGTCTACCAAAGCAAAGTGGTGCTGCTCCAGTCATCTGATGGTCAAAGGCTCAGACTCAATGACTCCATCTTCAATCCTTCACCACAACTTTTACAGCTACCAATATATCCTGGAATGTTGCTAGGTAACAGAAACAACGCCTTGTGACACGAGTGACAAACGTGATGAGCTGGTGATAGACCGGACTGTTTCATTTAAAGTGATCAGTGTGCCCTGGGATCAATAGACAAACTAATCACAAAGTTTACAGGTTTGACTCCAGATTTGAGAGCACAAGTTTCAGGTATATATTTTATTTGACTTCAACAAATCATGTTGGTTGATTGGTGTTTGTACAAGATGTGTGATGTTAGAGATACATAGCCTATAGCATGTAACCTATAGTCTATCGTCTATAGCCTGTAGCCTGTAATTTAGGGCTAAAATGCCCCAAAATAACTTAAAATGGAACAGCACATGCAAGAATGTCACAACGTGGTGTGTCTCACAGAAGAGATTTTGTGTACCAACAGTCAGCGTGACCCATGAAGATGTGAATCAGTGAGCGGTTCTCCAGTGTCAGGAGCTCATACACAGTGTGTGGGACAGGAAGACTGGACTGTCATTCAAACTGAGTAACACCTCAGTCACACCACACCTGGTGCATGGCCACCGTTTTATCACAATTAAAGTGTGGATGTATTTAGAAAAATGTAAAAAGATGGGGCCTAAAGGTAACCTGATGTCATCCTGTAGTGGTCCTTCACCTCTTTAGCTCCACGGACCGGTTTCATCTCAGACCATATTTAATGGACCGGTTTCATCTCAGACCATATTTAACGGACCGGTTTCATCTCAGACCATATTTAACGGACCGGTTTAATCTCAGACCATATTTAACGGACCGGTTTAATCTCAGACCATATTTAACGGACCGGGTTCATCTCAGACCATATTTAATGGACCGGTTTCATCTCAGACCATATTTAATGGACCGGTTTCATCTCAGACCATATTTAATGGACCGGTTTCATCTCAGACCATATTTAACGGACCGGTTTCATCTCAGACCATATTTAATGGACCGGGTTCATCTCAGACCATATTTAATGGACCGGTTTCATCTCAGACCATATTTAATGGACCGGTTTCATCTCAGACCATATTTAATGGACCGGTTTCATCTCAGACCATATTTAACGGACCGGTTTCATCTCAGACCATATTTAATGGACCGGGTTCATCTCAGACCATATTTAATGGACCGGTTTCATCTCAGACCATATTTAATGGACCGGTTTAATCTCAGACCATATTTAACGGACCGGTTTCATCTCAGACCATATTTAATGGACCGGTTTCATCTCAGACCATATTTAACGGACCGGTTTAATCTCAGACCATATTTAACGGACCGGTTTAATCTCAGACCATATTTAACGGACCGGTTTCATCTCAGACCATATTTAACGGACCGGTTTAATCTCAGACCATATTTAACGGACCGGTTTAATCTCAGACCATATTTAACGGACCGGTTTAATCTCAGACCATATTTAATGGACCGGTTTAATCTCAGACCATATTTAACGGACCGGTTTAATCTCAGACCATATTTAACGGACCGGTTTAATCTCAGACCATATTTAACGGACCGGTTTAATCTCAGACCATATTTAATGGACCGGTTTAATCTCAGACCATATTTAACGGACCGGTTTCATCTCAGACCATATTTAACGGACCGGTTTAATCTCAGACCATATTTAACGGACCGGTTTCATCTCAGACCATATTTAATGGACCGGTTTAATCTCAGACCATATTTAATGGACCGGTTTCATCTCAGACCATATTTAACGGACCGGTTTCATCTCAGACCATATTTAATGGACCGGTTTCATCTCAGACCATATTTAACGGACCGGTTTCATCTCAGACCATATTTAATGGACCGGTTTCATCTCAGACCATATTTAATGGACCGGTTTCATCTCAGACCATATTTAATGGACCGGGTTCATCTCAGACCATATTTAATGGACCGGGTTCATCTCAGACCATATTTAATGGACCGGTTTCATCTCAGACCATATTTAATGGACCGGGTTCATCTGCTGGATAACCGTTAATGACTCCAGGACAGCTGTAGTCTAATAATCTATCATCAGTGGTTTTTATGTAAAATGCAGACATCAACAGACAATAAACAACCTTTATTAATAAATTGATAATCAATATCTCTGTACACCAAATTATTCATTTTAGAACAATACTTTTTAATAAGAAATAATTATAAATGAAAAAAAATCCCGATTGAAGTGACGGCACTGATGAGGTTTATTTTGAAGTATAGCGACTTACAATCAGTTCATTCAACGTAGAAGAAATACTGATCATTTCAATAAAAGGGTGAACAAATCAATCAAATAATAATTACAGTAATGAGAATTAGTGGTGGGGGACCGCTGATCAAGGGGTAACGGAGACAATGACACCTGAAGTGTGTTCTGGACGTCTGGTCTACTCCAGTTTGGTTTTCTTTACGGTCACTGCAGAAAATCCCACTTCACAGAGACAGGAGGTTGGAAATGGGTTTTCAATCAGAATCAGAAAATAGTTTACTGCCAGGTACAGTAAAGTTTACCACACAAGGAACTGGACGCGGTGTCGGTGCATTAAAAGGTGGAAGAGAAGCAATAAGGAATAATAAGGAATAAGGAATTTAAAAAAAACTATTTACAATTTACATTAAGGTGAGGTATATGAAGCTTTTTATGTGATTTGAGGATAATCTGCCTTGACTTTAATCCAGAACACTGGCACAGTTGTGGATGCTTCATTTTTGGGGTAACAGCTGGTAACCTGTCACGTGACTGAGACCTGTCAAGAGGCACAGGCGCATGCATTTGTCTGTGCCTCACTCTGCACAAAAGTCACTTTTCAAAATAAAACATCTTTAGACTGCTAATCAAAAAAGGAAAATTCAAAGGTTCTGTACCACCCTGTAGTTGGGGACCGCTCCTGTAGAGGGCGCTGCCTGATTTTATCCCAATGGAAATAAGTACATAATGAATAGATGTTAATTGTGAGGTGAACTTGATAATTTCATGTTTTTTGCTGGTGTGTTTAATCCCAATACCACATGAAATCCTTCAATGTGGTTTTATCCTAAAGGAAAACATTTGCACACTCTTCAATGAATGGGAGGAATGAGAGACACCAAGATCACAGAGACTCACACCTCCAGAGATCATCATCATCATCATCATGATCTCATTATCATTAATATTATTACTACTACCGCTGCTGCTGCTGCTACTATTTAATTTTCCCACAGGCATGTGGCTCTATTTATTATTCTCATCATTTATCATTTTTAATTATTTAATCATTTATATTCCAGTCATTCTTTGTGTAGAACAAAAATAAAATTGACCCAAACTTTGGCACAACACATTGTGTCAATATTTAATACAACTGTGGAACTTTATTTCAGTTAGTATTTGGCATAGAAAAACATTAGCTTTAATATTTATCTGACTTTTGAGCCAAAATAAACGCATGACCTCCAACAAAACGTCCTACAAATGCTGTTGCCAGTGAAATCCACCAGAGGGGAGCATTTCTCCAATCAGACACCTCATATAAACGCTGATCATTCCAACATAGTTGGATTTAAACATCGGTCTGTGGCTTAGAGGCTTATTTTGTATCTATAAAATATGTATTTATACACATCTATAATCGGAAAACATCCAACTACCAGATTACTACCACTGTAAGTTTTGATTCTGGTTCAAAGTAATGTAAAAATGTTGATATTGTAGTCAGGAACACGCATATGAAATATTTTTTGTACCAATAAAAAATGGTGATTATAACGTCTGTGTTACTAATTATGTGTTATATTCAGATCAAGTGTCGGCTATGAGAAGACCAGAGATGTTGGTGCTGTTTGAATGCAGACATTTGTTGTGTGTCACTTCAACCACAGGGGGGCGCTCCCTCCATCTGAGGAGCCATGTTACCCACTGGCTCAAGGCCGGCAACAAAAGGGAGGCCACACACAGATACAGCAGTCAAAGTTAGTTTTATTTAACTAAAACAAATGAGCAAAAGTAAATCACTGGTGGCATGTGTATGTATGAAGGGTATCAGTCATGTTGGGAGTGTGTGGATGAGTGAGTCATGGTGTAAAGTGAGTTGTGAGGTGCAACAAACCAAATAAAGGGAACAGGCTGATGAGGCTGCAGCAGGCCCAGCTGAGAGAGAGCATGTGACCAAAAGGGCGGTCCTTAATAAATCCTGCAGGCCCAACCCAGAATGGCGGGCACTAACAGGCACACCCTCATAGCTCCTCCTACCAGCCAACTCCTGGTAACTGCAAGAAAGACAGACCAGTGAGAGACAGGCAAGCAGACTGCACAAGGTCGTGACACCCCCTCCCTTAAAAATGGGGGTCCTAACTAGGATCCCAAAAACTCCATCACAGCTACAAAATAACTTTTCAATTAACCCATAACCAGGTCAGATGGCTGAGAATGTTAATCAGAAGCAACGTGGTGTATTAATATTAACCTGTGAGTAACCATTCAAACAATTCTACTATGTTAACTGAATAACCTCACGACCTGCAGGCAAACCATCCTAGACCGTCGAGGCCACCTTCCTCAGCAACCTCGGTACCTTAGGAAGCAGTTTAAGAGAAAGGAGAGCCAGAACAGACAGGAAGAGACACTGAATGGAGGAAGCACACAAGTGAACTTAAGCAGGCGTAGCACGAGACAGGGCATCAGCCACCATGTTCTCCGTTCGCTTTATGTGACGGATGTCTAAATGGAATGGCTGAAGGAACAGACACCAACGCATGAGGCGCTGATTTGGGTTTTGGAGTGAGTGGAGAAAGGTTAGGGGATTATGGTCTGTAAATAACACTAAGGGACTTACTCCACCTCCCACATAAACGTCAAAATGGTTCAATGCCCAGACGAGTGCCAGCACTTCCTTTCTGATGATGGAATAATTTAACTGATGGGAGTTAAACTTTTTAGAAAAGAAACTCACTGGGCAGTTGGCACCATTTTCATTCTTCTGCATGAGTAAGGCCCCAGCTCCGACCTTACTAGCATCCACATAAAGGGAGAAAGACTGGTCCATCTGGGGAGCTGCTAAAACAGGCAGAACATAGCAGAGACTTCACAGCGTCTTGGCAGTGGGGGGACCACTCAAACTTAACCTTTGGGCTAAGAAGAGAAGTGAGAGGAGCAACCACTGTGGAGAAATTTTGGAAAACCCACGGTAGTAGCCCACCATATCCAAGAAACGGGACAGTTCTTTATTCGTTGTCTGCACAGGAAACTGGTCAACAGCTTCCTGTTGAAAGGATTACCTTTAATCAGATTCACCAACACGGTTCGCTTCGTTTTAGGTAAATGCTTCAGCATTATCTCCAAGTTGGCAAGAAATTATGAATTTTTCAGACGTCCTCTCAAAATCCCATCATCTGGCATGCACACCTCTCCCTCAACTACTGTCACCTGATCAGAAGGTGGGGTTGAATGAATGACTGATGCCGCTGCAGCAACAGAGGAAACCAACAACCCAGGAGCTGGTACAACAGAGCGAGAAAAAGTTCAACAAGTTTCATCAAGTTAATATGACACCGCTGCATTGACTTCTTCCTGTTCAGGGGTCAAAATCAAATCAAAGTTCAGATCTGACACTTTTTGGGCCACAGTATAGGGACCAGAGAACTTGCCTTGGAATGGGAAACCAACCAAAGGCAAAAGGGCTAGAACTTGATCGCCGGGACTATATTCACAACGTTCTGCCCTCCGATCATAGAGACTTTTCATTTTATTTATGAGCTGCTTGTAGAGTCTCTTGCCAATTTATTTTCACAATACAGTCAATTTCTGAAACCATTTACATAGTCTATTAATTTTTGCGGGGCCCGTTTTGCTTGCCAGTCACTTTGAAGGGATGCTAAAGGGCCTCGACCTTTATGTCCAAAAACCAGGTTATTGGCGCTAAAACCCAAACTCTCTTGGGACACCTCCCTGGCAACCAACAGCAGCCAGGGTAAACCTTCCTCCCAATCTCTGTCCAACTCTGTAGAATATGCTCGGAGAAGAGACTTTAACGTTTGATGGAATCTCTCCAGAGCTCCCTGGCTCTGGGTGTGGTAGGTGCTGGACTGTGAATGTTTGCTATTTAGTTGTTTTAACACTTATGAAAACAACTTTGATCAGAAATTAGAACCTTGATCAGACTGGACAACCTTTGGGATACCAAAAATAGACATGAACTGTGTCAGAGCTTTCACAAACTGATCTGGTGGTGATGTTCTAAAGGGGATAGGCAGCAGGATAACGCATAGCCTGATACATGGCAGTTAGCAAAAAGCTACAATCAGCTTTGGAACGTGGCAAAGGGCCAACGCAGTCAACAATCAGATGTTCAAACGGGTATTCAATAACTGGAATGGGGTACAGAGGGGCAGGTTTAATCGCCTGATTTGGTTTTCCAGTCAACTGATATGTGTGGCAGGTTTTGATAAAGGCTGAAATATCTCTTTTCAAACGTGACCAGTAAAAATGCCGCATGACTTGATCATAGGTTTTTCTCACACCTAAATGACCAGCTGCGCCATCATGAGCCATCTGAAGGACAGTTAAAGATTACCTGTACTCCCCCCATAGGCAAAGAAGGGCACACTCCCATGGTTACATCACCTTTCACCAGATCTGAAACAGTGTCAGTTTATGCTGAGGAGCGGAAAAGAGTCAAACCCATTCCCCGGACATCCACGCTGGTCCCAGTATCCGTCTCTGGGGAGAAAGGCAACACAGAGTTCACAGCAAATGAGTCCAGTGCCCCAGAGTCTGTCAGTATCTTGACAGGTACTTTATCATTCCCAACCAGTGACATAAAACCATCCGACACAAATGCTGCATATCCAGGATCAATCTCATTAGCCGAAAATTTTGCCTGTCCTTGCTCCACAACCGGAACCTCAAACACCACCTCTGAGAAAAAAGGTTTTGTGTGTGCCTGCACAGAAGCAATGGCACGCCCCCTTTCATCTGCACCCACTGATGCTGCAGCCCCAGAGGGTTTTGAAGAAATATAACCAGACTTTGACCTTTTCTACGCTGGACACTCATTTCGCCAGTGTCCCTTACCCAAACAATCGTTACAGACGCGGTTCGGGTCCAGATTACCCTGCGAACTGCAATCCGTTTATTTGAAAACTTATCTGTCCCTTCTGACAAAGACTTGCTGGGGAAAGCCCCCACAATTCTCTCCCTGCAACCAGAGTCACTACGACCACGGCTCTCACCAAAAAAAAACTTTATGGGTCAAGACAAAGTCGTCAGTCAGTTTAGCCGCATCTGAACCTTACTCACCTTCTGCTCATTTAAATAAAAGTAACGACACGATCAGTCAGAGTATTTTTAAACTGGTCAAGCAAAATCAGTTCCTGCAAATCCTCCAAGGTTTTTAAGTCAAAAGAGACACACCAGCAGTTGAAGAGAGTGGCTAAATCGTGAGCAAATTCAGTGTGAGACTGCTTCTCTTTCCTGAATGATCTGAATCGCTGACGATAAGCTTCAGATACCAGCTCAAATGCCTTCAGTACAGCAGCTTTAAGCAACTGATAGCTACCACTGTCTGTAGCACTCAAGACTGAGAAGGCCTCCTGGGCCTTGCCAGTGAGCACACATTGAATCAGCAGAGTACGCTCAGTATCAGACCAATTATGTGCTTCAGCTAAACGCTCAAATAACATGAAGAAAATATCAGGGTCCCGATCATTAAACTTCGGAACTAAACGTAAATTGACGGCAACATCAAATGACGGAGTGGGAGGAACACGTGGAATGGACTCTTCAGTGCTTGGCTCAGCCTGAAGCTTGCATTCACTTATAAGATCCAACTTGTAATGTTCCAACTGTAGCTTTTGTGCTGCCTGGACATGGGCTAGTTCAGTTTCTCGCAGACGGGCCTCCTGTCTCAGCTTTTCTACCTCCAGAACATTCTTTTGTTGTAGCAGATGGAGCTCCTTCTGTTGCTCAAAGGTCAAGCCAGTCCCAAGCCCAGCCAAAGCAGGAGCCAACACTTTACCGGGCCCACTGACCTTAGCCAAAGCTACATCAGACAGCCTAGTCACATCAACCGGAGCACTTGTACCTTCCACCGAAGAACACAAAATATTCAGCTCTACCAATTGGGTCTTTAACGTGACCAGAAACTCCTCTTTATTCATCCTCTTAGAAACCTCAACACTATAATACTCAGCTACTTGAAAGAGCTGATCTCTTTTATAAGAGTTGATCAAATCCTCACATGGAGCCTGAACAAAATCTTCAATCAAATCCTACTGGCAGTTCAGGAAAACATGTTCTAACATTTTGCAGGCCAAAATATATTGAACAACATGCTACTGGAATACCAAAGTCAACCACAAGGTCTCTAGAAACCCAAGAAATACCAGAGCAATCCAAAATCTGTGTGAAGCACTCCCTTAACAAGCTACTAGTATACAATTACCAGAGTCCCAGCATTAACTTTCCTGGACGAGCCCCCATTGCTACCAACTGGCTCAAGGCCGGCAACAAAAGGGAGGCCACACATAGATACAGCAGTCAAAGATAGTTTTGTTTAACTAAAACAAATGAGCAAAAGTAAATCACTGGTGGCATGTGTATGTATGAAGGGTATCAGTCATGTTGGGAGTGTGTGGATGAGTGAGTCATGGTGTAAAGTGAGTTGTAAGGTGCAACAAACCAAACAAAGGGAACAGGCTGATGAGGATGCAGCAGGCCCAGCTGAGAGAGAGCATGTGACCAAAAGGGCGGTCCTTAATAAATCCTGCAGGCCCAACCCAGAATGGCGGGCACTAACAGGCACACCCTCATAGCTCCGCCTACCAGCCAACTCCTGGTAACTACAAGAAAGACGGACCAGTGAGAGACAGGCAAGCAGACTGCACAAGGTCGTGACACCCAGGACCCACAAGAAGCAGCTTCACATCTGCAATGTCGTGATCCAAATACATTTTATGGTTGTTCAAGAAATGTCTTCATCACTCCCCAATCTATGTGTAAACACGTCAAGTTATCATTTATGTTTTGCTTTTTTGTTCAGTTGGAACTATTAAAATTAGGGCACATTTGTTGTTTGGGTTGTCTCCTTGTCTGAGTTTCAAATGGGTCCATTCTCCAATGTCATCTTCCCATCTTTTCTGTTGTCTCTCTCATTTCTTTCCACATTGTGTGGTTCCTTGTAAGCAGTGGTGTGTCAGGGCCAGCAAGGCCTTCTCAGCTGAAATCATGAAATATTTATGATAAAAGTTAATTATATTTTAATGCATTTTCCTTAAATAAACATATTCAAATGTATGTATAAATGTATAATTATATATTGGAATATCATATGACATGGGCCAACACTGGGTCAATGTTCTCTTTTTACATTAGAGAGGTTTTATCCAATCAAAATTCAGCTAGCTTGTATTGCCAGGTTGAATGAAATCTGCCCAGGATCAGAATCTAGAATCTAGAGTTTCTGGTCAAAAACACTGACAGATGATCTCTGGACATTCTACCAATCATTGGATTTGTGATTCATTTTTTTGTCATTGTGCGGCAGGAGGTATATGGATGTATCAAGGAGCTCAGTGATTTCACATGTGTTACTTGGGTCGTTTTCCATGTGAACAATATGCTGGTGTGGGTGGATAGGATGGAGATTACACCAAATAACCTTTCAGTCAGTCTTCAGTGCGTTTGTTGCTCAGGTACTCAGCAAATGGACAAATGAAAAGACAAATGAAGTTGAGTTGTAATTTATAACACAAGTGGACAAAATTAGTCATGACTCGATTATGATTTGCTGTTTGTTTGATTGCCTGTGAATAACTTTGTGGAGGACCATTGAAAGTTCATGTGTTAGTCCATGGGAACATGAGCGCCGGAATGTCTTCTTTTGACCTCGAGGTCTTTACTTAGATTGATTTTTAAAAAAGATGATGCTATTCAATGAGAAATGGGCTCTCTAAATCAGACATGAGATGATGCTATTTAAGAATTGAATGAATGATTTTCTGTATCGGTAGAAGATATTTAAAGCTATATAGTGTATATGCAGCTGTTCACTACTCTTAAAATCAACCATAATAAACTCAGTTGCTAGTTGATAATTTTGTGTTTTCTGCAAAAGTAAGGGAAAGGAGATGTAAGATAACTGTTTCCTGTCGAGATAAAAGATTTGGTTTCAGAAACGCAAGCCAAACCGGCAGCTGAATTGTAGTACATCTGTGATTGCATCACTGATAAATGGAAATTTGTAATCAAAACTCTTCCAATTGACTCACAGATATGAGAATGATGGTGAAGTCATGTGTTGCTGCAAAAAAAGCAGCTAAAATACAAAAATAAACACTTGAAAGAGAAATGTAACAGACGTGAGTAATACATGTCAATGTAGCAAGATAATTTAACCTCGCAACAAATAATAAAATGACTTGATTCTAGTGTCCAAATAAATAAGGTGAAAAAAGTTAAAAAATAGTAACATGCATACTTATATTCATAAATATATACATGCGTACGTACACACAGTACATACGCGCGTACATACATACATACATACATACATTTCAAATATGGATGTATTGTCACTTATTGAAATAATATAAATGATTAAACGTGATAATTAAATGTACATCACAGCAAAATGAACATTCTGTGAAAGACCATTGAAAGTTCTTCAGTGAGTTCTTCTATAAGAACCGTGGGCTCAGGAATGGTTTCTTTTGACCTTTAGGTTTTTATTCAGATTGATTAAAAAAAGACGATTATGCTATAAAGAATACAATCAATGATTTTTTGTCTCAGTAAAAGATATTTAAAGTTATACACTGTATATGCAGTTGTCCATCATTAACTCAACTGTTAGCGGTTAATTTGTATTTCCTGCAAAGATGGGGGACAGGAAATGTAAGATCACAGTTTCCTGTTGAGATAAATCATTTGGTTTCAGAAACACAAGCCATAAAATTGTGGTGTTACTTCTGTTTACTTAGCCCTGCTGACAAACCCTCAGTTTAACCAGCTATACTAATCTGTGATGACATCACTGATGAATGTAAAGATGTGATCAAAACTCTTCCATGTGACTCAGATATGAGAATGATTCCGTTCTCCAAAGAAATAAACTGAAATAAAAACAGAGTAACAAGCATGAATACAGACAGACACACAGACATACACACAGACACACATACACACACACAGACAGACACACAGACAGACAGACACACAGACACACAGACACACAGACACACACACAGACACACAGACACACAGACACACACACAGACACACAGACACACACACAGACACAGACAGACAGACAGACAGACAGACACACAGACACACAGACAGACACACACACAGACACACACACAGACAGACAGACACAC